>CM068306.1:70939982-71257482 GCA_034768735.1 Schistosoma mekongi | reverse complement strand
ATTATATTCTTTTTTTCAAATCTATTGAACACATTAGGTGCTAAAATAAGGTACAGCCGCATTTTCATCATTTAAAAATTCGAAACAACGACGTAGTTAAGTTCCAGAGAAAGCAATCAACTGTTATGCATTTGAAGAAATATTGCACTGAGTACAAACAATCTATGAACTTTATTGTCATGTGTTTCATTGATGTCATCGAACGAGATGAGATTGGAAAAACGATCCATATTTATTCATCAGTATCACTAATTAGGACTATATATCGATAGATGAAAAGACTGTACAATTTAAGTAGGCTGAAGTTACATCGACCTAGGCCATCGATTTAACAGTGAAGTAAGCACTTAACTATAAACCACTGAGTTACAAACATAAGTCGCAGAAAAGTTAGAGTAACATGATAATATCAAGAAACTAGATACGACATGTACAATAGCTCATGGCCCATCATATAAGTTGAATCTACCGTTAGGAAAATATAACACTGTTATTTTCATCATCATTAAAATAATCTCTAAACTATAATATTTACATTATATCATGAAGTCTTTAAAAATAGAGTCAATTTGATCATGGCTATTTTTAAATTTACAAGGAAAACGAGAACAATAATGATTTCGATTCAATGAAGTGAAAACTTGAAGTGGGAGAAACTTACAGAAATGACTACTTACCCTTGACCGATTTTATCTACCATGCGATATTTTTGATACGGATCACCTTTACTGACAATAGCTCTTAATTTTTCGTGTACCTGTTGGTCAGTTAGTCGATGAGTCCCAGTACGACGCCGAGGAGCACTAGGTGTAGTCGATCTAGCTACATCTTCAACAGTTGTTGTTGTTGCTATCATGGGATTATTATTAGAATCCACTTTATTGTTCGTAGGCGATTGCTGCGGAAAAAAATGAGGAGATTGTTGTATCTTGGTCTGCTGTTGTTGCTGGAATTGTTGATGTTGTGTGCGAAACACATGCGTTAAACCTTGAGGTTTTACTGGAATTGCTGGTGGTACAATTCTATCAGAATTGGATGACTGTATTTTTGATATTCCATTATCTTTACCTTTAAGGAAGAGGAATTTTGTAAATTTATATAATCCACATAGAAAAATGTAAACACATTAGCATATTATAAGTAAAAACTACAACAGAAAACGTCTTGTTGAATCACTGCAATTAATAACGCAACTAAGGTGTATAAAGATCTCAAGAGAATTTAATTTGGGGCAATTGTTTATTGTGAAGCACAAATAACATTTATAAGATTAAAATCTCAAATGGTACAGTTTGACTATGAAATTAAATAATAATTATCAGCATCCTAGGAGTAGCGATGCTTAGCATCCTGTGAAGCAAAAATTGCTACCCAGTTTAGGTGATGACATCAATTTAGTTTCACATATGAAACTACACTAGACGATATTGCAACAGACGCAAGCAAATAAAACTTAAGGGATTTTAACTGTAAATAAAGATAAAATAACTAGTCCACATACATCATTACTGTAATTGAATCTACACTCATGTAAATGCATTGGTAACCCTTGAGAATGCCACGTAAACTCCACCGAAAAACAGTTAGAAAGTTGTACATGGGTCCTAAGAAATAATAATGATTTTCAAAGGAAGAGAGGTGCTATGACTCTCCAAAAATCCTATGGAAAAGCCATTAATGCAATCAATATATTTTTAGGAATTAAAATAATTCTAAAAATGGTCACAGATTGTATCATTTCGTCACTAGACAACCATATGAACTACAAGTCTACATATAAGTTGGATTGTGACTGGTAAGCAGAATCCAGGACACACGTTTCGTCCTATTTGGGACTCATCCATATATTTTCTGCACATAAAATATATTTTGGGAACAAAACTCCCTCCATACTCTCAGCCTTTTATCTTCGGTATATGACCCAGGTGCAGATGATTTCCTGGGGAATACGAAGTGTTTAGAAAGTTAATGTCAAGTAACCAAGTAATAAGCATAACAAGTTGACAACATACACACTGTAAAATTCGTTCAATTTACTTACTAGTAGTGATTAAATTCATAGCATTCTCACTAGCATTTGGTGAAAATGTTTTATTGTTTGAGACCGATACACCATTCCGATTATCGGAGGTTTCATTGGAAACAGCGTTTTCAGATTCCTATAATAAAATTTGTAGATATGATTAGAAGGAATTATATGTGATATAGTCTTATTAGTTATGGACCTTAACCTTGTGATAAACAGCCCAAAATTCAACTACTTTTAGTGAAATAATGTGACATAACACTGAGACACTATACACAAAGTTATGAAATCACATTTGATAACTTGGAATCAGTGAACCTCACTACGTATGAAGTTATTTCTAACCTACACGTGTTTAATAGACAATATTATACGAGCATGACATTCAGTTCTATATTGCCTGTACAGCATATAAAAATGCTACCGTTTTGAAAAAGACTCATCACATCTTCGAAAAGAAAACATACTAAATCTAGTTACTTATACGATGAGGTATACGATGAGACGAAAGGTTTAAAATGAATATATAAGGACAATGGAAAAAAAAACAATATATCGGTCATTAAGGTATACCTTAGACATAGTCATTGGAGTAGGTAGATTGCTGCCAGTTTCACTGCTTGTCATCCATTCCACAGTAACCTGAGATGTAGTTATTTCATTATTGCTTAATTCACTATGTTCATTCTCACTTTCTTCTTCATCTTCACCCAATTCTTCATCGCCTTCGTCATCCTCATCTTGTTCATGATCTTCATATTCCTCATCCTCTTCTTCATCAGAAGATTCACCAACCATTACACAAGATTCTGGGACCAATATATCGCCCTGACATGGCAGACACAAGGGTGATTGAGGAATCGTATTCTGAAATGAAGATGTATGCCGTAACGTGCCCTCTTCTTTAACACTACTAATTTCAAGGTTATTTGTACACGTTTCCAAAAAATCCAGATTACGTAACATCACACTTGCATGAGGAGGAACAGGCGGTGGTGATGATGACGACGTGTAGGAAGAACAACAATTGTTATATGGTAAAGATGACTGATGAGATGACAACATAGTAAGCGGCAGCATACTTGTGGGACTATTTTCATTACTGCTTGTACCACCAAATAAATGCCCAACCATACTAACTGAACTTGCTAAACCAGAAATACTGACACTTCCGCTAGCACCTGAACACGATAATGAACAACCGCTGCTACTGTAAAAGTTAATAAAATGATGAGTGAAAACCCCCTTTTCATAATATAACACTTAAGGATATTATTACAATCGACAGAACGACGAGATATATGGACAATGAAAATAAATTATTTTCTTACAATGAATAACTGATATTCTTGTTCATTTAAGAGTCGATTAGTTAATCAGAAATTACTCTTACATAAGTCTCATATTGTGCTTTTAGAATTTTTAGCTGAATAAATGGCTAGGCATTAAAATCATCTGTATTAAAAAAGTGTTTCAGTAAGAGTATACTAAAAGTGACGAAACAATAGGATTCAAGATAGTTACTTTTCGATGTTGGAGAGATATCTAGAGTGTGATGACGACTAGTGTGTCTTAAGCAGAAAATTAAAAAAAAAGACCATTATTTACATACAAAGACGCTTAAAATAGATAAACGATGGTCCATTGTGAAAACACACACAATAAGTTCTTTTAAAAAGAGCCAATAGGTTCTTCAATTTTAAGTTTAACGTTATGACTATGGACTAACATTGAATATAAAAAACATTAAAACACCGTAATAGCTACGCAGGTTCATCTTAAACATTATATATTAGCGTACAAAGGTGATTGAAAAATGCTCTTTAGTCAGATAAAATACTTTTATCAAACGATCTTACAACATGAAAAGATAGATTAATCACACTAAAAGTGTATTTTCGATTGCAATTCCCTTACTGTGCACTATAAATGTGATTGCCTAAAAGGCGTTTCGAAGTAGAGTGACATAGCACTCTTTCACTAGAGTTTCTCTTATATTCAACTACATCACAAGAGAATTTTTAAGGGTATAAAACCTGGTGTATGAATTTTGGCACATAAGGAGGAAAATGGCATATGAAATAAAATGTACACAGGATGTACTAAATATTATTCGAATAGCTTACCGACTACTGCTAAGTTCACCAAGACTAACATCATATGTAATAGGAAGAGTAGGTACAGAAACGGTCGAATGACCATTATGATTATCACCAACCAAGTTGGTGTCTTTAGGATGACGACCATGGTTGAGAAGCTGTCCATTTGTAAGAGTTCCTGAATTCGCTGATATAATTGAATCCAGTTCAGAATGAACAATATCATCTGCTGCATTACTAGTGCTTCTATGGTTCCCAAGAGCTGGAGACATTTCAGGTATTGTCGAGCCACTTGCACGCCCACCACCGAATGTACGAGTTGGACTTATCCCACCCAAAAATACAGCCCCTCCTGTACTTGTCCTTCTTCCAGGCGCTGAAGGACAACCATGTGCGTGACTAGAAGTAAGTTCTACTAAACTGGCAGCGCTTAAACCATTTGGAACACCACCACTTACACCTCGACCACCAACACTG
Organism: Schistosoma mekongi; assembly: GCA_034768735.1. Classification (NCBI taxonomy): domain Eukaryota; kingdom Metazoa; phylum Platyhelminthes; class Trematoda; order Strigeidida; family Schistosomatidae; genus Schistosoma; species Schistosoma mekongi. Next base: position 71,252,880 of record CM068306.1, on the reverse strand, counting down.
CCACTATTAGTAGTACAACTACTACCACGGCCACTGCTATTGCTACCCCCATAAGAATGTGTAGTTGCCGGTAAACCACTGGAGTTGATTGTAATTCCTGTCAGACTGTTCTCAGTCATTGATATAATTAAATTATTTTCTTCTGCCGAAATAGGTGCAGACGTAGTAGAACTGAATGCCGCAGATGGATAAGAAGCTGAATGAAAACAGCTGATATCACAATGCCCAGGTGCTAGTGGCATACTTTGAGAGGAAACCGAGCACGAACGAGAGGTGGAATTCATAGATTCAACGGAACCTGATGAGTCTAAATGCACAATGAATTACTTGATATAATTAAGGTGAAAGAAATTTAGCAGACAATAATACAAAATGAACAATGTTTGAGAATGTTATTAACATCATATTGTAAAAGAACTATTATGGAATTTATCACAAATTTCTAATTTTGTGGTTGATACTAATTTGGGATTCCCATTAAATTACAATGCAGCATGCCTGTTAGACAAAGGTCAATACCCATTCTGTGAGGGGTAACGGGCGTAAGTAAGTACAGTAGCTGTAAGATTACCGTAAAACATCATAAGAACACCTATTACTTTTCCTGATGTTGTGGTGAATGCTGATATGATTGAAATTCAATTTCGCGAAGAGTTTGACCAAAGATTATATCATTTCATTTGTATTTACAAGATAATGTCTATAGAAGTTCAACAAATGCAATCGCTCCATTAGGTTCATTTAAGAATCAGAAATGAATTCAGGATTTAACTTTCTGGATATCATCCTACGGAAATAAGATGGTGTTACTGCAAAGGTCAGTATAAGGGGACCAACTTGGAAAGCTAGGTATATGAATTTTCAAGTTTTGGTCTCAGTGAATGGAAAGGTAAACCAAATTTACCCACTATCCTCATCTACCGCAGTGACATTATCAATAATGTAGTGAAAAGCCGTCGGGGATATTTATCAGTAACGGATATCTTCAGAGGTTCAACTGATAAAAACTTAAAGCCGAAGCAGAAACGTGGAAAAATAGTTACAACAACAAAGAAGACTTTTGTTGAATGCTGAAATCAAAGGAGATTTAGAAAAAAAACAGACTTTCGAGATCTTTGAAGGTAGTGCTCTATGTTGCTGAACTACACAACCTCTCCTCGTGGATGCGTCAGATACAAGCTTTGCCTTGAGTTTACATCCTCTTGTAAAGCAAAATAGTAACCACCACAAAAAACGCGTTTCCGGACGTTACTCTGAATAACTGTCAGAAGAAATTCGCAAAATCAACCAGCCGCCAGATTCTTGAGCGTCTAGGAAATTCTAGCGAATGCAGTTTTCGCTGAATAATCTTTTTATTTCTAAATATACTATCAGTTTACGCAAAAAACAAATTGCAAACTAGCAATTTTCTACTCATTAAACGTTGTGGTCCATATTAGACATGTTTTGATTAAATAGTGTTAGTGTAATCGGTTACAGGTGTATATGTTAAAGTCACCTGTTATTATGATGTTTAAACTTGTAACTAAGTTAGTTTGAAAGTTAAATTCACAGAAACCACTATTCTATTCCGACTAAAATTGTAAATATTCTTGAGTCATGTTAGTGATTAGAATTCTTTGTATTTTGATAGACTTTTGAATGAATGAATGAACAGAATATTGATTGATAGATGGAAAATAAACACAATGATACAGTGTGATCGGATGATAACCGCTCACAAGATACGATTATTGATTCACACTCTTGAATGAATCAGATCAGACTACAAACCAGAAGAAGAGAATCATTTATCTAAGAAAATAACATACTAATATACTAAATAGTAAAAATGATTGGAGGATATAATGACGGTAGGTCACTCATTTTCTGATCATTAAAGGCTAATTATTTCATACTAACTCTATTAGCTAAATAGAATTCCTAAAACAAATAAATTCGTCATATTTTGAGAAATTTATTCAGTTAGCACAGAAAATTACATTGAGCGATTAATGAGTAGTGACCAGTTACAGATCTGGTCGAAGTCAGATCGAACAAGTTGCAACGTAGTCAGTAGTGTAAGTGAACAGACATCGAGTGTATTCTTCTTGATGTCAGGATACTCACTTGATCTAAGTTTAGTGGTAGTTGACGCTCGTAAGCAGGATGTACTCGCAATCAACATGAGAACTGATACCAACTGTTGGGATCGAAATCAAGTCAGACAGTTTCAATCTGAGATGATACTAGTGATTAGCATACTGCAGAGCTGAGATATTTACATCGGTTAGTCACTGAGTAGTAACTATTGTCATGTCTAATAGTTTCCTCAGCTACGCTTTTATAACGAGTGCCAACGATTAAAAAAAATAGATTCAAGGTTTTCTATAAACTGTCTTCAACATTGAACGTCAATACACCCATTTAAATATGACAAAGCCTAGACTCTGATAATTGTTAAGTCTTTTATACAACTGGATCAATGTTTACAGAAATTAATATTTGTTAGCATCACTTTAAATTCTATTTTATTCTTATCATAACTTTTCAGTTACTGATATATGCCAAGAAAATGATCACTTCAATTTTACATCTAACAACAGTATGCAATTTGAAATGAAGTTATTTTGTAAAGATTAGTTTCAATTTGTTGGTTGCATTCACTACACACTGATCGATGTTGAGTACCACTAAAAAGAATTGGATATCTGTTTCGACACTGTATAGGATTCCTCTAGTGTTTCATATTCATAACCTCACCAACGACTGAACCCAGAACAATCAGGTCCTACAGTGAACAACAATCAATACCACCGGGTCAGCATCCAATGGTAAGACTCGCTCCAACCAATTTGTGATATAGTGAGATGAACATCTAATCCCATTGACAATAACTACATCACTCACAAATCGCCACAAAAGCGCCTCGGTTTAACTATAATAATTACCTCACCAATAAACTACTAAGAGACTCTCTGAAAGTTCTAACGAGAAGCTATAACTGGTGTCGTTAGGATAAGTCAAGGGTGAAATTGTTACCATCAGTGGTAATGGACGATTGCCAGGCTATATCAAACATTGATTAGAGGAAGAAACCTGCCAATGGACGCTTGGAGATGATAGTTTATAGTTTGATGGCAGGCATAAGTGTCTTGAGTTCAATGCCTGAAGAAGTCATGAGTGCATACTGCCATTGAAGAGTATCATACGAAGCAGCTTTCCAGTGTCATCTGTTATTAACATCATATAAACAATTTATTAACAAACATAATTTACATTAACTGCTATAAGACAAAAAACTTATTTTTCTAGTCCAATTCACAATTAAATAACAGTTAGTAAACTAGCCACGTGAAGAAAAATAATCAATTTGCCGAAAAATACATAGAGTGATTAAAATATGTAATGAGACCAAAATGAAGCAAAAATAACCTACTTGTAATAACGGACACATTTGTCATATATTTATCCTTTTGTTTAGCTGATTCATCAAAGCATTGTAATACACCAAGAAGAATTTCTGGATTCTTTTCTTGTTCTGTTCGCGATATATTCGATGCTGTTAAAAGCATCTGCCAGGAAATTGGAAGACCCTAAAAAAAATAAACAATGATATAAAACACAATCATATATATATATATATATATATATATATATGGGTTGAAGAGTAAACACTAACCACGCTTATCACTTCACTAAAGTGAACGATCAATGTTAACGTAGACGATTAAAACACGACAAAGAAACGACACTCCTCTTTTGGTCGTTTTATATGATGACTGATATGAGGAATAGAGACACAACCATGTACGAAAAGAAACATGCTTACGTTTTTGTTTTCAAGGATCTCGGAATCAATAAATTATCTGAATATGTATTCAGCAATAAAGCGTAGTCATTTATGGTATGAAGTATTTGCCAAATCTAACCGCTACCCTAACTCCAACTCTTCAGCTTAATTTGATTCATTATAATAAATAAATGACTAATTGTCAAAATTGTTTATCCATTTTAAATCTTAATTTTTTATTATATGTTTTACTGTAAATAGAAATCGTTGAAGGACGGCGGTATATTTCAGCCACAAATTTTAGTAAACTCCATATGAAAGCAAATTACAGTTTTTACGAAAAATGCTATTCCGGACATCGTTTTATGAGAGAAATATGACAGACTGATTGTCTTGAAGTGAAAAAAGGCATAAACTTTTAAAATTGAGGACATGAGATGTTTATAAAAAATTTAATACCGAATATGATATTAAAAAAAGCCAGACATAGACAACTGAACAAAGAAAGAATGAAAAACATCAATAAGTAACCAACCATGTTTTTATTTCTTTTAAATGACATTAGAAACGATTAACTTGATATGGCTTGTTTAGTATGGTAGCGTTCCTTAAACCGCACCCATTACTCGAAGGGAGAATAATGAAATGGGTAGGAAGCTTTATTGACATACTAAATTATAAAAGTACAAGCACCATGTCGGTATAATTAGTGCTTAGAGGACAGTAGATCGATGAGCCACTGAAGATCAAATAAACCATGACCTTCAGTAATTTATCTAGAGTAATACAATTTACTTTTGTGTTTCTTCCTCACATTACTGTCTAACCTTGACGCAAGATACATCTAACTTCACTTTGAAACGTATTTTGCTCAAATGAACGTTTGGATTTTGTTTATAACTTTTTGCCCAAACACGCGTACATGTGTATAAGCATGTTTTGCTTCTGGATTAACAGAAACTCATTCACCATTTGTATCGGTAAGAACCTTGAATAGGTGAATATGTAAAGGAACACTTCGTTCAGCGAGTTAAAAATATATACGGTCAGTTATCACTACTAGTAATATGATATAATGAAGCATATTTAAGAAGTGAAATTTATTCCAACTTGATGAGTCAGCAATTCTAATTAGTATAGCTAATTAACCAAATACAGATACATGTGCATGCTTTGAGGGCTAGTAATACCATCCAGATGTCTAAACTGTAGCAAACAGAGTGACGAAGTTAATCAGTTAGTTACGACGCAAAACTTGGTACATGCGTACAAGAGTCCAAGTTGCAATGTCTCAATTAGCAGATAAAGTTGAAATTGTCGGACCAAAATAGAGAGTATTTGAAGTAGTAACAATGTTAGTATTAATGGAAAGGAATAAAGATCGGAGGTACGGTAAATTACGGTAAGAAAATTATGAATTCAGAAGCTCAGAATTTAGAGGAGGACAATAAATAAACGCACCTGCTCCATTGCAAACGATTTTGAGCCATGTCACCCAAAGTCTCTAATCACAGATTATGATCATCACGAGGACACCAACCAGGTAGTCTGTACCTGTTAGCATTGATCGGCCTAATTGTCAATGATTTCATGGACTGGTAATATGTTTTGGCTTGGCCACTCTTACCTTTTTCCCAGTCTACTTCTACATCAGACAGCATTGTTCGTCGAGGTAAGCGATGGTCGGGCATACGTAAAATATGTCCTAAAGACCCCAGCCGATGAAAATTCACTACTTCACCAACCAATTTACCATATTTACCTAGTACTTTATTCCTTACCCATGTATTGTTTACTCAGTGGTTACAGAAAACGCAAGCAATCCTTTAAAGATATCTATGACCGAATATTAGTAGCCTACATGTTTCACACCCATAAAGTAGAACAGATCGGACTGCTGTGCAGTAAACACGTCTTTTGGTCGGTAGATGGATGCCTCGTTTACGCCGCAAGTAACGCAAATTGACTAACCAAGCCTTCTGCATACAAGCGAAGATTTTATCAAACACCAGACCATTATGACTGAGACTCCTAAAATAAGTACAGAGAACAACACGTCTAACTACTTCGCTACCTATCAACAACTTCGCCGCCGATGCAAGCCAACCCTGAAGGACCATTTTGCATTGCGATGGGGAAAATAGCATTCTAAACATGCCTGCATTGATGTCTAGGGTTGTCGGAAGACTTCATTTTGTTAGCATCTCCATCTAATAGAACTATGTCATCTGTATATTCTAAGTCAACAAGTGTATCTCGTAAAAGAAGATCAACCCTTAAAAAGTCAGACGACGAAAACGTTAACTCTAAAAGTATGTCAATGATAAGATTAGGTAAAAATGGGGAAAGCGAGTAACCTTGATGAATACCATTCAAAGTAATCAATTCCGAGGACAGTTCGCCGTAAGTTCTGACTAGTAATGTTCGAGTAGAGAGCCTGTATAATGTTAATGTACTTCACTGGTACGCCCTTTCAATGACAGATATTGCCAAATAACCTCACGACAGATAGAGTCAAACGCCAAATTAAGGTCAAGGAATACAACTATTGTTGGGCGTCTAAAAGTGTGTCTATGTTCTAGAACCTGGGGAAGTGTGAATATTTGGTGTATACAACCACGTCCAGGTCTGAAAACACCTTGGTTTTCTCGGGCTTGCTCATCATGAGCTTCAGTTAGACGTCGAAGTATTATTGGAACCAATATTTTTGACACTATATTCGTTAAACTGATTCCTCGGTAACTGTCAAAAGATGGCTTCTATCCTTTCTTATAGACTGGGGCGATTAGTGTTCCAGAACAGTCATATGGGATTACGTTCAATTTCCAGATTCTAGACAAGATCTCAGGTAATCTCGCTGCTGAAACTGAACCACTATCCTTAAACATTTCAGGGGTTGGTCCATCAAGTCCTGCTGCTCTCCCTCACTTTAGATTGTCTATAGCCTTTTCAACCTCGCTAAGACGTAGGGGGCCGATATCGATTTGCCATTTAAAGCGATTGGGGATGGTGAGTAACTGAGGTGAGGCTGAGGGCGATGAAGTGGTTGAAAGTCGAGAACTCGGCAACTATCCTTCAATAATTAAATCTCATTAACTTCATTTGGGGGTTCTAAACATGCCCCGCTGATAAGTGCCAACTAGTTTGAAATTTAGGCCAAGTAGTTTCCTGCCGACTACTTGCAATCACCTAACATAATAGTACTGAACAATTACACCAATAAAAATAAATGAATGGTGTGGTGGATGGATGATAAGTGTGATTATATTTGTTAGAGGCTGTCAACAAGTTTTTTCCTAGCTTATTTCCAACTGATGAGAAGGATACAAGTACGTTAAAAAAGAATAGGCGTGACTGGATGAAGTTAATGACAACTGTCCTGAGTTCTCTATATTTTCAACAATCATACGTCACTAGGATGATTCAGTGTACGTGTGTGTAGTTCTGATTTATGGCTTAAAAATGTACCGAGCTTAAATAGAAATACAAGGCAAACGAGTTTGATTAATATTCATTAGTCATTCTATACAAAGATTCAATTTGTGCATAATAGTAATTATTACCTAATTGCATAGAAAATATAAGATTCGGTGGGATGGAAACATTATATTAGTGCTAACCGTTTGTCTATCATACTGAAAGTTACTCGAACACCCTAAGAGCTAACAGAAAGAATCAAAAAGGAATATTATAATATGAAATCGTCAGATGAAATATACTACTTTTAGGTAATATCTACTAATGAGTCCTCATACCATGGACATGGTTCAAGGAATTATACGGAGCATTGTCAGAATTAACTTAAAGGTAAATTTACTCTTCAAACATCATTTTACTTATCCCCCCAGTGACTACTGAATCGGATAGAATTTCTTGAGAAATGGATTTCACAATACAATGACTACAGTAAGTAACGAAGACATATTTAGAATTAAAATGTTTAAGTGTGTGTACAACAAAAACTGTACGATAAATTTATGTTTTATAGGTAGTTCTACAAGGATTTGTTAGTTACTGCATTCAGATAATTATCAGTAAGGCTCATATATACTACTCTCATACTGCATATGTATATAATAACAATATTTGATTACGAAACTAGAAACTAATAATATATGCCATTTTATTGTTCAACCCACATAATATTGAATCATAATATTAATCATACAGAAAAATAACGTGGTAATGAATCCTTAGACTAAAAAAAACTTGAAAATGACGAAAAAAAGATTACTGTCAAAGTGGACTCATAAATGATGGTAATGGAGAAGGAGAAAGGGAAAAATAACCAACTCAAAACGTTCGAGATGTGTTGGGCTATTGAATAAGTACATAAAAACTTTGTTTATTACCTAATGATCTACTCATAAACACACACCTACAAGCATAAAATTAAAATATTTTGCGATTTACTACATAAATATGGATAGGAAGTTTCTGGTAGTTAGATTAGGGAAATGGGGAAAAAATGTAGGCAGATAGAGTGACATGTGACTAACTTAGGTCTTAGCTACAGATGTAAGAAACAGATTTAAATGGCCTATCACCTGGAGTGTATAATATTAACATTGTTTTTTTAGTCATTCATACTGCAAAGTAGATGAGTGTACACACCCCGAATAGATGGAAATGGGGCTTAGTACCCAAAGTATTACACTCCCAACCACTATGTAGTGAGTTCAGGTCATGAATCACCAGCTTAAATTCGGGTAACTAGGTAGCATCATTAGTTGTCACACATAAAGTATGATATAACCCCGAGCATATCAACGTATACTTGATAACTGAGCTTGGACGAACTAAAACAGAGTACAGTACATTAGTGAAAAAATAATACAGAAATCCATGATTTTAGACAATAGTATTAGTATAATCAAATGAAATTATCTAGTAATGGTATCAAAGATACATTCTACAAGACATAATTTTCTAGTTGCGATAAGGTAGTTTTCAATGAAGTTTAGAAACAAAAATATTGGTGACGACTTGATGAAAATATTTAGTGACTTCTTTGAACACTTGAGACAGAGCTCATATGCGCTGTAAACCTTGTTGCGTAATTTGAAAATAACCAAGTGTGGTGTGATTAACTATTTGAGCAAACTAACGCAATGAGTGCTGATAAATCTAACAATCAGTTACATAAATAAAGGGGATACACATTTATACTATGATTTCAAATTTGTTTTAAAAGAAAAGTGAATCGACTGAGTGCCACTGATTAGCGTGGACTACCTGCAACAAGGTAGCAAGTTGTAAGGTAAATACAATGAAAACTTAGGGCTTTTACTGAAACTATAAAAGTTATAAGAAAAAATACGTAGAAACTCTCTCTCCCTGTAATTTGTGCTACGTTAACAAAAATCTAAACCTAGACATTTTACTTTTTTCTTATAGATAAACCACGTGATTTGGCTACGTGCCATAATTTATTTTATACGAGGCGGGATAGTATAACATAAATAATAAACTTTGGCTATCTGGGATGTTGCAAAGCTATTCGAATGTATAGTTTGAGTGAATTCCAGTTATATTTAAATTACTTGATAACACTCTGGATACAAAAAACTGAAGACTATGTATAGCATAGAAAATTAACAGAAATGGATGCGACGTAGCTTGTTTCGTCTGTAGGGTATAACAAATACAGGAAACTTTGTGTTTTCCTTATTCATCATAATGACAACCTATTTGATAGTAGTGAGACCAAAATATCTGAACTCCCGTTTTCAAATTAACACAGACGGCGGTAGGTACAATTTATATTAATTAACTAGATAATTAACACATTGCTTACATAGTCAGGATATTTAATCTATTCTGATCATCTTACAGTAATTTAAAACCAACTTGTTGTATCGGGCATCTAATGAAAATTGAGTGTCTTCCCGGACTGTTATGTCAAAATACTATTTCATTTATTATGGTTGTGTGTAAAGTAAACATTTTATTTCTAGTGTTATTACGTCCCGCTCACCGTAACCTCCCGCTTTACCCACTAACCGTTAGTATATCATTTTCTATTTATGAACTATAGTTAACTAGTATATAAGTTCGATGACACTGTCTCTCTTATTTTGTATTGATGATAATTCCCTGATTGGTTGACCGCATAGTCAGTTTTACATACATATAAAGGAGTGCTTGAAATACAGTCTGTCTTGGCTGGTTGGTCTTATGTTCCTCCAGGGAGTGAGTAGACATTAGGGCAGACGTAAGGTCACAGATTAAACAGACGTATTTATCACTGATCACTATAATCAGGTCGTACAAACTCTTTCCACATTTATACAACCGTTATTTATGGTTAGTCCAACTTTCTGTAATATCAAATCTTGGTAGTATGATTACAGTGAAGCAAGTGTTGACAGAGAAATGCAATTTGCAAAAATAGCAAGTTAGGTTACGAAATCATAAATTCACGTGGTCAAATTTAAGCAACACCAGTTGTGTAGTGTCGGTTTACATATTCAAATAAATACGGATGAAACACGATAAACGCCTGCAAATCTGTCTCAATGAAACCTATATATCCACTTCACCCCTTCCCCCAAACCCGACAAACGGTACCAAGGACTGTTTTTGTGTTCCCAACATACACACTATACATAATTTATGGCGGCACTGATTCAAAATCAAATAAATTTTATATCCCATATTTGCCTGATTTGTTCAATGAGTAAGAGTGAACAACAAACCCTTCGTAGTTATTAATAAGTACGATTACTGAGGATATTTTGTGAATAAATTAAATATAGCATTATCGGTGTTAATTGATTCACCAAATACACATTTATGAGGTCAGCTTTGAGCCACATTTTCATTATGAGGGTTAGATTAAATAAATTGATTAAGTCAAAGCAGATGGAAACAAGGTTTAAGTCTGAGACTATGCGGCCAGAAGTTAAGTGCTTTAACCACTGAGCCACCGTTATATATACCAAAATTTATGAACGTATACCTATACTAATGTCCCTTTTAAAACCTGATCAGTTTTGATAACAAAGTTATGGTGTTCAACAACATAAAAGTTATATACAGTATTCCCAGAGAGGTAGTTGTCGTAAAAAATCCAATATGCGACGTTTCACAATCTTAGAAAGAGTTATATAAAAATGTTAAATGGGTCAACTGACCTTTATTTCGCCTGTTGATTTATCAAATGCCACATGCAGATTATGTGTAACCCCTGTAGGACAAGAAATTTGTGGTTCGGTCTTTTCTGAACGACCGAATTTAGGAAACCGAAACATTCTCACTACAAAAAACCAAAGAGGATTAATTAATATGACAATAAATGTTAATTCTTACATACGAATTAAGCAAAATAGCATGATTTATCGAACAATGCTTACTAAATAAATCAAAGATGATAATAAATGTTATTTTTACAAAAACCGATGTGAATAATAAGTTCACATAAACAGAAACCATTATTATGTAGATACATGATTAAGTAAGGAAGACTGAATTAAAAATACTTTTCTAGAGAAATTGATTATCAGCAACAAGTTAGTAATCATGGGAATGAAAAAAGTGATTTTTAAGTGGCATGCCAACGATACGTCAATACTTCAGATGGATGAAGAGACTAAAACGATGCACGAACTTTAAGCCCTTTTACTAGCTTGACATATACTAACAGTGCTTGAAGTATATTCCAGCGCTTCCTGAGAAAAAAGTACTTTGATTAGATAAAAATATACAGCTTTTTGTGGAGACAATAATGAATATAGAAATGCAAAAATGCACTACAACTTGCTTGAGATTCTTTCCTTTCTGTAATGACCAATAATAGAACAAACTAGAAATCTTAAGATAACTCGCACAAATTATAATTAGATAATGATGTATCTCATTGGTCAAGTTCAGATCCTCACACTCGGTTTTGAGCCACATTCTGTATGTATGGGCTAGTTATGCTACTACTACAATGCATACTGGTGTAGATGCTGTGGAACTTGCAGTCTAGTAGATGAAGGTCAAATTCCTTAACAATTAAGCCTCTACGCTCCACATTATGATTATAATGAGATGGAAAACAAATTTGACCAATTTTAACACCGTTAGGTTTAAGATTGCTTTTGTGACCCCATATAATACGTATATAGACAATTTATATAGTTAACTAGACATTCTAGAAATATTCACAATGAGAATTTTTCAAAAATAACAACACAGAATTCGACAGTTAGTTATAATCAACGTAGAGCCTAACATTTACATCCGCATCGATTCAAGCTGTCACACCTCATCAGCACAGCAAGATAAAATAAGCAAGATTACTACCAGAATAATAAAAACAAAAAACAACAACAATGAAATCTCTATAGAACATACAATCCAAGTTGAAATATTTCTATTGCTGGAAGATGAAGCAAGCAATTAAGTGCCACAACCTTTTTATTAAAGTGTGCGTCACTGAAGAGGGTAGGGTTATCCGGAACACTGATTGTTCACTAAGTGTGTTGTATCAAACACTTGTAGTAATCTACCTATTCATTTAATGAGTGCTGAATATTAAAGTGCAATTAAAAGTGACTTCAGTCCAAGCATTTTAAATCATCTTTAACTAGTTACTATGATCATATTAGTGTGGCACAGCCTTACATAAAGTATGAGAAACAAGTGAAGAGCTTGAAATGAAATCTTAGTGAAAACTGAATCAAGATATGCGGTATTTACCTAATAAATGAACTGAAGGCTCTAGATGCGACATAATTAGCTTGCTATATTGCTTGAAACAGGCACGAAAGTCATTCTACATAGCCTAGTTCCAATAACTATACAAAATATCCACCGCACCTGCAATCGCATCGTATTTTATAATGCGTTAGGATACCTTCAAAATGCCGTCTAAAAATGCCAACTTCCTACTTTACAGTTTTGGATATCCACCAAGTTACCGAACCATTCATTCATTCCATTCACTCATCAACAACGTGGAACCGGACACAAGCCAATAGGTTCAGGTTGCCATACATCCGAACTATTCGAATATTACTGAGTCAGAAGTATTCAAATAAATTCCAATTATATTTTATTTACTTGATAACATACTGGGTATTCAAAGCTGTACTTTACAAAAGCAAACCTCCTTAAAACTCGTGATTTTGCGAACTGACACATTGCGAACGCAACATTTTGCTGAATGCCTACAAATTTCTTCTCATGATACGTGCAAATCATGGATAGTTACTCTATGACTATGATGGTGCAAATTACTGTCTAACCTAATTAACTAATTTAAAAAAACAATTCCAAATCCATTTTGCTACTGTTCTCGGTATGTCACGTATACGGTAAGCACGTCATGTGAATTATATGTCTTGTAGCAATCTTTGTCTCACCGAATACTCCAGCGCTGTATGTACAAAGCTTGAACGCTAATATACTCTGACAAGTTAGGAATATTTTAGAGTTTAGTGGTGTTCAACAGTATTATAGATTAATAAAACAATTAATGTGCAAATTATTCAGATCCGGAAATGAGACTAAATGGATGTTTTCTTTGCATGTCACACATTGATGTATCATACGATTGGTAGCAGTAAAGCAGAGTGAAATAATAGAGCGTAACAAAAACAAAACGGAGATGAATCATAAGTATTTGAATAAAAAGGCATGATTACGAATACTGAAAGGGAAGAAATGAATAAGGGAAGATAGCATGTGTAGCCTATGAATAAAAAAGTATTCAATTTTTTTTAAAATATGCACTGTATATTTAATAGTATGAACAAAAGTGTATTGTATAGGTATTGATATGCTAACCTATCGTCGAGTACTCTTACTCGACACCAATAGTATTTATGTTGTGAAACTAGGCATCAATTTACGCCCTGGTAAAAAACAATATTGGCCAAAATGTTAACACACACATGCTTTTTAACACCGACCAATGAAGGGAAGATATATAAAAGTAGTGATTTACAAAGTCATCAGATGTAGCATATCACGAAATGGTATAATAACTATGACAATAAAATAATTATCATACAATCTGGTTATTCGCAAAACAGTGAGATACTTAGATGTCGATTAATAGTCAACCCACCAAGCAGTAATACTATATTATTAATTCTATAAGCTATGAAATATGACCAGGTGAAAGACATTCGGATCGCAACAAATGGCTGAAGACACTAGGCGATATGGCTCAGAATCAGTCACAGTGGTGCAAGTGTATTCACTCTCTAACCTCATCTAAATCTTGAATTCTATTGTTATTTTCTAGACATCTTTACTTTACTCTTCCCTCTTGTATTCTGTCTATATGTTACCTCAATATTCTCGTAGTGCTAGTGTGGTATGGCAACTTGAACCTACAGGCGTTTGTGCCCAGTTCTAGGTTGCTGATGATGATAATTCGGAGGTTATGAGTATTTAAGTATTAAGTTCTTTGAACTGTTGACAAATTATTGAGGTAACTAAGTGAGAGGAGTGGGAATTAAGTGCAAGCAGCTACACAGAAGAAGGAACAATAATGGAATATGCTATTCATCCTCTGTTGGAACATGTATAATGAAAATCTAGCAACAATAGTCACGATGTTTTGATAGCTTTATAGGAGTAGAAAAGGGTAGTGTAACTGAAGCATATATTGACATCAATTCACAAACTATGAGCTAAAAAAGTAATTTCAGTATTTTTAAATAGTAGTCCGGAAGTACATGTCACCTAAATTCTTAGAATTTAGGTGAAATTGATCAAATAGGTTGTCGTGAAATAGATATAGACACGGAACAGCATGCTGAACTGTAATCTGACAAAAAGATGAAGCAGATTCTTATACTGAACTAACCTTTCTTTTTCTTTTTTTCTTCTTTCCCAGGTGGAGTTGGCAAAGGTTTTGATGGAGGCAAGACGGGTTTATCCTTTTTACGCCTAAAAGTGGGGATAACATTATTAAGACTAATACTGAAAATGTTTATTTATTACATCGATATAACTGAAGGTGGTATAACTTTTGTAATGACTAAAAATAGAGGAAATTAGATTATAGCGATTTTACGGCTAACTAAAACTAGGAAATGAAAACTTTCGGGAAATCAGATCAGGTTTGTTGACTATATGTATATACATATGTATGCTCACCTACACTTACGCCGTGATCATTGATCATAAGACTTAATACTAACTGATTTTTGGAAGCAGCTCAATTCCCTGCAATGTGTATTTGTGCAAAGTTCTATACTGTAACACTTCTTTGTCCCAGTCACAAACCAAACAGAATGAATATATTAATTCTGTCAGGAAAGAACAACACCACATTGACATCAAGCAACTAATGAGAATTAATAGGTAAAAATGAAGTGTTACCATATATACTACTCAATTTACTAAGCCAAATGGATTGCAAGTAAAGTTTTCCCAGTCTTGTTCAAGAATTAGCATAATCTTAATAACCTAACATACCAAAAATAAGGTTAGAAAAGATTCAAATAAAACCATAAGAATAAATAATGATTTCGACTGCTATATGCTGCACTGCACTTGGGAGTATACGTTACACTACTTGAAATATTTTGACAAAGAAAATCATACGAAATGGAGATCATAGTGCAATGTAATTTTTTTCCGAGGGTAAATGAAAATACAGTGACAAGGAGGCGGAATCAAATTAATAGGATGAATACCAAAGAAGTTAAAGTGGTAGTAGTGTTTATGTTAGAGAACAACTGAACACAGAATATAGTTCGAAAAGGAATGAATTTATAGGATATGAGGCAGGAATAGTGAAACTCGACATCAAGAGGATAAAGGATGAATGCATGCACACCACTATGACTGATTATGATCCATGCCACTCAACGTCTCACACCATTTTCTGTGGTTAATGCATGGAAGCAAACCAAGTAGCCCACACATAACACGACTTAAGCTGATAAACACTTTATGGATATCACGTTATAGCTTGCACCCCTCACAGCTCTCTTCCAAAAAGCTTCAACAACCGACACTGGACGTCGAGGTAAGCGGCAGTTGAGCTTACGTAAGGCGTGTCTCAGTCACTTCTGTTAATGAATGCTTATGGACCGGAATGCTGTTTTCACCTAGCACCCCATACGTAACTCGAACACTGCTTACAATGGTTTACCCACATCCTTTTCTAGGTACAGGTGTTACGTGCTCAGTTGCAGTTGACGAGACGTTCCATACGAGCCACGTCATCGACGTGTTCAAACGCTAAAATCAGCGTAGCCATGGTACGCTTTGATAGACCGTTTTTAAACAATGCTTTGCTTTTAGGGATAGGAATGAAATTTTAAGTACTATTGGATTGATGATCAATTGTCTCTTTCACTAAAACAGAACAACAGTACTTGGTTACATTAGATCAATGAATCCTCAAGCTGTTTCTTGGAACACGTTTATAACAAAATTAAATAGAAATCAGGGACGTGTGCATAACTAACAAATAGTATTCAAGGTTGTCAATTAAACTAGTTCTATTTTTATTACATCTGTGTGAACTATGTAAAGATATAATTCGAACAAAATGCATCGATTATCAATCGGGGAAATTTGTGGGTGAAAAAGACGTTTAGGTAGTAGATTTCAAGTGTATTTCAAACTGAGTCAAATTATCTGATTACAAAAATTCAGTTCCTTTTAGACCTAGACAGTTGTTCTTAAAATATGAGCACGCTAAATAGGTGTCCACCAATAATCTACTTCTCCAAATTTACTTACAATGACAGAGCAATGTCACAGAAGCAGTTTAAAGTCAACGATGAAACGCCAGCCTTTGATACATACTATACGGACCAGCTCAACCGTTTATAGATAATCGTGAAGCATAGTGTGCCATTAATAATTAATACACTTCAGTGGCAAACGAAGACAAGAGCACCTACACTCTACTCAAAACCTCCGAAGATTTGATGTATAGTCGCTCAATATCTACGGCACTCGGTCTTCATACTAAGCGCTTTCGACCGATTTGAGCAATATCGTTAACACTCACAAAATATTTGTGGCCAAAAACTGAGAACATTCGGTTAATGAATTGCGCAAAACCTTATTCACTAAATTGTTCATACAAGTAGACTGATATAACGAAACGCATCAACAAGTTGAGTGACGTGGAAGACAAATATGACAACACTATACAACCGATCTCGAGTCGTCACCTGACATCTTTAGTCATTGCTCGGGTTTGACACAAGGACCTCAACTAGGTAGTTTGCACATAATAAAATGGATCAGATTAATGACCTTATAACTGTTACGTCTCGGTTTGGTCGCCACCAGTCCTCTTTCAATTCACTCCTACTCCACCAAAAATGAACTGTCGAGATAGGCAGTGGTTTGGTATACGTCCATGTTCAAACTATTTCACCCCACGAAGATACAAAAGATGCCTAACACCTTACGCTTATCTTCAGGACTGTTTAGTCTATAATCAATAATCCCAAAATAACTATGATCAATAACCTTCCATTGTTCTCCACTTTTAAGGATCGTTCCACAGTTATAAAGCAAAGTAGGATGAATTATAACAATATGCCCATCCTTTGGATGACGGACAGATAAAATGTTTATTTAATAAGATGCAAGTTGGAGAAATCAAAGCCGGTTCTCTGAGTCTGTACGCATACTTCATCAGATATGAACTCAACAGAGTTAACTGGTGAAGGCGTCCATGTGCTGTTACTGTCTACCATTAGTAAAGGCGTTGATGTAAGTCGGTCATGAAGCAACATTTTGTTTCCGAATCGGAAAAAGTTATCCCGAATAAATTTGCATTATTACTCATAGAACAACTTGATTTTGCAAGTCATCACAAACAGGACTATGTTATCTGCGTACTCGAAGAAAACAAGTGAGTCCAGCAGACCACTTTCTGGAAGGTTAATGGGAAAGGATGTCTCTATTAGTACAGATTGCGTGTGTATATAAAAATGGAAAAAGTGGAGAGCTCTGATAAACATCAACTCCGATGGCAGTTTATTATAAGCTGACTCAAATAATTTACTAGTAAAAACAGCTTCAAATGCATGTCCCTTGAGATTCAAAGTCACTGATGCTGATGAAATCAATGAACCCTTAAAAATCGTTAATGGATTAGCTGCTATGAAAATGCACGATATTATCACATCAATAAACTAATAGATAGTCGCCTGCGTACATCGTAATCTGAACGACTTAGAAAATCTCTTCCCAAAACGAATCACTTGATTGATGAAGTAGATACACATTACTGCATAAATATTGCTTTGTGATTAGGCGACTATAGAATTACTAAAGTGAGATCAATTATACAGTATCACGATTACTTCTTGGGTGGTAAGTCAAGATATGTACGTTAAATGTCCAACGTTCAGCTGTGATTTAACCAGACATAGTTCACTTAAACTTAATCTGCAGGCGATAAGGATTCTTGTCATCGTGGAAGTGCTAACTTAGAGATTATAAGGCTAACATACTGTGTTAATAAAGAGACACGAAAGAAGTTGGTTTGTTTTAACACTTGATTGCTTTAGTTACCAAGGCGTGATTCACTTGAAATTAAAAATCAACCAAGCCATTCGTTTTTGACATAATGGATATTAAGAACCAGTGACGCATGAATATCAAAACAGATCAGAATAAGACAGTCAATTCATTCTTAATTAGCTAGATTTCGATCACTGGTGTGCACACGATTCACGTGGGAAATAACTGCGATGCTATAAAACGTTCAGACTGATTTTGAATGAAACGAACTAGTAACCATGTAGACAAGCACTTATACAGAACGCAGCTCGGTTTAAGAAGTGAAGTTTATTTCACAGGTTGGTAAGTTAGAGACAATTAAAAACCTTTCCGTGCAATTTTACAAAGTTGTTCAATCTTAACCGCTAAATTAAACTGCCTTGCTTTTACTTACTTTTATAAAAATAATATATAGAAAAAACTATCAGAAGATAAGTTGACGTTTAGAAAAACCTGTTATTAGCAGTCATTTCTGACTTGTACCAATTAAAAAAGCCAGTAAACAGTCTCACTCGCTTTAAATGAGCACAAACGTGACAGGGGACATGTCACAGAGATTGCCAAATGTCACGTTAAAATACTGCTTGCTAACTTTTGTTTCACTGTTATAGAAGTATGGTAACTAGACATAAATAACAGACCACAAAACGACGTACTCAGAATTCCCTATTATGCGTTGAAAAAATATGGAAATAGAAAACCTAGAAGTCCAAAACTTGCAGTCACAAGGAATAGCTGACAACAATCGTAGCTTGTGCTTCAACACTTCATAACAGTCTAGATAGTAACAAAAGAATTGCATTAGTACCTCAATCAACATAGGGAGAAACCCTAATATCATTGTAATGCACTTAAGCATAGTACCTAATAAGTGGACTTACAGTGTACTTGAAGATCTGACAGGAGGAGCAGGTGCATGATTAGAAATCTCTGATCCATGGATTAGAAAAGTAGCTGATGGGGGTGAAAGACGACTGAGATTATTTTCGGTAGGACAAATATGGTCGTTTAGTTCGCAAAAGCTACCTGCGTTTGATATTACTTGGCTATCTTCACCCGAATTATTCGCCTGACTATAAGAACGGTCTGGCATCATGCACAGTTGACGGGTAGAAAATACTAAAATCCATTGACGTAAACCCGTTCGGACATATTCACTCAAATTCAGGAGGATTAGAATGACATACGACGGGATAAATCAGTGGTGATTGAAGAAACATGTTTAGCTTCATAATAATCGGAAAATCAACTAGGTATAAATCCAGGAACGTGAATGACTATGCCAAGATGACTAAATTGGAATGCAACAACCTAAAAACCAAACGTGCCTCCACAGTGTTCTAAGTAATGTGACTATTCGCATGACGTAGAAAAACAAGAAATTATAACTAATCAGAAATAGAAGTGAAATGCAAGAATCGTTACATATTTAATTATGAAGTCTAAAATCTTTTCTGCATCTAAAAGTACGTCTTATTTTTTAGGGTTTCAGTTAATTCCGCTTACTGAGATGTCGGTTAACGTTTTCTTTTATTCTCTTCTCTCTCAAATTCTCACACACTTTCCACTGCACACTTTCTCTGGCACGCGAGCACCTTTAAGCCTGATCCAGTCTATCAAAGGTTGAATGCTTGACTATGTTTTGAACTAAAAATGATGGCTGGATATTTATCACAGACTCCTTTCACTAGTTTCAGCGACCATTCAGAGACTTACACTTCTGGTGGGAGTTGCGTCACTTTTTCTCTTCGTTCCAGCCGTTTCGGAGACTGATTATTCGTCATCTTAGGTGTTTCTGTGGGACCCCGTTATTACTGAAACCATCAGAAATCAGCTAATTTTAGAATTTACACTATCTAACTTTGATATTTTAACTGTACATGCATATTGAAACTATTCTGCATGATTGCTGACTGTACTATACCATGTAACTGCCACAGATTCATGAGTCTTATTTCTTTTGGAAATACATTTGGTATATGGTTTTCCTGTTCTGAAATGTCACTTGAACTTTT
Source organism: Schistosoma mekongi (assembly GCA_034768735.1). Taxonomy (NCBI): domain Eukaryota; kingdom Metazoa; phylum Platyhelminthes; class Trematoda; order Strigeidida; family Schistosomatidae; genus Schistosoma; species Schistosoma mekongi. Next base: position 71,232,612 of record CM068306.1, on the reverse strand, counting down.
ATGAAGGATAATGGTTGCATTTTGTTATCGTTAAGAACGAACTGTAATGTAATTACGTCATCTAAGACCACTTAGGCAGTTTGAGTCACCTTGACATGATTGCGAAGTTTTCTTGATGGTTTATATTGTTTTTACTCTGCAGTGAGCAAACTACGAATCACGGGTGTTTATATTTTTCATGAAATAGTAGTATAACTCCAATTTACGTTTTCAGTCTGCATTCGCAGGTGTTGCTGTGGTGGCATGATTTTGTTTCAATTAAGTTGTTTAAACTCACGGAGTTTCTGTTAAACACAAACTTATAAGAGGAGAGTGAGTATGATTATGGTTAGAATTCTGATGGATGGCCAGATTATCACTGAAAATACTAAACCATTTTTAGAAACAGTATAGAGAGTTCTTGACAAAGTTACTAACGTGTAGTAAAAATGTGAAAAGGAAGTTCAACAATTCAAAAATGAAGTTTATACGACCCACGCTGCGTTAACAGCCGTTATTGAGAAGCTGTTTACCGACATATCTAAACCTTCAGCCTACATATTGAAAGTTCATAGGAGTTCGTTTGGAACTAAAATTTTGTGGCATATCCTTATTAAGCATCAGGTGCGGTTATGTAAAATTACAGAAGTTAGAGAGAGCTAATTGTACTGAGTAGCAATAAAAGCAATCGTGTTACTTTATATTACTTAAAGATCATCAAAATTTTGTGTATCATTTTACATATTGATAAATATTTATTTACACATATTTAATTGCAGCTTATTACAGTAAGTACAAAGACGAGACGTATAGGGTAATAGTATATTGAATGCATGCGATGTTTACGACAACTGTGCTACAATGTAGCTTTTCTTCGGCAACCGTGTATAATAGCATATCACATAAGGAAGATTAAGCTTTAAAAAGTTATCTGAAGTTATACATTATTAGGCTGTTAACTAATGAGAAACATTCTTTTGGAATAAATGTTCGCCTTATTATTCGATTCTTTTAGTATCAGCTTACGCGACACGTAATAATCTGTACATCTCCTTAGTGAAAGACCTCTAAGCTTAGCAGAGCAAACTTGTAAGATAAACTTATATGACATGTTAAATAAAGTATTGACACGCTTCATTGTATTAATAATATTGTAATGGTGAATAACAACAACGCTGGTTATGAACAGTGAATGTAACTTGTATCTAAGATGTCACTACTAACCTATTGATCCAATAAGAATCAGGCCGGTTCACCACACAGAAACACGTCTTCGCACTCATTTTGAAATAAGTGCTGGCCATTTCATTATATATGAAAGGATAAGGAAGACATTCAATAGCATAATACCAAGTAGTCGCATTTAAGCTCCCGGGATATGACACATGCAATGCGCGTACACTACGAAACCGAACATATGCCATTTCGTATTATTGAAAATGTGAAAATGCAAAAGACAATTATTAGGTATTAACCGTTTGTCATAAACAATTCGTTAGTATTGGATGATACAAGCAGAAATCTTCAGTGAATGAAGTGATTAGGGAGCCTGTAGACCACAACGAAATACACTAGATTATGAGAAAATACTAAAACTTACTTATCTTCTGAGAATCCTTTTGGTATAATTTTGATCTTCGTTAACATTCACATTGCAAATCTTTTACCAAACCTACGAAAAATCAGCTCTCCTTTCTTTTATGTATTGATAGTTTTTTGAGGCTACTGTTTGGACGGGTTGGGGAATAGAGTAAAGCGGTTCATCGCGACACTTACGTTGGAAGTGTGCATTCAACGTCTACAGTGTCTAAGCATAATTTCAACTGTCGACTTAATAAATCGCAACAGAGACAACATTTACTAGTAAAAGTACTATCCCTTAAAAGTGCTGGCAATATGTGGCGACATGGATAACTATACCTAGTAGACGATCCGCAACTGCACTCACCGGAAATCAGATCCACTCTGTATGATGACAATCCACCGTTCACTAACATGTAATTCTGAGTGGCTCAACTGACGTACATGTCGTTTACTTTCTTAAGTTAATGTAGAACTCTCGTTTCAGCAAATGTCGTCAGATGTCTTAAGAGGTGCTGCAAAATGGAAGGTACACTGTAGGCATAACGTCTTGTAATAGAAATTTCATCCCCAATGTCTAATCGATGTGATGCTTTTAAGTTCCAATTGTAGACTCTGAAAATATGATTTTAGGCAAAAAATCTCTTTTTTGAAGTTATCGCTTAACTTGCTTGTGTAACGACTCCACTCCATTATTCGTATCTTTCCTTAAGACTACTATCTAATCTGTATAAGCAATGGCCCATATGTTTTTTGGGCATCCAGTATCTTTGACGGTAGCCCGTGATGTTAGGTGCCAACTCTGTTGCTATTCTGAAATAATTGTCAAACCTAAAAAACATTTCAATAGTTGACCTTACTGTCTTCTAATTTCTGCGCTAGCTAGGTGGCACAGATGAGCTTTGGCACGACCATCTTGAGCCTAATCAATATAATATAACGCTTGATAAGATTGCTTTACCTTTCTGTGCAGAGCGCGTCATAAGTGGAACGAACAAAGTTGAATACTAGCACATCCGTGGGTTGCGCTTACAGCCGCTATTTCTGTATGCGGTGAATCCATTTGACATCCGGTATAAATTCTTCTTTCGTTGAGGCAAACATTACCGGATGTCCACGTCCCATGTTATCAGTTATTACCAACTAAAACATCGAACATCTACAACTAATGATAAATAAGGTTGCTTCCTTGCGTCGCTCTATTAATGTTATACATCGAACCAATGCCTACTACTTCCGGGTACGAATAATTCAAATGAATTCGATCTTCCGTTGAAAATTACACTCAAATTAATAGTCCCAAACTTCCTCCAACATAATAATAATGACAGTAATAACAATAATGCTGATGTAGCTGTCCATGTTCATGGATATGATCAAACACCTGACATCGTGAATCGAAAGCTACAATCATATTTCTACACACCCACCTAGGGTATATTTTGACTTCATATTTCGTATGTCACCAGATATTAGCTCTTTGTTATACGTATCTCTCGCATATTCCATAATTGCATCAGTTGATTTTAATTGTCGGAGAAGTGGAATAATAATCACCCTTTCCTTTTCTGACAAACGTCTATATTATGGATCGCACCTCATAAAAGACTTCATCCAGGCATGGTTGCGCGTCATAATGTAAAAACGAACGATATGCTCATTGACATTCAGCACAACACGAAATATGAATTTCGACCTAAACATGCAACAATTATAGTTTACATTATGGTTTGTTTCTCTGATTAGTCCTGCGAGATTTTCTCTTAATACCGGATGCACATTTAAAAATGACGTAAGTGCATTTAATAGACGAAAATGTGACTCTGACTGCAAATGAATATAGTGAGTGCATTTAATTTAAGATTTCATTAAATTTATGTACCTTCAGATTGTAACTTATCAATTAATTGCTCTAAATCCTCCCAACAGAGAAATTATCGGCCAAGCACTATATGCTAAAGGGTTGCTTCCAGATCAGCAGTTATTTCTCGTAATAAACAGGACAAATAATTATTATTCAATGAATAGATTAATATAAACTGATGACTCACCTATTATTATCCACACTTCTCCGCAGATATGAATGTTGTTGAGATTTCATGGAGTCAAGGAAAAAAACCAGTCTTTTATGCTGTAAATGTGAAACTGCACCCACGGGTCTATCCGCTCAAGGTCACTGAAATGTCATTTTACGGGAAATCGAACTTGGATTATGATTAACTAGTGCCGCTATTTTGGTTGCTGTTCTTCGTCCCGTTATCCACTTGATTCGCAGTAATGTTTTTAGGGCTGTTTCAGGTGTTTCATCGGTAAGAATATCAACTTATTTTTCATTTATTTTGATGTTGCACGTTTGTTTTCAAATGGGTTCTTTATGCGTTTGGTGATGTCCGCAAAATACTCCGTCTTGACAAACCCTCTATTTCTTGTCTTCCTGCGTCAAAAAATTACAACGGCGCCCAGAAAAATACACAAAAATAAGAGAACAAATATCTACTAGTTGACTTTCTTAAATGAAGGCCAATAAACGAGACCCTCTACCATAACACGACGTTGCAGCTTCACAAGTCGATACACTTAAGTTATTGATTCAGTCGAGAAATTCTAATCTCCATGGCTAGCAAGAGTAATCCAGCCATCAGTTCTAATGAAACTAAAACTAATTTTGAAGCTATTTTAAAAACAATTGATGGTTTAAGTTCTAGTTTTTGTAAAACCTAATCCATTTATTTAGATTTTCCTTTCCGATTGTTAAGTTTCTTCCGTTGGATCCTGGTTTTTATAAATTGAAGTGCTGGTTTTATTAGTATTTAAATATTATGAATGTGACCGATTGATGCTGATGATGAAAGTTCTCTGGAGACTTACAAATAGCGCAAAGGGTTTTAAGAAAACTCTACGTAATTTAATGTCCCCTAAAATGTCACTTTTACACCCTTTGCGACACCTAGTTCAGTGAGTACCAGATGAGCACCACGTGGTTTTAGTACTTCATGTAAGTGAATTAAGAATGATCGAAAGCTTACCACATCGAGTGAAGTTAAAGAAGCTTCGCGACTTCTAAACTTTATGTATTTTCATAATGGCCATAGCTAACGTTTACGCCCTACGTAATTTAAGAACGTAAGTCAACTGGGGAACAGAGTAAATTACAATCATTATATATGATTTTTAGAAAATTCTAAGTCTGTATTTGTCTTAGGCTTTCATAAGTAAACTAGTACCAATAAGCTGCATAGAACCTATTTCTTACCTGTTAATTATGTGAAGGGTATAAGGCGCTTGCATCACACTTTCAGCAACCTTACAACTGAGGAATAAACTATTCGTAGAGGATGTGAAAATTATACTATTTTTAATGTTGCAGAAGTAAATGCAGTAGATACGTAATGAATCTAAACATTTAATACCGCTTTTTTGTACTTTTATACATAATTTTAGTCAATTCGGTTTCCTTAAGGATTTATACAAAGATCTATGCTAATGTGCTGGAGTACTCGTCTGGAGCCACATAAAATGTCTTTGTTCATTAGTAAATACGATTTGCGACTGATATTAGGCACAGTTAACAGATGACATTGTCTCTTTATGTATCCAAATCTTATAGAAAACAACCAATAGGAAACACTACATTGCCTATAATTACACAAGTCACGTAACGCATTCCAAAATATAACATAAGATCACAAATATCATGAAGTTTGAGGATTAAACTGAAAGATTTATTGAAAATAATTTCCGAAAATGTCCCACATGACAACTGAATGAGAGGAAACCTCTAAATGCAGTGATTAAGGTTTGCATAACCTCAAGGTCACCGAATTGTGATATATTTACAACTAAAAATGGCCCAACCACTTTTTTCTAAAACATCTTTCAAGTAAAGTTATTCACATGACTTGGTCATTTGCACCATCCACAGCTAGATTGTTTTGCGAGCGATTATCGTGGACAGAATATGTTCGGGTGATTTCGATCCGGTTGTCATAAACAATGTGTTATGATACTATTACATTCTGTAAAGATAAAAAAATAGTCTCATGGAACACACAACCTTACTAGAACAATCATGGACTCTTTATTCTTGTGCTAAGAGTCCGCTTAATTGGGTTCAAACCAAAGTGTATTAGTACGATATAGGTATGTACTTCTACTTTATCGTTTATTGGAGGGGTTTTATAAGGAGTCGAATAGTCAGGATACCGTACCGACCATTGTTCACGAGTGTCTGTTTTCTGCTTTTCGTGTGAGAATTATCGGGCAAGTGAGTAAGTCCTTAGAATTGTACTTCTTTGCCTCAAAAATGTGCAGCTTTCAGGATGAAACTAGCATGGAAAACAAATAAGCTACCTTCTGGAAAATATAGGGTTAACGTCGTTGTCCCCGGTCTAAATGGACTGATCTCTTCAAATGTTGAGAATACAGTAATCAAAAATGTAACTTTAACGAAACCTACTGGTTAATGTGAGATATTCATTTCTACAGATAACGTCAACTCTGCACCTTCGAGTCTTTACCTTAATGTGACCAGCAGCCTTGGTAATGCAGACTTACATGTCAAAAATTTTATTCACAAAATAATCAAAGATAAAGTACCCTATGAAGTCTCAGAAGTAGGCAGAGAATAGTGTATTACAAAAATCATGCTTTGTCTGTGACAAGGGTTTAGTGTGCAATACCCCAGCTCTTCAAATGACCTGGTTGTTTGTATTTCTCGGTGGTTTGAAATTTAGTATTGTTCCCACGTTTTTCACCAGGAGCAAGAACATAGACTTTGACTGCAGAGGAATATTTTAAATTTTTGGATATTATTTTTCACCATGCAATTAACTGAGGCCATCGCCAATAAGCAGATACTTATATCTTGAATTACCTACGTCGATGATAAACGAGCTATTACTACATCCAGAAAGTTCAATGATGATGGACCTAATATTACAATCTCAGCGTATTTTCGATCATCTATCTACAGAAATTTACGTTGGATGTCCAATGCTACATCTTTTTGACAACCACGCTGATCAACAAACTTAGTGTCGTTTCAACGAAATCACCGAAGGTCATTGATGGCAACTCCCGATATATCAATCACGGAATAGGCACACAAGAAAGCTGGGAGGTAACATTCATTTTACCTTTCTTTGTTAGTACCATCTTAAACACTACTCAGTTAACATTCAACATTATCCTTGTGTAACGGCTTGGTTAACATGCTTACGGTTCGCTATGGCAACGACGTAGTCGGATGCTGTAACTTCGGCATAAAACGATATAAGTTAATTGGCCATACCACTACACTTAACATGGAATCGGTCAACTCAAGTTAACTGGCTACCAAAATGATGGTGCATTGATACTTGATCCTTTTTAGTCTAACCGAATTACGACATTGACAAAACACTGTTTTCAGAATCAACTGAGCGGAATGTTAATGTCTACACCATTCAGGAGTGTAACCGTATTTATTGTGCATATATTTTATTGTTCCATCTTAGACATTGTGTATTCTTATCGACGGTGGTAAAGTTAACTGTCGTTTGGTAACAATACGTTGCCATTCCTCTTGGGATTTGAGAGTAGTGGTTTAAATTGTTACCCAATTAAGAATAAACAATTTAGACAATGGAAAGAATCTCAGTGGTATACTGAAATTCTAGTAGCTCCCAATTCGTAACAACTTAGCGCACACAATTTGAAAATAAGCAATCCTATGATCTTGAAAATCTGTCATATTTTTGTGGGTTCGCTGGAGCTGATAACAGTGAGGCTGGCGCATTGACAATATTGAACTTTGCTTAGTTAAACTGACTTTCGTTATTGGACCGCAACAGTCTCTGTGTAGAATTGGCCGTGACGAAATTAGGACAAAATGGTAGTTAATATACGTTAATATACGTACTAAATGTCTTTAGCGGTAAATAATTCCCTGGATAAATAGTTGCATAGATTCTCGTCATTGATGCTGACCATGTTTATTTTAGAGGAAACGACCTCTTGAAAGCACTCGGTCACGCATCACCACGAGATCACGACACGACGTAAGAAGCAACTATCTCCTTCGTTAGCTAGCCTAGTCGTTGCTATCCCATTGACGCTCTGCTTATGATCAGATATGACTTTTCTTCCATCCCTCACTGCTTTTCGACTTATTCCTATTCTTACGTGTTGGCTTAATAGTTACCGTTTGCTCTGGTTATATGACAAACGTTACTTGGTCATATACTGAGTGAAATTTACGTCGTTTATTAACCTATTGTTTCGGACTTGTCTACGTCTTATCAAGGCCAATGAGTTCGTATTTCTGTTAGAAACGTTGCATTATCAAGTGTTCTGGTTGACTGCACAATATACTCTTACAAGTATAAGTACTGTTGCTGCTGATTTGTCTCCTGGGATAGGAACAACTAACAGTTGCGACCAATCAGGCTTAACTGACTAGCTAAGTTACCAGCTATTTTTAAGTGTTCTGATATCACCGAGGATATAAAAAGCCCCAAATGAAGACCTTTTGAGGTATACCTAAAACCAGGTTTACACCTAACGGCTATTAAGATGCAATTCTCACCCGCCCACCAATTTTGCCACTCCTCTTATCCGTTCTGTGATTATCGGATTATTAGGGAAAATGAATATGAAAAGTTCGACTAAGATGTCTTCGTTACACGACATTCAACCTTGTGAAACGGATTTCTGACAACTTCCAGCTGTGATGTTTTCATAATCTGGTTCACAAGAAATTACTTTTAATCACTTTAGTAAATGGAACAATCTTTAAATAATCGGTGAAATTTACGTCAATATATTCAAGCAAGTCTTCCGTTTATTTAGCCTGTTTTATGATGAAATTCACATTCTTCTAAATTTACTGAAATTTTAATATATCCAACACATTGTATACATCCGTTTGAACCCAAATTTTGAATTGTAATTATCGCACTTGCAGTCGATTCTGCATTTATTTATTTATTTATTTATTTATTTTAATCACATACTACTCATTTACAATAAGCGTTGCGAAGAAACCATTTTGGGCTTCATCAGTTGAGTATAATAATTCAATAATTCAAATTAGCGAAGTAGTATTAAGAGTATAAACGCTAATGTAATGTAGGACGTGTAAATAAAAAAAGAAAAAAGAAAGAAAAATTCTAAAGAGTTCAATGCGTAGTCGTAGCTTAGACTTTGCATAAATAGGTTCGTTAGCCAACTAATAAACCCAATATAATTAAAAGGTCAAGTTGTAATCAAAATTTTGAATCGGTTTATAAGTGATGACAGAAGACAGATAATAATAATACTAATAATAAAGTAGATTGGAACAGAGTGAAAATATGCACTAATAACCCTGTAATATATATAGAGAATTATAGTAATACACCATATATATTATTCCGCTCGCTGGAACTTCATTTCAGAATCCTCTTTAAGTATTTAAATAGAAGTTCATACTAAGGTTTTGTGATCTGGTAGCTCTTCTGGATTTGCAATCTCGCTAGGTCCAACAACTATATATGTATATTTATATGAACAGCAATTTACTTTCGTCAATAACGACGGCTAATACACACATGGCAACCACGGAGTACGCTTGTGATCAAGAAATTCAGAACAAAGGCACAACTAATATGTATTTGAACTCATAAAACTCAACGTCAAAAATTACACAACTCGCCAAAGGGAAATAGTATAGTACAGTCTGACACGTGATACACTGTATTAAGGAAATATGCAATACAAGGACCAGCGTATTGAGAAGAGGGTGTAATAACAGCCTCTACAAGGTTCCAATCCTTTAGTTAAAACTGTTATTATTATAATGTTTTTAAACGGTCACCAACATGGTATTATATTTTATGCAAAATCCATTTTGCTTGTATGAAAATCCTAGATCGGTACTGCAATAAGTTATTCCCTTTAACTTGTATTTAGTGCTACTTCATTGTGTTATATCTCTGTTTTTTATCGTTTGCTTTTTTATTACAACAGTCACTGGATTCATGCCAGCTATTAAGATTACGTATGTGTTTAGTCGGCGTATGTTACTTCCCATTGATGTTTTCAGTTTTGTATTCTGGATTTTAAGGTCTTGTCGCAAGCCATTGTGGGGTTGGTGTTTTGGCTGTCTGTACCTGAGTGATATGACCCAATCGGTTGGTTACAGGCGAAGTCTAGTTCCTTTATTTCTTCTTGGACAAATTAATTGCCCAAGTTGCTTCAATTCCTTTAGCTTTATACAGAAAGGAAACTGTTGAACACCATGTTTGCACCAATAAATTATGTTACTGGTTATCTTGCTGTTAATTCCTGCGTGATTCGAGAGCCAGCCAGCCCCATACAGAAACGACATTGATTTTGAATGGTGACGGAATTTTTTAGTTTAATACTTTATACATCTTCTTTCTCATCCACATCAAAGTACCATAAATTAAACTTGTTGTATGTGTCTGTCTCTGTTGAGAAACACAAAATAGTTCCTGTATAAGTGTCATTTGTAAAGTTTGTTCGCGAAAAATAACAACGGTTGTTCGTAAGTAATCGATATACCTGGTATTTTGGTCATTTGTGCGGCTACGTCTTCGTCTGTTTCCTCATGGCCAGATAAACATTAGAACTGGTAAGGTAATTAGGCAGCATTAAAAGGTAAACAAAGATATCTACCAAATAATTAAAAAGTCAATAATGTCATATTTTCAAACCTCAATTTCAGTCGATAGAAAATAGCAAACTCCCTTTTTTTCAAGATTTCATGACCAGGATATGTGACTAAGAAATTTCTGTAAATATCTAACGGTCGTATTAACTACGCGTGAAATTGTTGGATTGCAATGAAATACAGTCTTTTAGGAGCATTCTTCGGTCTATACATATACATTATTCACAGAATGTTATGACAGTGCTGGATTTTAATTAGTAACAGGAAGAAGGAACGCCATAGAAGGATGTAAACAAGACACAAAATATGCATATTTTGGTAAGTGAATTAAGTTTTCATAGATAGCCTCTATCGAATTTGTGGTGTTATAATAAGCCTCCATGTTCATTGATTACCAAAAGTGTCGGGAAAGGTTTTGAACAAAAAATTCCTCTACGGGATTTTAGCGTTGTTTCTTTGGACGCACACAATTTACGAATTTAAATATAAGGCCAGAAAACGAGGCGGCCTGAGACATACGGTTAAATTATATTGTTGAGACGAGTGCTGATGACCAGAAATGATGACGATTTTCTAATTCTTTAGTCATTTAGGTTGATAATGAGTTTATAAGCAGCCCTAAGCGTCTCTATGGATATTAGCACTTTTCATTTTGACAAGTTTTATTACGGTGATTGCGTTTTTATTTACCCAACAACGAATAGAAAACTGACAGATCTCAGGTTAAAGTCTCAAAGGTTGATTAAGTCAGCAGTGATCTTTTATTACACTCTACAGTCTACTGTGGGATAGGTTACTAGTTTCTGTTCAGTTCTATGATAAGTTAATAAAATTAAAACTCGTGATAAACTTGTCCCTCAATATCAATGAGACCCAGCAACTTAATCCTAGGCTATCTGGGAATCCAGACATGATAAGTCGCGGACCGCCTCACATTTAGCCTGTGATTCACATAAAACTCCTGTACGTCATTACCAACTAACGATGCCTACTTTCCCTCACTAGTCTAAACAACCGACAAAATATCCTCATCATATTTTGACACCGTAGCTCGTTGGCCTTCTTTTTTATTTAAATACCGGTTTCCTCTAGTTACTACATATCTTTCTGCCTTTCAGATAGACAAGTCACCTGCCATCTTTACCTTTAATAACGACAATACATCAGCATATAATTCAGATGAATTTATAACATCAGATGCAATTTCTGGACAAAACGAACATCCATTACTGGATGCTACACTTGGTTATTGTCAGGTAGTCTTAAACGATGGTATAGATCCTATTAAAAATATTGGCTGCGTGGTTATTTAATTATTTGGCATACCATGGTGAATCCATCTTGACTCTTATCTAATCCCGTATCCAATCTCTTTGCTCTGCTATCCATCTTTCATTTTCTACTCTTCCTTATTATTATCTGGAAACATATAACTGGCAAATGGACTAAGCAGAAACCTATAACTTTACAAGAAGCCATACAGAAGGCTTATCTCACTCTTTCGAAACCTCTGGACAAGGTCGATTTTGTATAATTCGCTTCCGTTTACCAATACTTACTCATTTTCAACAATCCACATTTATCAACCACCATGTCTTTTACCAGAAATAGTGAACTTCGTGTGCATGATTTTATTGCTGCTTGCTGTTTGAAATTTCAAATTCAGTAAAGTTTGTTAACTATGCCCAAATGTGCATTAATCTTTCAATTTCTGGTATTTATACACAAAATTTAAATGTCCCACTACATTGTTAGATATTTTAATATCAGATGTTTGTTTTTTTGTCTTAACGCAATTCATTTGTGTAGCCGTTCAACCCTTCAATGGTTTAAAATGTTTTTGTTGATCTTGCCTGTAAAAGTGACTTGCTCCTAATATAAAAAATAAATTATTACCCAACTTATCATTGAAATCGAGCTGTGCTAACACTGCAGCCTTAACGGGCATTCGTAGATAAGAAACAGAGATATAGAGATAAATTACATACAGTATTCATTGAAATTTCGTGAATTATCCTAGGATTTGTAAATTTTTCCCCATCGAACGCATTATTTTTTGAAAGGCTATACACGATCGCCCCTAATACCTTTTTTAACGTAGAATTTATGGAACCTCACTTTTGACTATGCAAGATATGCTTGCAAAACAGAAGTGCATTTTCTCCTGTATATTTTGCGAACAAAATGCCTGAAAATTCAAATATGTTCAGATGAATCCAACAGCCACAATACACAACGTAAATTATTTGCAATAACGGTTTATTCCCAAATACGTTGGCTGCAATTATATCACAGTGAGATATGCGACACTATGGAATAAACTTCCCAAGCATATTCGCTGCAGCAAGTCGTTAGCCGCGTTCAAAACATTACTTCAAGAATACCTCTCAGGTGAAGGTCTATGTAACCTCCTCAACTACCCTAAAATAACTGATCATATATATAAACATGGTCCCAGCTCCGTATAAACAGTTTTAAAATTTATCAAATATATTCATATTACACCATATGCCTAAGGACTTATAATTAATAATGCATATTTCCATATTCCAATCTACACGCATACACCTTAATTCACTTATGCGAAAACTGATAATTTGATTACACCGACAATTAATCTTATCCATCTTCTATCATCAATTATACACCAATTCACTACTTCGATGACAATTTGACCTTTTAATTATGTTGGGTTCAATAGTTGTCTAATAATCCTATACACATTGATTTCATACTGTAATTATCCATTGATTTTCAACACCATATACTTATTCATGTACACACACACGCAAGCACACTTCTTTATTCAGAAACTTCACCCCTTTAATATCACTTGAGTGAAAATTCACAATTTCATCACACTTAATTGCACTGTATGACGTCTCCATTAATATAACTCTCTATGTATTTTATATGGTTAGTAGTGCATAGTTTCACTGTGTCCCAATCTACCTTTTATTAGTATTATAATTATTGTCTGTCTACTTTATTATTATTATTGTTAATAACATTATTATTATCTGTCTACTTTATTATTACTATTATTATTATTATTCACCCTTCCAATATCACCTGAGTGACAATACACGATTTCACCACACTGTTAATTGCACTGTTTGATCTCTCCATTACTATAATTCTCTACATATTTTACAGGGTTATTAGTGCATATTTTCACTCTGTTCCAATCTACTTTATTATTATTACTATTATCTGTCTTCTGTCATCACTTATAAACCGATTCAAAATTTTGATTACAACTTGACCTTTTAATTACATTGGGTTTATTAGTTGGCTAACAAACCTACTTATGCAAAGTCTAAGCTACGACTACGCATTGAACTCTTTAGAATTACTCTTTTTTTTCTTTTTCTTCTTTTTTTCATTTTCGTTTTTTTCTTTTTTTATTTACACGTCCTACATTACATTAGCGTTTATACTCTTGATACTACTTCGCTAATTTGATTTATTGAATTATTATACTCAACTGATGAAGCCCAAAATGGTTTCTTCACAACGCTTATTGTAAATGAGTAGTATGTGATTAAAATAACTAAATAAATATTGTATTGGTACGATACGCATGAATAAAGATAGGTTTTTTCAAGTGTTGGTCTTCGTGCATTGATTGCAACAATTTGTGAGGTCACACAAGCAAACCAAGCGAGATATTTTATTCTTTAAAGTGCTCTTCGGGTTACTATTAGTATCTTATTGGTGGAAAAAATAGTACCGTGTTTAATACTTTTAAACGCGGGTAACTTTTGAAGTCCCACATTTTGCTGTAGTTAGAAGGGTTCTTATCCATCAATTAAAACGTTGTCATGCCAGACCCTTACAGGCTCTCCCCGTATGAATCTCTTTAGCAATTTTAGTGATATATTGTGTACTTGGATACTAGTAAATGGACACAAATGATTACGTAGATGGGTCACAAGTCACCAGTTAATGTAGGTACCAATCTTCTGCAGCGTTAAACGAAATCGGTGAATGTCAGTGTCCGGTTGGCCTATTAGGTACAATAATCTCTCTGAAGGAACAACTGAGTCTTTTGTTCACCATTCTGAACAAATCACTTTGGAAATGATATTTTAAAAGGCTGTATCGTTAACTCGTATAGTTTGGTTCTTAGATTAACAACCTAAGAGTATTCTTTTTCTCAATTCTTTGTTATCTAGAGTTCATCATAAGGTATCTGACGAGACGTATTGACCTACTGTAAGATTTTGTAGACTATGACTTTTTTCTGTAACTTGATAGGGCTACACGTACAATGTTGACTGGGCGCTAACGCATTAATATAGTTTTGGTAGGTGGATCCAATTTCCTATACGAAAACAGGAAACGGCTTGCGTACAACTTTGTGCAACATGCTAAGCGCCTATCAAAATTGATAGCCCTTGTCAAGTAGGGAACGGTACCCCTTGCTTTTCGACTTTGCATAGAGTAATGTCTACACCACATGATTCGTTATCTCCTTTATACTTAAGACATAATCAAAAGATTTTCATGATTACGTCCATATCTCAACAAAAAGAATATTTTTACGCAAAAAGAACTGGATGCGAACATGTTAAAAAATAAAACTTAATGGAAGCCGCAAAATGCTTTTGACGTAAAATCATAGAGCCATACAAGGAGAAGGAAGCTATGACGACGACTAGTTTCACTGACAACAGCTCTCTTTATCTTATCAGACCTAACTTGTGGCGACTCTTATTGATCACGTGGTGTAACCTACTACATATGGCTTACTGTACCGAGAGGCAAACACCGTACCATTGGCCTATTTGATGTACCAGACAGGCTGTAATGAGTGAAGAAGGTTTGTTTAACATTAATTTTTAAGTAATAACACTACCTAATAACTAATTTATCTGTTAGTCTAATTTCAACTAATGGTTTAAATTAACTTGATTTTCTAGGGATGACATGGCTTCTAAACGTTAAGTAATTTTACGGAGCAGTTTAACATCTTAGTACGCCCCTTTTTATTGACAGAAGAAACCAGATTATTAGGAAATAAGTCTTTACTTTTGTATTTTTCAATTCGTTGACAGCTTTTGTGAAACTTTTAACACTAGAAATGAGTTGTGCTATGACCAGGTCATTTGCTGATTCTCCTTTTTGAGTATAGTGTATCATACGTGATGCAGTTACAGAAACTCTTTCCATTATTCCATCTGCAATACGTGTTAAGTGAGACGAAGAATTATCAGGATATTGTGCATGCAAACAGTGTTGGACGTGGCATGGGAGAGCTTGTACCCATTCTTGTTTTAGGATTGCTTCACCCACTATGAAGTAAAGACGATGCAATAACTATGACGGTGACCTGTGGCCTAACGTTTCCATTTGGTAAAGCCTTTGGATTCTTTGCTTGTCTAATAATGACAGGCGATTAATTATTTTACGTCACAGGATAGTGCATGGTTGTGGTGTTGATGGACTTCTTTTATTACTGAAGGGGGTGGGACTGAACATAGACCTCGACAGCGAACTCCCCCCAGGTTTAACATTGTCTCATGAAATAATGCTCTATTTGAGCAAACCGCAACTCGGAGTTACTAAGATGGAATTCTAGGAGTCAAATTTTCGTCGTCATAACAGTGTCTATGTCTACCGATGACACATCCTATAGGTTTTTTGTCTGGATTGAGTCTGACATGTTATATAAACAATATAATGTTATAAGAACGAAAAAATAATGAGCCTATTAGTGGTACCTAGCGATAAAAATGAAATATTGTGTATAAAAAAATGTACATATACGTAATCTAAATTAATGCGAAACGGAAGGCTTATTTTTAAGACTGGATACAAAAAGAAATAGTAATATGTACAACAGAGATCAAATATTGTGTTCAACACAGGGATCACGAGTTTAACGTCTTGGTACGTTCCATTCTATTGACAGAAGAAACCAAATCGTTAGAGAATAAGTCTTTATTTTTGTATCGTGGGCAGGAGACAGTGGAGCACGATACTAATCTTTCAAACACTCGAAACTTCTCAATATTCAATATAATAATCGGAAACGTAATCCCTATGCAGAATGGGAAAGTAAATGAATACTCGAGCTTTATTGTTTTGGCGTATGTTTAAAGTTTGAAGTCAGCTCTTGACTAGTCAACCTAAGTTGTCACACAGTCACACCATGTCTCTACAGCTAGGCCTGTACCAACCAAGTGTTGCGGCATCCTTCTTCATTCAGCACTCCCTAGGCGAGATGCAGTTTTACAAGACGAGAATGTGTTGAGGTGAGCTATATAGACTTCGTTATATCTCGATGTCCAAAATCGGAAGTGCCAAACGTACTCCATATTGTAAAATGTGTGTACGGATAGTTGCCAACACTGATTAACTTAAGTGATTTATTTTACATCTAGTATTAAACAAGAAAAATAACTTGGCTAGGGTTATCAGGCATCGAGCTAGCACTACATTCGCTACATGAAAAGGTTGCTCATAATTACTACAATGTATTCCAATAATAGTCGCTTTTGAGCGAAAACTTTGTATGCCAGTGGGAATCGACGTCAAATATCAGATGTCTCTGCTAAAAGTGCACTTGATATTCATCTCTCTTACAATTAATACCGGAGCCAAGCGCCCAGTTTCCCTCTTGGTACATGTATGTGTAAATCTTCTATTTCACTGTGTTTTTGAGGTCCCATATATCATGACTTCGCATACACAGAATGACTATTTTAACTATGACATATCTTAGAAAAAATTAGGCACTTTAATTCAACATCACACTGTTAGTAGTCCCGTTGTGTTTGTCGAAACGAGTGAGTGAACTTTTATGACAGCGTTGTTGTTATGAGAAGGCTATGATTCGAGCAATATGTCCCAGGAACTACATACTTTATTATTCTATTGACTAACATCAAGAAAGCACAAATAGCAGTCGATATATATTAAAATCTGGAACAAAGAGTAGGTGGGATATTTATTAGGGTAACAACTGTCGGACATGAAGTCGAAAGTTAAAAAATATTACAAGTAAAATCAAGGTGTTCAATATATATATAAATGCAACAACTACATAATGTCTAATGCCCCAACAATAGTTAAATGCTTATACACAGAAAATAGTTAATTTGATGTTTGTTACTGTTTAGTTGAATTAGTCGATGCAAACACTGATACTACAGCCTCAAGCATCAATAAGCGATAATTTGTTCCTTTACACCTATCTGAAATACTTTTTCAAGGCGAAATCCATAGAACAATGAAACCTTATTTTTATGCTTTGATTTATTCACTGCTGAATAGAATACTTTCGTTTTGTTTTTGTGCACTACATATATATATTGAAACACTTTCGGATTATGTTACATTTTCGAAAGTATTTTCTATTATCCAGTGTTTAGTGCATTCACACTTCACTTATCGAATGCCGAATACAGAAATATAACTTCTAATGACATAAGTTTCTTCATTGACTGTTGATGCACTCGGATTCCTATTGGAAAGAAAGTATTATATTCATAGATATGTTATGCTGTAAAAATCAGAGAAGAAAAAGGATAAAATCTTCAGATGATATTTCAGGCATCTGTATTCTGATGATTTTATACATTCTTCAGGTTAGCTTACAGTGTATTTCTCTACATATACTTTGAAAATCTTTACATATTGCTATCAAATGAGCCTTTAATCAATTTGAGTTAATCTGAACGAATGAATCCATTTATTCTAAAGACAGAGTTATAACGTTATCAGTTAAGAGATATTCAAAAAACATTTTATTATTTAATAATGCAGGTAGTATATTGGGTTCAACGCTTTTTTCACATCACATAATAACATTCCTGGTCGAATTTTATAGAAGCAGCCACTTAATGGTTATTATTTATAGGTAGTGTTGTTTCGTAAACTGTGATTTGACACTACACAAAAGTGCATTGAGAGTGTTTTGGTTCGTAATTTTATTCTATGCAGGTTTTTCTACTTATATGTTGGTTTCTGATTTGTATTTTTTAATGATCGTGGGGAATGGTTTGCATGAACTACTCCTGATTATTGACAGTTTCAAATGGCTTGCAGGTTCTTTATTGGTTAGTGTATTTCCTTGGTTTACCTAGTACTAAAAAGACACAGTTGGTCTCGGTTGCTAGTAAATATAGTATTATATTTACTAGACTCAATTATTAGACAATCTAGTCTAAAGTTGTCTTAAGATGTGAAAGGGGTAGTTTACTGAGCTTAAATGGGGCTGTCTTGTTAATCTGTTGTAATAATACACTTAACTTTTATTGCTACGGGTTATACATGAATAGTGAAGCTATAACAACTATATTCGGAACTGAAAGTTTGTGTTTTATGGGATTTGTAATGACATAAACGATTTCGCACAAAATACTCCTAGTATAAGTACATCAACTTGCCGCTGAATGATCGAATATTAGTATCTAATAGGCCTGGACAGTTTACACATTCAGGGAATGAATATCAGGAAAGCTAATAAAATCAGTGAATTACTCCAAAACCATGGCGTAATATAGGGAAGAAACAATTGCAGGAATATGTTTTCAATGCAAATGTGGTAGTAATAAATTAGCAACATACAACGTAGTGTCCAGCACATACATTTTGCATACGGCGGTGAATATATATAAGTCAGACGACAGTCTTGAATGCCAAAAATCTGTGGACTAGGCTTTTAAGACATCTACACATAGTCAACATCAAAGTCTAATACAAAATTTACTTTACTATTGTTTGTTTGATTGTTCATTAGTACATTTCGGACATTCTTAGTTGTTGCCATACAAAATCAAAATAACCAAAACAGTTTTCTTGAATGTAATATCATGTTGTTAGCTAGTCATGCCTGTTTGTGACCGATTTTTCTGTAAAAAAAATAAAAAGTTGTAAACCTACTTAGTACGTAAACTAAAGTTTCAGATGAGTCAACAGATTCCAAAATCGATACAAATAGTAATAAAATGCTAGGTAGTTGTTTCACTTAGTTTGTGTTGCTGTCAACAATATAACAGAATAATAACCCTATGTGAAACTAAACTAAACTTTATATGTATAGTCAACGTTCCTACCTTTTAATTTGATATATACAAATACCTCAATGATAATTTAATCTCCAAATATCTGAATCATTTGATAAAATAAATAAAGTGAAGCTATTTCTGCATTAGATTTTCAACTCATTTTAAACAATTGGTTACTTCTGGTTTGGAATTTTGATTTAAAATACTGACAATACATCACCTAATATCATTTTATAATTTCAGTCTCAGAACCTAATGAGCTAAATTAATCGCCACTTATATTTTGACTAAGCGATTTGTAATTATCATCCGGAATTCTATATTTCTCTTATTATGACAAATTGTCAACAATTACCGTCAAAAAGATTTTATTTATTTCATTCTATCTCAGAGAAACAATAAAGTAAAGGATGTTGGCCAGTTTAACAATATTAAATATGTAATTTAAATACACATTTGAAACATCGATATGGTTGTACCATTATTTTTGACTGTAACCGTTTACAAGCAAAACCATAAAATACGTGTGCAACACATACTTTTAGCTGTCTTAAAATGGTTTATTTAAACTGGCTAACGAGCAAAATATTTTGTGAACATTCTGCTTAAATTAGATTTAGTTTCATTAATTATTAACACTACTTTCAACTTTATTTTAGGTGTAAAGGCATAAACATTTGCTTACTGTGTCAGACACTTGGTTATTATATTTCAAATTGACCTAACTTTTATCTACGATAGAATAGTTCTAATATGTTAGATGGCTTCAGGTGAGCAAAATACATCACAGTGCATAAAATGATCTTCAATCGACAACCGGCTGTACTAGAAAGTGAAACCCCCAGATAAAGTCATATTGTTATTTAACTACAAAGTGTATATTCATTCATTAGTGTCAGTCTATAACTCGGAGTGTAAAGTAAAATATAAGATCAATCAGGGGTGGAAGAATGTTCGAGTCATACCATTTTATTTTCGTACAAATAAATGTACACTTCCAATTGGACGTCATAAATATGCTTTATTATTTTTGATTAAAATTTTAGTAACAAAATATTTATTTTTACTTCAAGAAACAATTATTGTAAGGATATTACACACGATTTCCCCTCAACTGAAAACATTTGTTAACGGAGTTCCATGAATTTGAGTTATTCTTTGTTAAATGATATTGTGGATTAGGGCGTTATGATTTTGTATAATATACTAAACTTTGCCATGGTGTACTTATTTATTCGCTTCGTTATCTAGTTTTGTAAGCGCATTTCCATGATCACTTGATAAGCACACCGAAATTATTAAAAAGAAAAGCAAAAGGACGAGTGGTCCTAAAGTGTTTTTGGAAGGACAATTGTGAATGCTAACTGATATAAGACAAAGAATGTTAGACAGCACCAAAGGTTCTTTTATTTACAGTTTGACGCCAGAATATTTGCCTGTGGGCAGGTGTCGAACCCAGTCCTCAGTGTGAATATCAAAACTGTGATTAAATTACATTTGACAGGAAAATCTCAGGAAGAAGCAGGCGTATTAGGTTTCGCTGGTAGAAACATTCCAACTAAATGCTATTGTACTGCCGCCTAGCGTTCAAATAAGGTAACGAACTGATAAATTTTAGCAATGGATAGCAACAACGGAAACTCACAAATACGTAGAAATAGTTTGTGACTGCTGAGGAATTTAAATGTAGAACTGCTTGTCTAAATAACTTGTTCTCAGCTTCAGAATACTTAGCAGACATCTTAAAGATTACACTAACAAACGGGGGTTTAGGTGTTATCAAACTCGTTGCCTGTACAACACTAATTCAGCTAAAGTTATTTAATCATGATACAAATTTACTTGTCATAGGATTCTCTTGCAATGAGTTGATTTTTATTGCTGCACAGCCGTATGAATTTGTTAATAAACCGATTTATGGTTTGTCATATATGTATGCAATTGTGTAATTATTAAAGGGAATCCCCCAGTGGAATATTCAAAAAAACGACAGGTTTGAGCGACCAGCTAATTTAAATAACCTCTTACCTAGTCTCTGTATTTATGCAGAGGGGACATGTATACACAGGTTTGAATTAAATTAGTCGGTATTATATATTTGAAATTTAGTAGGTTTCACTTCAATTGTATCTTAAATACAAAGGAAATTAATTTTTACTAAAATTAAGAAATCACATCGGAAAGGTTGGAAAACACTATACCTTAAAGTGGTCCTATAAGCAAAACATAATATTAATAATAATATTTACTATTATTAATTAAAAAAATACCATGTAAACTAAAGGAATTGAATATATAGCCCAGAATAGTCAGTAAAAGAGGTAAACATTGTGAACTACAAAGAAGCGAAAACAATTTATAGCAAATACTGACAAAACTGATTGGATTTGTAGCCAAATGAAGTTGGTTTCAGCTGTCGCAAACAAAAGCATCGGATGTGTTTTCTTTACAAGGCTAGTCCCTTTGGATTGATCCCACTAGCTTCTATTGTATAGCAGATGAGTAGTTTCAAAACTATCGATGAATTATTAGTGACTTGGTATATAACTAAAATTAACCTTTACCTGTCATGATATTTTCTTCGCTATTTATGAAATGGAAAAAATTGAATTATGTCTTGAGAATAAGTATCCTCTTGTGTTTTGCTTCATAATTCAAATCCTTATCGGATTTGAGGAATATACACATTTTATTTTCAGAGTTTTCATTATATTTAGTTAAAAGGAAATACACAGTAGAATTTTTAATTGAGAAGTTAGAAACTGTACTAGTTATTAGTAAACTAACGTCAATTTGTGCTGATGACATCATCAGTTATGAAATATTCACTAATCTTAATTAATTAATGAAATATGCGAAACGGAATTTGACTTTTTAATGAAGATTATCTCTAATAAATTAATTATATGAAAACTTCGAAAAACCGTCTAACTAATGTTATACAAAAGTGATAATATTGTTTTATTAGATAATTTATGTCTTCTACATCATGGAAATGATAAGAATACGTTTTAGTTGTATTTTTCTTCTTCTTTGAAGTAGTCATGTGAAAAATATGTGAAGTTATTATTGAATAAGTACTAGGTATACTTCTAATTACTATGTATAATATTAACATTATAGTTACTAGTGTAAATAATAATACTATTTTGTATAATCGACAATTTCAATAGCTTTTTTATTATTTGTCAGCAAAGTTCAATATATGTATATGTAGGTACTTTTCTGTATTTAAAAGTCCTGTCGACTATGATTTCATGTATCTAGTCGTCATTACCATACAAAACATGTTATGTTATGCATTCTTAGATGTGACCAAATGTGGTAGTAGTCCTCTTAGTAATTTTAACTGTCATAATAGGATTTGTAGTAATTCTTTTTTCTCTACAACTACTCTCCTTCCTTTTTCATTGAATTCATGTATTCTATAATAAATCTTGAGGAATTCATTATATCTACTTTCTTGCTTAATAAACTGTTATTAGATCTACCTAATATAACATACGTTAAACCATAATTTATTTATATGTGAGAGACAATAGGGAAATTCCACCAGTAGATATATGTTAATTTATTGATAGAGTATAAGAGATTACTAATTAATAAAGCAGTAACCACTCAAAATAATTAATTTATTGTATCCTATTTATGTTTTTCTGGTTAATGAATGAATACTCTTTTGTAAATCATATTGGAACAGAAAAGTGCAATTTATTATTATGCAATGAACACTTCTGAATATGCATATAATGAAAGAATACGTTTTTGTAAGTCATATTGGAACAGAAAACTGTAACTTATTGTTATGCAATAAACACTTCTGTAAATGTATATAATAATAAAATAGGTCATGAACTAACTGATTACTTGTAACCAGTATACAATATAATTAGCATAAACAGTTAGAATAATTAAAACAAAATAAAAATAATTTGGTTAATAAACATAATTTTAACTTTGTTATAACAAAGTGATTTGATAACAAGAAACCTAAGTTGCATAATATTCCATTACTATGACAAATTATCAATTGTTGGTATGGTTTTCCGACATTTTCTATCTAAGAGAGTAGTATTGTATATCACTTATTGAAAACCAGCTTTTAGTTCCGATTATCCGATTTTCGTTAGTTATTGCGATCGATTGTTTTCTAAGTAGATGGGCACACTTCTTATATATATATATATATATATATATATATATATATATAACATGTATAGCTAAGTATTCAGTAAATCTGATACCTAGATTAATTCAAACATCTATGATATCGAGATTGGTAAGTGAATGACAACGTGATGTTACTTATCTAGTAAATACGTGTAAATGTGAAATGAATTCTTAGGGGTTTTGTTTTTTGGAAATGTAGAGATGATATAACGTGCTAGTTTGCTTCTATCACCACATTTGAAATAAAGAGCTAATAGTAAGCTTGACAAGTTAAATTACGATTTCACCAACTGGTGGATGACCTAGAGAAAAATCACATAATCGTCTATTGTTTAGAATAATTTTTATTCATATAGGAATGGAGTGTTAGTTATTAGGTTTTCTTGAATAGTTGTCATTGAACCCTACACTTTATAACGATTTAACGAGTCAATCCCAGAAATGCTTAGCACATACAGTATTCCCATATAATCAGTCACTTTAAGTATAAGTATAATTGGAGAGGACAGTGTGATTCGGATTAATAATGAAATGCAGAATAATTTTTAAACTCAATTGATAGGAATTCATCAGTGGCATTCACACAGATTTCGAACCGTATTATCGAACGTATCTGACCACCAGTCGTGGTTATCTTGATAATGGGATAACATGCTAAGTAACAAGTAGTTGATAATATGCATCATTTAATCCTTAGTTTGAATCATTTAACTACATAAGTAAAACATTGTTCTTATTGAAAGAACATTTTCAAACATCAAGATAAAGACTGTTGAGTAGTTTCAGTAATGTTACTTAGATAAAACAACCTTAATAATCTTGTTGAATACGATCATTAATGAAATTCTGTCGAATTAGAGTATTAAATTATGCCAAAATGTCTTAAACAGTTACCTATTTATTAAAAAAACAATACTACTGAATGGACACAAATTTTATCTCTTATGAGTCATATGAAGTGAACACAAGTTTTCTCATATTATTTAGTGCCTAATAAGAATGCGAAATATTTTTAAAGAAATTCACTTACTTTCTTCTAGCCAGGCAACATGTACTAGATATAACTAGATTGATATAAATGGGGTAGTATTATCATCACAAAGACTATTTCCATCCAGTTCTCTCGATTTTTACTCACATGTTTCCACCTTGATCTAATGATACTGTCTCCACGCCTACTGATTACACAATTTTCACGCTTCGCAGACCCCTTCCTTCAATTGCTAAATGATTATTCGAAACGCTAGGTATGCAAAAATTTCATATGACAACTAATCATAATTCTCACAATCTTACCAAATAAACCATTCACATCGAGGAAAACGAAATTAACAACCATTAACTCTTTTCAGTCAAAAACTCAAAGCTATTGGAACATATGATGCATGTAATAACCTTACACACCTTCAAGTCACAGTTGTTTGATTTTTGTTCCACCTTGTTTATACTTTCGTCAGTTTCTAATTGTAAATCCGCGTCATCATGTTCAACATTTTCTATAACTTTATAAGATTATGGCTTTTCAGTCATCTAAGCTATTGTTTGTTAATATCATTGGCCTGTATATCACACTTTTGTTGATTATACTATTGATTGTGCAGTTGGTGAGTTGATATGGAATTTCAAAACATAGATAATTGGTTTGAGTTATATGTGTAAACTAATGGTTTGAACGTTAGATACTGATTTTAAGGTCTGAAGGTCTGTGTTCAAACTTTAGTGAGGTTTTGGATGCACAGTACAAAGGAGTCCACTACTGGAACAAAACAAATCCACTATCCCATAGTTTTCAGTGGTCATCTAACTGAAATTAGTCCTTAACTTAAAACTTTGAACTCAACAAGCTCCATAACATTCACCAGTAACCTAGGAATATATTCAACCTTAATCAATTTTCTGATTAAATTGAGTTGTTTTGTAAAGATAGGTTATGTCGACTGTGCACATCATAGATTGATATTGATTAGAAATCACTGGAAACCACGGAGTACTTGATAACTGTTTCTTCCTAGCACGGGATTCCTCAACTGCGTCCGCTCTCTATTCCACCAGGGTGTTCGACCCAGAGACTCCAGGTCTCACTGCGGTGGCCTGACGATCCACACTAGCATCCGATAGTAGAATTCTCACTTCCATCAATTTGTGATATAACTCGATGACCATCCATTGTCATTAGTGACAACTAACTCACTCCCAGCATGTCTTATCTTCACCAGCCACAACTTCTTACTAGAACTTTAGGAACACCGTAAAGTTATCTATTAATGCACTGATTATTGTAAATGTGGTGGTTTTGTGGAGATTGTTATTAAATTTAGTCGTTTGTATTCATCAAAAAATAGTGTTACTTTAGCACTATTGAAAACATTTTTGTACTATCTTAATTATTGTTTTTATCATTTATGCATCAAGTTGAAGTTTTAGTGTTATAATCTTCTCAATCTTTATTATATATGTGGGTAGTTAATAGAGATATTTTATATTTCATCATCAGAATTAATATTATGTATTTATGAAGTGGTCAGATTGATGATGATTTAATATTTACATTATAGACATCTATATATTATACACAATGTATTGGTTACTTTAATAGTATTGTAAGCCACCTAGAAACTACGTAAACTTACTTGATATCTTCTACATTATCTAATTAAATATAAGCACTCGATTACTTTATTAATTGTTCAGTGGTTTATTCAGAAATTATATCTTAAATTAAACAATATGGATTATCGAACCCAGGACCCTCTGGCTCCGTGGCGAACGCTTTACCATTGGACCACTGAGTCGGCTCCTAACGGTCGATATTTTCAATTCAGCCAATTCGTGATACGTTGCGCGACCTCCTCAATGCCGTCGGTGAGTTAGTGCCAGAGCCAGAGGGTCCTGGGTTCGATCCCCGATGGGGTCGTGGATGCGCACTGCTGAGCAGTCCCATACTAGGACGAAACAGCTGTCTAGTATGAATTATGTTGAAAACAAACGTGTTAGTTATAAGAAACTAAGTCAAACTAACGTTTCTAATAAATTTTTAAGTAGATTTAAGTAATATATCTGTAATATTCTAATCGATAGAAATTGAAATTTCTGATGTTTCATGAGTTAGTGCAAGATGCTTCTTTGGTAAATAAATAATTAAACCGAATTGAATTAACATACGTTTAAACAATACAATTGAATAAATCAAAATTTTTATCGCTATGACACAACAGAAGAATTGCAAACAATTCTAGAATAATATGGAATTTGAGCGTTTTACGAAATGACCAATAGTCTTCGAGGTTCTTCGGTTAAAACGTGAGACATGTTAGATTGTGTCAACTGTAATGTTTTCTATATTGGTGAATCTTATGGAAAAATCACAAAAATTGTCAAAGAATATGAAAACTTCAAATAACAACATCTTAAGTAATCTTGCATTATCTGTAAAAACTACACATCAAATCAGTAACAACAGTACATTCTATTTACAATGACCATAAAATCGATATAAATAACATCCAAATTATCCAGAAACATTATTTTTATTATAAAGTTAGGTGAGTAGCTGAAGCATTTTACATTGTGCCAAAACCTGTTGGACCTAGAAAAAAGGCCTTAGTCATCATCCCGCTTAGATTATCTATCCAAATAACTATAATTAAATCGTTGCAAATTTCTTACATGTTTGACATACGTACAAATTCTTGCCACTCTCACTTCACACATTGCAATTTCCATACTAACTGTCAGCAAGCAAGCAAACATACAAACATTTTTCATTGTGAAACACCTTGACCCGTAGTGACAAGACTTTAACACGTTCAGACGCGATTTGTTTGTACTAGATACTTTGGAGTTGATTTGTTTTATTGCATTATTTAAACTTAATTTCTGTTAATTATTCATTCTATTATCACGAGTTGGTTTGAATTAGACATGCATTGAATACCAGGAAGTACTACGCATCTCTTTCGTCGTAGTATGGAAGTCTTCAACAGTGTTCGACCACGATTTTACCAGAATTCGAATCCAGGACCTTTGCTTTGTCATTAGATCACTGAGTTGGCTCCCAACGGTTAAAATGTTTAACTCAGTCACTTCGCGCACTCCTGAATTGTCTTATACTAGAATGAAAAAGCTGTCTACTGTTTCCTGATGGTCAATGGTTGACGAATTCAGACCGATTTGTGGCATCAAACAAACATTCAACGATTCCCACAACGTCAAATTGTAATTATTTATTCTTCGAAGAAGTGACTTACGCCAACTCGTGAAATATCTGAAATTCCAATTTCTATTCATCGGAATATTACAAGTATATCATTTAATTCTACAAACTACTTATCCAATGTTCAATTTATTTAAAATTACCATGTCTAACCTTAGTAATGTTACCCACAAACTTTTTTATGTGACCAAGTGAATCACAGGCACTTTTCACTCAGAAATACGAACATAACTAAGACGTTTTTGTTTTACAATTAAAATAGTTAATAAATAATCTTTTTGAGTTATAACAATAAAGACGTTTAAAACTAGTCATTAAAATATAGAAAACATTCAGTTATCGTTAAGTAGTTCGTACTTTATTAAATTTGCCTTAAATAACTAAACTTTTGGGACATTTCTATGTATATGCTTGATTGTAAATGAATTAATTCACTTCTATTTTATTATCTTTTTTCAATTAGGGTATACCAATTGGTCTCTCTGCATCTATTCCATTTATGTTACAATCAAGTTATTATACAGGAAGTTATCAGGCACAAGCAACATTTTCATTAGTATTTTGGCCATTTTCATTTAAATTAGTTTGGGCGCCAATAATTGATTCAATTTATAGTACACATATTGGACGTCGAAAAACATGGCTTATTCCAACACAATATGCTATTGGAATTGAATTAATTATTTTAGCCAACTACATAAATAATTGGTTAGGACGTGATCCTAACAATCCATGGAGTCCCTTGGGTACACATCATCCAGTTGATATAATAAGTTTAACAATTGCATTTTTTGGATTGACATTCCTTGCTGCAACACAGGATATCGCTGTAGATGGATGGGCTATATCAGTTCTATCCAAGTAAGTTTAAGAAAACTTATGAAACTAAAATGTCTGTAAATATGCAAAAAATTAAATTTTTGATAATTCTTTGTGCTGAAAAGTATTTATCAAGACACTTTCTTATGACGTTTTTATATAGTCTTGATTGCAAGTTATCTTTTGATTCATTAGTTACTATTATATCATTCACCGTACAGAAATTACAGTTAATTAATGATAAACCTACTGATTAACTTTGTATCACTAACATGTTAATTGAGATTAATTACTTATTGGTGAATTAGGGTTTTATATTCTACTTAAAGAGTCATGTGAGTTGTGCATCTAATGGTACTCATGATCACTGATCATTCATTCAGTTGGTAAGTATTGTGTATTAGAGGGTAACTTTTAGGCCCTTAAATTTTACTGTATTCACATTTTTCATATATTTTTTTGAACTGTGCTTCACTGACATATTCATAGCAAGCAGTTGATTGAAATGAAATTGTTATTGAAAATCACACTTCAATATGTTGCACTCTAGTGTTTTAACTGAGTGTCTGAGAACACAAGAATTTTCATGATCTATCGGTTGTTTGACGTTTTCAATCATAGAGTTAGTAGATTTATTGTTATTGTTACAAGTAAAGTTATAAAAGTGTGTAGGGTCACGTAAATATTAGAAAAAGAATCAAAAGTTTCAGCTCTATAAGTGAAGGAACATAGTTTATGTAATGTATGAATATCGTTATGTTATTGCCATTGTAGTCTATGTAAGGGACGAAATTTGAAAATTTCAATATGTTTGAATGAAACACCAAAGTGAGAATAATTTTTTACATAATCATTAAACTTAAGCTGCCACAACTATACAGTTAAACTAGTGGGTATATAATGCAGAAATGGTCGACAGACAACAATCCATTCATAGAGATAAATACACGTTAATCAAAACGTAGTATAGACCGGACGGTAAACAAACTAGTGAACTTAAAGAAATTTTTTAATTGCTGTAGGCTAACGAGTAAAAGAATTAGAATGCATGTAGATAACATGAGAAAGGAGAAAACCATAACATTTTCCACTGATCTGAAAACAATGTTTTTGAATTTTCTCACTTAGGAATTCTAGTAGAACTCGTTATGGTTTCTTTGAGGTTTTCCAAATACTTATTGATGATGCTGTGTCTTTTTAAGCTAAATGGTTTAATTGCATAACTTCCACTATTAGACTGAGCAATATCACCAATGTCTAATTTACGTAAAAGTAAGCTATTCACTTATTCCGGAAGTATGTAAATCAACTTGTTCTGATCAGTTTTCAGTTATTTTCTGTTTACTTTTGCCTGATAAAATTTCATCCCAATGTTTGTCTGATAAACAATGAAAAATAATCAATTTCAGCTATTTTTTTCTTTAACTAGAATAATCTATTCAATCCATCTTAGTAGTTGTATTTATTTGCTTGAGTTTCCTTTTCACTATTTTACACTGTAATATTTTGTAAATGAAAATAAATAAGAAAAGAACCATTCAAAATATTTTAATAAATGGAATAATTGAAGTTAGTTTACTTCTCGAAGTGATATTCTCAACTTGATATCGTTTACGCTAATTACTTTTTGAATTAAAGTGATTTGTGAAGATTGGTATCAAGTTTCAGTTGGTTGAATTCATCACAAATTAGTGTTGGTAAGATACCACTGAAAACTAGAAAACACTACTGATAATCCCATGCAACAATGAAACAGTTATCTAATACTCCCTAGTTTTTATCGGTACCCTAATAACCTTAATCTGTGACGAATTCAGTCAACTAAAATAACATAATGAAAAACTAAAATTTTTTCAGAAAAATCAAACCTTTATGCACATTTATATACTAATTAGGCTTACATCATAGAATATTTTCCACCTGCCAAAATTCATCCATCAAATCTAGTAGAAAGAAATATTTTTTTTTAAGAAATCAATATCAATCAGTTCATTAAAGTCTATGACAAACTAAAACAATCCAATTAGTGAATATTCAATTCTATCAACTGAATAAAAAGTTACATTTCAATCATGAATAAATCTGTAGTCAGTTCATCATATGATAGTGAATAAATAAATATCGTATAGAAGATGTAATAGTCTTTTCTTATTTTTTAGAAGATAACTTCATCAGTCAATCTTTTTATCTGTGATAACATTAAAACAAATGAGATTACAACTAACGTGATTTAATAGTCACCGAATGATGTATGAAAGATGTATGACACAAATAATACGTCATCTCTATTTTATAATAGACTGAAAATGGCTTTAGTTAATCGTATATTTTATTTGAAGTCACTATTTACCAACATGAATCACAGAATATTTACGAAGCTTCATAGTATAGACAGTGGCTTTGTTCGGGCGATAGGAATGGGGTTGTGGGTTGCATTTATTGCATGACCTCTATAGAGTATTTGTTTTGTTTTGACTAAACAATTTAAATTGCAACGTGGTAATAAAACTATACGATTAATATAGAATAATGGAAATAGGAATTTTACCTTTGTACGCTAGTTGACTGTGGTACAGATAATTAAGTATTCACCGTGAAACCTGGAGGCTCTGGGTTCGATTCGCTGGTGGAACCGAGGATGTGCACTGCTAAGGAGCCCCACACTAGGACGAACACATCTTTGCAGTGACCTCTTGGTTTTTACTGATAAGCAACTAACATCGATCTATTGAGAATATAAACAACTAAACTAACCGCCTATCTCTACAAAATTACCTCAATTTACATACAGAGGTTCTTTAATTTACTGAGATGTTTCGGCTTTGATAAATGTTTATCAATCTTAGTATAACAATGCTTGTTTTACATTACAGACTGAAAATAGATCACAAATTATTAAAAACCAAAAGACACTAAACAGCTATTGATTCCAAATATGAGGCATCTTTCACAAAGGATTGAGCTAAGTACCTCTGGAGCCTCACAATCGGCGCTCAACTTTTTAGGGTCATTAAATTGGTATACACTGGTTTACATTTGTAACTTAAAGCAATTCCTTATATGGCGTAATAATCATTCATTACCAAGAAGAAGTTTAACTCTACTGCTCATAGTTTTTCAGAAGAACTACTAGGATCTTTCCCACGCACTGTAAGTTAGTAGGCATATGATGATTGTTTACTGAGCTCAGCATATTATCGAATCATTACAAGACCTTTACTGTATGCGAGCTACAAAGACGAGGTAAATAGTAACATTATTCCCTGGTACTTTTGATTCGCACAATGCAAATGCATGTAGAACATTTTATGTAAGGGATTTACCTAGTGTATTCAGTGTGTCATTCGTTTTATCTCTCTACTACCTTGTTTTACTGTCGTACGTATATCAGAAAATTTATTAAATAATTTACTTTCTGTAAAAATGAAGAAACCTTTCTATTTATTGTCAATTATTATTTTATTTATGATTAAGACGTGACTATGTTCATCTACTTCACATGAGTTCGACGGGGAAGTGTTCTTCGAATACGTTTCTTATCTAGGGGAAAAATATTTTTTTCTTAATTAGAAACTATTCAAGACTAACTGCTTATTTTATGGTTGAAATAGACAAAAGATCGCTAAACCTTAAAGAAAAAAATAATTCTAGGCTGTTGTTATGAGATAGAATTTATTATTACAAGATTTTGATTCATCCACACAAACTGATCTAATTAGATTGTATTTAGATCTCGCTGATTTGTCATGGACTGAAACTAGTCAGTCTCTGTTACCACATCTGCATTTTGAGCGAATTGCCTTAGTAGCCCAATGGTGAACGTTGTAGCATTTGATACGAAACGTACTGAATTTAAGTCTCGGTGTGAACATCAACACCAGTTGCAGATAAATTCAGCTGACGAGTCCCAACTGCGACGAAACTCACGTGTTGGATTACGCTAATCAGTCACAATTCAACTTAAACAAAATTATCTAAATAAATCTAATAGTCCGAACAACACATTTAAGCATACAAGATTGTTTTGTCTAATTGATCTTTGTCAGGCTTTACTCCAGTAGGCAATAAAATTTATATTCATGTATGATACCAATCAAAACGATGAATTTTATCGTATAAATAATCATATTAAACAAATGGCGGAAATTTAATAAGTAAATTGACAGGTGATAAGAACAATCAAAACAGCGTGAATATATTTTTAAATGCTGGAGGAAGACTAGAATTTGGAAAAAGTAAACTTATGAAAATAGTAAACGCCAAAAATTACATGGTAGAAAGTATAAGAACAAAGACAATTTATTGTAGTTGGGTATTGTGGAGATTGTTGGATGTTAACTTGATATTGTGAAGTGACTGTGTTAAAAATTTCAACCGTTAGAAGCCGGCTCACTGGTCTAATGGTGAAGTGTTTGGTTCTCAGTCATAAGGTCCTGGGACTGATTCCTAGTAGTGTCATGGATGCGCAAAGTTGAAGAATCCAATTCTAGAACGAAACAGCTATCTAGCGCATCCTTGTGGTTATTAGTTGTCTAATTCAAGTGAAATGGTGATATAAAATAGACAAAATATAATATAAACATATAGATAGTGAAAACGAGATACGGAAATAATAAAAGAATAAACAGATTAAACAGATGTAAATGATTAGTCAAAATGTTTATCAGGTTTTTTCTGACCTTAGACTGATTCCCCATAGCTTTCGCTTTATTTATCAAGCGAATTCAAGCTCTGTTTAAAAACAATTATGCTATACAGCGTAACACTGTAAGTGACTTAGTTTCTTCTACTAATTGACTGTTGTCTGCCGTGTGTGATAAAATCAAACAAGGCTGGGAGATGCTTACTCGTTCGTTGACTAAAATACCTAGTATTAGGTTTTATGTGACTTTTTCCATATGAGCGACAGATTGAGTATATTCACATGTAAATGACAAATTCAGGTTATTTACCTTTTGTTTGAGTAAACACCGGCAAAGACCCAAAAAGACGATAAAGTTTAACCGTATCGAAGTTCACGTTAATCTCACTAATCTGCTATATAATTGTATATCTATTAAAATATTGTTTCATGAAGATGCGTTTCTTCCAAACACTCTTTTTCTCCGAAACTTCATGTCCTCTGCATGCACATACATTTTAAAAATAATTTTTTAAATAGCCTATTTCACTCAGCATATTATTGATAAACCATAACGTCAGCGTTATGGTGTCACTAAACAGACCTTTTCTGCTCTGTTTGTAAGACATTTAATAAGATAGTTTATGTAGCATGAAACTATAGAATTTATATATTGAGATACAGGAGATTTCCTCCTTTATACACTACTTTTTATCGACTTATAATATTATTTCTTTGAAGTTAAGTGTTTACAATGGAGTCCGATAGAAACTGTCGACAATACATTACTTATGAGACAATTCATTACACTTTATTGGCATACAAGGAATTTAATTGAATTTCAAATGTGAGTTTTACCTAGATTTTGGATTAGCATCTACATGACGTTTTCAATACTGTAATGTAAAATTTCTAGAAAATGTGCCTTCATGATTAACTGCGGCATAGTTAGTAAACTCCTTCCTTTCAAACAAAATAAATTGTTCGGATTAAACCGACAACAATAAAATTTAGTGTAAATAAGTTAAACTATTGATTTACAAATACATTTATAAGAAATAAGTGTACGACTGTAAAACATCAAGTAAGATGTTGCTAATACGTAAATTGTGAAAACAATTTTGAGACCAGTGGTAAAGTGTCTACAAGTTTGAAAATAGAACAAAACAGCCATTATAAAAATCTCAGTAAGATCATACAGAATCACTTGCATTTGGATCATAAATTTGCACCCAACTGCACTGTGCATGTCTATAACATTTAAATTATATGATGAATAAATAATTAGAACAACTTAATATTATTTAACTTTTCGTTTTCAATGCTCAGTAAGCATCCCAGATTCAGTAATATTGACTATGGTATAGTTCATTTGACAAGTAAATACGTCACTTTTGAGTAAGAATCTTTATTTGTAGACTGTATATCAATTGACTGATGTTATTCTCATTTAACCCACATAGTAAAGAAAAACACATGTACAATGAAAGTTAAAGCTTAGAATGAAATATTTAATGTAATTTAAATGATGATATACAGAACTCATCTTTCAAATGCATTAGATACAATAAATATAATGAACATTAGAAAGCAATATTGACATTCTTAATTTCATCTCATATTTATTTATGCTAAACGAATTGGATTTATTTAATATTCTACTTTTAAGGAAGTTGAAATTAAAATTCTGTTTATATTTTTTTATTTTAAACTTAGTAGGAAATAGAGCTTCATCCGACTTCATCTATTGTATTACAATAACAGCTAGAACGATATTAAAAAAAAAAATTTATCAAACTTAATCATCGAAATATACTACTGATTGTTTTATATAAGAGAACATCAATTGTATAGCTTAGATTTTGCTAGTGTAATTATATTAGCATGAATATCAGACATTTAACAGATATTTTATTCTGACAAGGTTAGCTAGTAGTGTAACTTCATGTATTCACCAAAAAGACATGAAATTATACTTAAGATGTAAGCAATGTTAATATCAAGAACTGTATATGAAACTTGTACATTCTTCTTAAGCAGAACAACTTTAATTAACATGAACTCACTGTGATTTAGAAAGTGAAAATATTACATCATGCTGATGTGTGTTACTTAGATCGGTTATGATTTCTCAAGCTTCAGTTTTAAGCCCAGAGTGTTCAAGCCAATGAGCTTTGTTTGGTCCGACAATAAAGTGTTATAACATGGAGGCGCTAACATATAAACCTACATAAATACCTGGAAAATGTTAGGAAAAATTAAGAATATTTCTCTCATCTATACATTTTAAGGAAATACTTGGGAATGTTATCTGTTCCAACACATAGATCAAATGTAATAATTTGATTCTTTAAGTACAGTGAGCCTTATTTTAGCTTAAAATTTACCTCGTCCTCGATAGATTGGTGATTAAATGAATCTTATGAAGCTACAAAATGGTACGTTTACTTTTACATTTGGTAGATAGGGCCTGTAAGAATTTGCTTGGCGAGTAGTCTGTTGTCGCCTTTCGGTAGTATACAGAGCCAAAAACATTGTCTAGTGACATCAACCACCGTCAGCGTTAATTGAGAAGGTTGACACAAAGACGGGAACTTTATCAAAGATCACCATACCGTGAAATATATTTATGCTATCATTTTAGAATCGGTATATTACTGAGCCATTTCTGAATCAGTAAGTTCCAAGCCTCGGCAGGTCTTTTTTCACCAATGGCACTTGACCTTGTGTCTTTCATGATTTATGGCCTGACCTTGTTCCATCACTTACTGATTGATTGACTTATCTATCACAACCATTCTACTTCTCATACCTTTGTTTAGTTTCTTTCCAATGTAATGTTATCATAATTTGTATGGTGTTGTCAAATTATTAAGTGCCTCTCTTAGGGACTCATAATGACTGATTTTGGCGCTGTATTAAAATTCATATATTTTAGTAACTTCAAATGACAGTAACAAGTGTTCACACTAACGGCAGTTTATAAAACATTCCTTTCGGATGTCCAACAACCCGTTATTATAACGCGATATTTTGATTAGTGTACATACAAAACTAATTATACTGTATCTTCCAGAAGGATGCTACCATATGAATCCAATCATTATGGTTGATTTCTGCTTTTTATCACGTTGCATAGTCCAATAATGATTAGATTAGTTATGGGTTTATCCACAATGTTATGTATTATAAAATGAAATAGAACACACAAAAAAAGTGAAGGTGATTATATTTATAATAACAATAAGATAATGTTATTACATACAATATATATGTTACTGGATAACGTATGTAGATATACGACATTGTGATAGTGTTGGTAAAACTTCGAATATGATGTGTAGAAAACTTATCCCGTAATAATAACAAATTGTGTAGTAACATTAAGATAGGCTATTACGATAATGAAATAATGCAACTGCGTACAATCCATCAGTACGGAATTCATTACCGAATTTATAATCAACAAATAAATAATGAAATAGTTAGAATGATCTAATGTTTATATTTATTCATTCTTATGTGCATAAAGTTCATTAGAATGAAAAGTGACCGCATAATCTAACCAATATTATTGATTGTCAATGTAAATATTAATCTATTAAACACATTGTTTAATTATATTCTTATTAGCAATTGATATATATTTTACATGACGTGTTGTTATTATCAAAAATTTAGGATAACTGTAGTGATCCTTTAGGTCAATAGAAAGATTGTGGTTGGCAAGTAGAATCCAACACATCTGTCTCGTACTATTTAAGAATTATCAGATTAGGATATCTACGTTCCAATATCAATGTTCACACCAAGACTAGAACTTAGCTTATTTGATTTACATAGAATTACCTTGTCCACTGAACTATCAAGTTCAGATATGTACACATGCATTTAATATGGACAGTAAGTGGTAATTTCCTGTTGATGATGTTAAGAACTGTTTCTGACAAGTCACTTTTTTTAAAAAGAAATTTTATATTTATCGAATATAAAATATACTAATACATAATCTTTAATTGATATGATAATACTTAAACATTCCGTTCAATGCTTTATTACTTACATCAATCAGTCATCTTGGCTACATTTTGCAGTCACCTTTTATTCTAATGAATCTTATAAACATTCAAATGAATACAAGTACTGGTTAAACATACTACTTGATTATCTACTGAGTATTATGGCTACCTGTTCACATTTGTCAACAATCTTGAGAAAACCGATCCTCGATGTAGAACCTCGAGCATGACGCGGTATACACTGAATTATAATATTGAATGGACTGAGTAAACTTGATATTTCTAACTTGAATTCATGAATCAGTCTGAGTAAGGTAACCATTAAGAACCAGGAAGCAGTGGATAACTGTTTTGTTCCAACATGGAACTCTTCAGCAGTGAGTTTTCACAACCCTACTAAGGAAACGAGCCAAGGACCCTCAGGTTTTATTATTAACACATGACCATTAAACTTCCACATACTCGACATGAGTGAACTTCCCTGGTCACGTCTTATTACTAAAGGCCTGAAATTATCTCTCAAGATTGTTTATTCGATTTGTTACACTGTGTTCAATTTTACATTTAATTAGTCCTGTTTATTTGAATGAATTCTTATCAGTCGACTGTGTTTTAAAACATCCGTTACTCGCGAAACAGGTTAGTTTGCGTGAAAATACTAAAGTAACAAAGTACAGACCAATGTGCCTTGGCCATTTTATTTATGTATGAAAAATGCTCCGATACATGACTAGTCATAGACTAATTATCAGCCTGTAAGATTAACATACTTTAATAGTATAGTCAACTCAGTAGCACTGTCTGCTTGTAGTGTTCTCATTAACCATGCTTTGAAATTGTGGAGAAAAGTAGTTAATCATGAAACGTAATAACTACTTCAAAGACCTTCATGAAAATAGTAGTTGGGACGATAATTATTCAATAATTGGAAATCCTAATACATTCACCATATATTACTGTTTAGTAATTAACGTCATGTTGTCTTATTTTTAGTACTGACCAGATTTTATCAGTTAATCAGAAGTTTGACAGTTAGATTATATGATGTAACTCTGTGATGAACTTTGTTTAATAGTTGATGTCTGATTAGTGTAGATATTCCAGCGCAAAATAGGTCTAGTCACATATTCGAATAATTCTGTCTTAACATTTATGACTATGACACTACTCGATGCAAATCTGCATATCAGAAAACAGCATTCATCTTTTTGCTATTACAAATATTGCTTACTGGCATAAGTTAACAAATACAAATCCATTTTTCCTGGAAGACTGTCTTTTACTACATTTCATACCCATGCTTGCTACTATTTATTGTATATATGTTAATAGAAACTGACTGACTGATTGGTATCTATACAGATTTCTTATTATAACTAATGGGCATAATTTCTCTCTTTAAAGAGTCTGCTTGAATTACTGAAGAAATAAAGTTCAACTGGATTGCGCCTGTCTGAAAATTAAACAGCATCGATAATGGATAATGCGTACTTAGAAGCATGAACCAATAAATTAGAGTAAACCAATTAATTTTAGATTGATAAATTATACGGAAATGCTTGTTTAACAATAACATAGTGAATTTAACCAGTTGCTTTTTAAATTGCATACTCATCGTTATATTGACTGAGATAAATGACTATCTGTCAATCACTTCATACTGCTATTTACGTCACTGAAATTGTTTACACTTGTGTATGGTAATGGAATTGTACACAATTTTTTTTTTCGGTAACATACTATTTACTATTATTTCTAAGTAGTAATATTCTTTAGTAATTAAATAAGATTTATAATTTATGTAAGAATATCGGCTTTAATGCAAGTTACAATCTACACTATTTCCATATTACAATGAAGCTGTAACAGTTTCAACTACATTGTATAAAAATGACAACTAGCAAGATCTCCAGTCATAATTCAATGATCACTTAATGACTATATATCTGTCATGTAAAGTACATCTACCCTTCGAGTAAATTAGTGGTAATCGGTGAGCACTATGAAACCGAGTGATTCGGATTCAAAACCTACACTGAGTATTAGTTTCTTAAACATCACAAATATAGCTTGTTGAATAATACTTATTAACAATGACTTGTAGCTTCGCGCTGACTACCTATGACCAATTTACAGCTTTAATATTATCTAAATGTTTATAGTGTATTTATTATTTGTTACTCCTCATGAAATTTAACATGATCTTGACTCTAACCATTATGTTATACTTATTCATACAAAGTTTCGACCAGAATTAAATGTTATATTTAAAATAGCCAATATGAATTCATCTTTTTGTTTACATTTTTTAAACTTTTGTCTATTTTAACATTATTTTAATCTTCATTCGTATATCAATTGAATATTTAGTCTTGTCTGAAATTTTACAAAATACACTGTCCACATGATGTATTAACATTAAAATTTCATTTTAGAATATGCATAATTATGCACTAATGACATATTAAATAGGTTATTATAGTTAGTAAATATGATACCTATAGAAATCAAACTAGATAAATACCAATCTTATCTGAAGGAATATACATTCAGAGAATTTCTTTCTCTATTTTCTCTTAACCAATCCACTATTTAAATATTTCATGATTTACTTAATAATCAGTTTAATTGTTATATTTGATTGAATATATCACAGATTGATGTTGGCAGGGTACCATTGAAAACCAGGGAGCACTGGACAGCCGTTTCGTTTTAGTGTGGAACTCCTCAGCAGTACGCACCCCAGATTCAGCACCAGGGGCGGAATAACCATCTTAATTGTTATACCTTTAGAAATGCTCATTCAATCACAATATGTGGAAAACAGTAGTCTCTATAGGATCAATCAGGATACGCACACGTCTGTCTCGTGATTACCAGTCCCCAAAACTCGAGTGACAAAAACAAAACAGCTGAGCCAACCACTAGACAGTTAGATTGTAATTCACTTACTTATATGTATACATACAAAGCCTGACTACTCAGTGCACCAAATAAGAAGAATAATAATTATACAAGACGATGACAATAATGATTAAGAACTTAGGATACTGATACATAGTTAATCGATTGTAATTTCTAAATGACAAATAACATAATACAGTTCATGGGTCTAGTGGGAGGTTAAGTCAATGGGAAGATAACAATAATAGAAACAAAGTAATCAATTTACATATACCCAAAATAAATGAATTGATCTCCTGAAAAACAATTCAGAAAGTTACCTCCTCTTCTTGAATCACTCGATTTAACACTAATAAGTGGTGTTTATTTTAGTTTCCATCTTTTATCATACTTTGTTTTTCATTGATTTTTAAACATTCCTATTTAACGTTAGTACAACTGCATACCGATATGCTGAGTCATGATACTTAATTGATTTAAAATAAGAAATATTTAACCGAACAACTGTTTTCGTTAACTTCATCGTAAGGGTCTTACAGTTATATAACCATGAGAATTTAATTACAGTGGCCAAAATAAGGCATAGATAAATATTTCTTCATGAATGTAAAGATCATGTTTGTGGATATGGTCAGAAATTGCTTCAGATGTATATAAAAGATCGACTTGTAAGCCATATCGAATAAATTTATTGAATTACTTTAACATTTCTACGTGACCTACAAGTACGCTTTTCACATACGATTGAAGTTATTGTTATCCATATAACAATATATTGAACACATTACATACTTACTTACAGTACATTGGTGAACTTTTACTTTAGTTACTGATTAAATATGTTCAAAATTTGTCGATTGTAAATGTGTATGGTTAATTAAGTAAATAAAAATAATAATAACAGATACAAGACGTCGAGCTACATTGAATAATACAATAAATGAATCAAATCAGGCGGATGCAACAGACTAATAACTGGAATGGTATATTCGGTTGGATGTTGTAATGAGAATAATAAAATAATAATGATATGTATTATGTAGAATTCTCGTCAAGGTACTTATCATAATAATTATAAGAAATTCATCTGAACTGAACTTCCAATGTCACTCGAACTTTCTGTTTACAGTTACTAATGCATATGATTATACTAACATTCAATGAAAAATATAATTGTAATGTAAGTGATGAGGACTAATGAACTAAGAATGAATGTATATTATGTTGTATCTTATGTTGTGCTTGCTTCATTCAAATGTGTAAACTGAATTAGATGCATGAAGTTTTTGATATTTTACTGTTTATATTCATGATTGTTAAAGAATTACATATTAGGGAGAACCAGCTGTCTAGTGCTCCTCGGTTACTAGTGGTACCTAACTAATATCAATCTATGGCGAACATAAACAACATAGTTGAATACCGTTCTCCACTAAGTTACGTCAACTCAGTTATAATATCATATTTCTTTGTACAGAATGATCATAAAGGTTAACTACATACACCCATATAAAATTATTAAATGCATATAAATCGCTACGGTGCCACAAGTAATGAGAAACCCCAAAGAAAAAACTGGTTATTATTACATTTTCCTCGTTTTGTTTTCTTTGAAAAAAGATACGTAAGACTAACACACTGTGATCAATGTAACTTGTAAACAATAGATGAGAGAAATTAGTCGCAGCATCAGAACGTTCATAACTGTAAGTACATAAGATGATGATTTTTTAAAATTGAAATTTACAAGAAATTTGTTGTAATATTGCGCAACTGGTGCAGTAAGGTCTTTAAAGTATTATATCAAATAGAGTTATTGTTGTTATTGCTTCCCGTAGTGGTAACGTCAAAAATCCTAGAGAACGAAACGAGGTCGTAAGACATATCTATACGTCAGGTGATAGGTAACAACTCGAAGTTAAGCTATTGTGTTTTTGATTTCAAATAAATATGATAGTATAAACTGAGAGTGAATATGCATCAATATGAATTATTCACATAACATCGACAGAGCACACAGGTACCATAAATAATATTGTGGCGTATTTTGTAGTTAGACTCTATAGTGTTGTTAACAGGATATCGACATGTTAATGAGTAGGTTACTTTATTAAACCCATGAATCTTTTATTATTATATTTGCATGCATACTCATTCTTTAACGAGGCTTATCTGACTCTGAATGCGAACATTATACATAAAATATTCTTAATCAGAAAAATTTAAATGATTCAAAACATTCTGTAATTTGGTACCAACTTTCTAAAGGTAATTATCATAGATAAATAGTGATAAAAGCTAAACTCCTGTCCAGGCACGTTCAATTGATGATTGTATGTATATTATGATTAATGTCGTTGTGTACCTATATCTCACTGCTACTTAATACAATAAAGAAATTGGGCCCTTGGTTACGCTGATGGGTAGATAACTTGTACTTGTTATATAAAACTAGAAATGAGTATGAGTTAACTAAGCATACTGACATTTATGATTACTACGATCAGTTACACAGTGTATAGCGACAATAAACCAAGCAATTGGAGACAATTTCGATTAAAAAACTGACTTAATGGCCTCTGTTGTTGGTGGTGATATTAGTTACATAAATGGAATGGTTGTTTTTGATCTAGTTCTATTTTGTTAATCGCTAATCGCCACAATGTGGTTATATGCATTCCACTCAAATGTTTTTGTTCGCCTCAGATTATCTACTTAGTGATTGAGAGTGTAATCTTTTAATGTTCCGACGTAAATATTACATTTAATTTAGAAGTTTTATATTATTGGTAAAGACTGTAGCCGCATTGTGAACTTTATCAATAGGATTTGGCGTACACATCCAAGCCCATAAATTTCAAATAAGATGGAAAATACTTCTTGGCTTCAACTTATAGTCACATTTCATAAATTTTAATTATATAGGGACTTATTTTTCTTAAATAAATGTTTAATCTACTAGATAAAACAATCTGAATAGATGCTTCGTTAAAAGCAATCTAATACCATAAATTAAGTTCGTCTTTGGTTTACAAGTGGAAACTAGGAGGTGTAGTTCGTTCCACTTGAAACTTGTCAGCTGGATATGCCTGTATCCAAGTAATAGAGTTTATGCTGGAACTCTAATTCCCTTCGTTTTGCTTCAAACACTGTTGCCTTCACCACTAGTCTGAATGTGAACATCAACACTGAGATGCAGGTGGATTCGGCTGACAAGTTCCAAAAAGAACAAAACTCTCATACTGGATTCTATTTGCCAGCTATAATCTAACTTAATGCAAACTTGTGGATAACCGTGTATCAGGGTAATCTATTCAAGATGTGCATATGGCTTCAGAGACTGATCAACTCCAGCTCATAACAAATCAATGAGAATGTACAAATACCTTTAAATCCAATATCGTGTTTAGTCATATGATTTAATAATAAACGATACAGTAATTAGTTAGTAATAAATGCGTTTATAATGAATATTTATTGATAAGTTGAGTTGAAAAATGAATTACTGCTATTTGTCAATCACAACGAAATTAATCAACATTCACACTTAACAACAATAATAGTAATAATAATAATAATAATTATTATTATTATTCATTACAAAACAGTATATTAATTAACCTTAAACCAATGAGAATAAATTACGTGTTGTTTAAATGTTAAGAATATTCAAATACTAACAGTTCTGATTGAAAAATTGTTTGTAAATGTTCAATAGCTCCTCCCCCTTTCACCCCAATTAACCTTTCTTATGAATGAAGTCAATTATTCGCACTTATTTTATAGTTTGAACATTGAAAAATAATTAATTTTAATATAGTAAACAAATTTATTAGTTTCCATAATAATATTTAAGTGATACTTTATAATCAATTATTTATTTTTCAGATGACATGGTTATTTTTGTGAATATTGGTAATTAAGTTAGCTAAATATATCACAGATTGATATTGGCAGGGTACGATTGAAAACCAGGCAGTACTGAATAACTGTTTCGTTCTAGTGTGGAACTCCTCAGCAGCGTGCACCTCAAATTCCGTACCGGAGGCTTCAGGTTGACGGTGAGAGCCTAACCCTCTGCACCTCTAGGTAAGTTGGAATTCTATCATTGAATGCTGACCTGGTTCTACAGAGGGTTAGGCGCTTGTTGTCAACTTGGAACCTCTGGTGGGGAATCTGGGGGTGCACACTGCTGAGGAGTTCCATACTAGAACAAAATAGCTGTCCAGTGCTCCCTGGTTTTCAATGGTACCCTGACAACATCAATCTGTGATATATTCAGTCAACTAAATTATTTATTTATTTTAAAATGTTTTAATATTATTATATAAGCTAGGACATAATAAAAAATTAAACAATAACCGGTGTTAGTCATTAGATCTTACTAGATAAACTACTTATTTGAGAAGTGTTAAATATTGCATTTAAAATTTTTGTTAGTACATTTGATTTATGTACGTTGAAGTGGTTATTCATAATGTTCGTTTCGTTTTATTTGTAATTACTCAGCTGAACGCAACACCATGTATGTAATGATGACTGCAGTTCAACTCGAAATTAATTACTTTGCTCCTCAAAAACCCATAAGTTATTCACTAAGCTCCAGGATATGT
The DNA here is from genome assembly GCA_034768735.1 of Schistosoma mekongi. NCBI lineage: Eukaryota > Metazoa > Platyhelminthes > Trematoda > Strigeidida > Schistosomatidae > Schistosoma > Schistosoma mekongi. The sequence goes on along the minus strand of CM068306.1, from coordinate 71,188,023 downwards.
TCAACGAGAATAAAGGTGCATTATGACTGGCTTGTAATTTCCTGTTGCTTATATTGAGGGACACAAATGATCGATCTGTGTTGGAATAACTACATTCAAAATGAAGATTACAGCCATGTAAACGTTTGTCACCTGTTCTCTTACCGAATTAAAACAACAGGAAATTGTAAAATATTACTAATATAACTGATGATATTAGAATCATTCATTGAACTCAAATAGAATTCTTCACTTAAATTACGTTTTTCATTTTTTTTATTCCAACATTTGTTTGAATTATATTATTATTTAATAGACTGTAAATTTGATAGGGTTATGCCTTTCCAATTATATCATCTATTGATGGGTGATAAATATGTCGCAAAGTATATTAGTTCATGAAATATTCAAACTGAATTAGCTATAAGAGAAATGCTAGTAATCCTTATTTTGTTATATTATGCAACACGTGTACTGTCGAAAATTACTTTAAAATGTACGCGAATGCTCTCGTATTTTACCATTTATTCATCATACACCGGGCCGGGAATGTACATTAGGTTTTATTTAATTTTATTAATAAAAAATTTGGTACGAGCTCATTTGTGGAGTATTCGCATTGCATTTATTCATTGAGTTAATTGTTGTGTTAATATTTTGATTTATGTAACTTGAGCCGCACCATATTAATAGGTGATTAATTACATTTGAATAACTCTCATGCCATGTGAATCCATTATATAAATGGATATTCAATAGTTTGAAACATTCACTGCAATTAGGTGTTATGGAGATTGATATTACGGACTAGTCCAAATTAAACAAGCATCTGTTTTGTCTTCAGTAATTGTACATCCACTACAACGATAAGGATCCAATCCAAGTCCTCTCGGCCCTATGACGGACGCCTTACTACTGGACCACTGAGCAGTCTTCTAATAGTTGACATTTTTAATTCGATCACTTCGTGTTATATTAGATCGACCTCATCCATTACCGTGTATGCGCGCTGCAGAAGAGTCCTATACTAATACGAAGCAACTTTCCAGTACTCCATGGTGGTTTATCGTTGTTTGATTTGGACCAATTCGTGATATGAAGGTAAAATATTCATATTTGATTTTATACGTAAACGAGATATTATGATATCAGATAACAGGCAACTAAAGCACTGACATTTATTTGCAAATTTATAGATAGATTGACACAATAACCTTCTCACCTTTAAGCTTCATTGCTAATAGCAATGTTGTAATAAATAATTTTTCGATGTAAGGACAATAGTTATTTAGTGTAGGTACAGTTGTTTGATAACCATTACAATAGTTTGAATGTGTGCAACATCAGAAGTATTAAATTAATTAAACAATAAACCCTTCTAACCTCCGAATTCTATAGAAGATACAACTACAAATTTAATAAATTCTTTAATATATTTAACTTAGCGATTCGATCCAGATCTTCAATGAGTTATTATCTCACATCCAAACTAGATTAATTACAAAAGGTAAATCATTGCATGAATTGAACATTTACTTCATTTTTGATTATATTCTTACTTAGTTTACTTACTGTATTTCAGTAGTAATAAACAATTTATTAGGTGTATGAAGTGAATTTCTAAGCTTCTTTTATTAACTCCTTTTTAACTTCTCATACGTTCGAACTCGCTAACTATATGATATTTATCATACAAAATCATTATTTTTTCCAATACTAGACTGTATTAATTTAAAGGTATAATATGTCCTGTCCATTTGGTGTGTTGATCACTCTAGTGAAAAGTACCAACATATTCAAGTTACTAGGATAAACTTGTATATCCCCGTTGATTTGTTATAGACTGAAGCTGGTCAGTCATTGTTGCTATATGTTCATCCTGAGTGGATTGCCTCGATATAGCGATTTTTTCACAAGTATTATATAAGTTGGATTGTGACGGGCAAGTGGAATTCAGGACGCGCGTTTCATCGTATTTGGGACTCATCGGCTGGATGTACCTGCATCCCAGTGTTGATGTTCCCACTGGGATTCGAACTCAGTCCGTTTCGTGTCGAACGCCACCCCGTTCACCACTAGACTACTGAATCCAGGCGGTCACACTTGTGCAACGGGCACAAGTTACTACTATATTTCTATGTTTAACTCTTCTGAATATTTAAATTGCTAACGCTCTTTATAGATAATACATATGTAAGCTGAATAGACTTGTCATTTGAATATATGATGAAATACTCACAACTCAACTTGTTTCATTCTGTCAAGCAGGATGACTATTTTTTCTTGATAAAAAGGAAACAAACAATGGATTCACTTATGTATGTATCGTTGAAATAGCATCTTACGTAGCTATTCAAAACAAACAGAAAAAAATTTGTCTCAAGCATAATTTATGAGTGGCTGGATAACTTTATGCTTCAATGACTAATTTAATAGAACAAGAGATTATGATGTATTTTAAAATATTTTTCATTGTTTTTATGGTTCCAACTGATAGGCTGAAAAATAAGTAGTGCATATAGACATTTCATTGAGAGCATATTAATAATTACATTCCCTTAAATTATGACGTAAATTACTTGTGCTTAGAAACAACAAGTTTGTATAATCTGCTTTATTTATATCATTTTGAATACATATGAAGCCAGATTTCGATTAGGGCTTAGACGTACAAAATATAACAAATATCCATGGTTAATTTTTGTTTAATATTATAAGTTAGATACAAGATAGACGAATTAACTATTAGATATCAAATCGTTAGCTTAGAGAAAATGTGATCATATTAACGTTTGGGAGTTTTGAGTTTGATTCTTGATCGGATCATCAGTATGAGCTGTCAAATAGCAACTCAGCGTTTCCTAGCATCCATTATTTTGTCTAGTTAATATTATTCATCACAATAAACTAACTTTAAATATTTCTTCTATTCAAAGTTCCACTATAAAGGCAATTGTATTTTATTAGTCACTTTCAATTGTTTCAATAACCTATTCTCTCTAGTCAGTTAATGTTTTATTAAGTATATGAATAGTTTTAAAATGAATTTTATATTCTGAAATGGTAAAGTATTTATAAAGCATTAGTATTGTATGTTTGGAACTAATGAATCGCCTTGAGAAGATGAGAAAATCTTAAAAATGTTTCATTCAGTAAGTATTCATTAGAAATTATCTAGAAGATGGATTATGTAGTTTATTCTGGTTGGATAATTACTGATTTTCCTGCAAATTTCGGTAATGTTTCCAGGTGCTGTAATTGCAGTCTCATATTAATCAACAAAAAGCTGTTTTCTGTCAATAAACCAACACTGAAAGTAACCGCACTTCGATACTTTTTACCCTTGTTAATCTCCATTTCAGAATTCATATATAGAAGATTTCCACTGACTGGCAGTTGGTTAACATGTCAGTATTTAAGGTTTCAATCATAAGGAGTATCATAATTCAGCTCCAATACATAATCAACTATGATAAATGCCCTGAAATATTGAATAAGCTTTCATTTATGCTACCAAAAGAACTGGGTGTTCACCACTGATGTTCTATGAATACAGGGATGAAATTTTAAGCTATTAATTGTTACATCTCTGAGAGTTCCATTAAAATAAAGTTTTACTATTCCTTGCATATTCCATACTCAAACTACATTGATTATGGGGTGGGGAGGGGGGGAGAAGATTCAACATATTATTAAATGCATATTTGTGTAAGTATTGTTTACGCTACGACCGAATTCGTGAAGGGAGCCAATTACATGAAATCATGTAATCACTTGCTCTATCAAAAGAACTAGCTATTAATATCTTCAGATATTAACATCATAGTACTGACTTAATAAATTCGAATCATGTAATTAACAATTTACAATTTATGACATCTTACCCAGTCATCTTTATTTTGTAATTACTTCAGTTCACCTATTCGAACTTATCTCTTGAAAAATCATTACCAACTAAAGTGCTTAGTTACTGAAGAATAATATGAAACCTTCTTATAACTAATGAGTGCATAAACAATTGAAATTAAGAATCACTTGTCAAAAAATTAATAGGAATTAGATATGTCAGTTTGAAACTGCTTTGAGGAAGACTAAGAAATACATTGCCCAGGGATTTGGAAACAGATATGAAAAGGATAAATAGCACTTGGGAAGAACTAAAAAGAAGAGCAGAGAACAGAGTTGACTGAAGAATACTGGTCGGCGGTCAATCCTCCACGTTGGGTGATAGACGCTGATTGATTAATTGGTATATATATACGAGAAGTGCCTGTTTTACGATGAGTTATTAATGACAGTTTGCTAAAAATCAAGTAGAAAGTAACCAATTTCCAATCAAACTATGTTTCAGATTGAATATTATCTAATACCATATCGGATTTCCATAGTACGATGAAATAGAAAACTACTCACAAAGTATATTGTACATATTCAGTTTAACATTAATTATTTCTAAGAATCTCTAAGTTGTTCCTGATTGGTTTACCAGCATATTATACTTAAACTGTAATAAATAATTTTCATTCAGTGTCTATTAATTTTTCTTTTGCTCTTTGCATATACGCTACTTTATCTGTTTATCCTCAATTATTCCAGTCTGATTTTCTTTCTATTTAACCATGATAATTTATCTGGGACTAATTTGATGGAATGACATACAGTTTGCATAGGAATAAGATTAATCAATAAATAATAATGATAATAACAGCATGAGATTTAAGCGAAATAAATGTTAAGTTCTTCATTCTACTTACTATCATATCTAATATTAGTATCTTTATCGCTATTGTGATATGTAAAAATTACTACGTATATCATCTATACTACCAATTATTATATCATCGGATTAATTTACAGACAAAAAACATGAGTTGTCCATTTTACATGATTTCAAGTAAAGTTGACGTCTACAGTATGCAGTAAACATAAAAGTATTTTTGTAGAAATAGTTTTTCTCGTTTTGCCATGTCTGAATTGTCATTCATAAAGGAGGCAAAAGCTATAGAAGGTTAATATCAGGATAGAATAGATGGAGACATATTTCTGTGTTTGCCTGGTGATAAGTAAATAATAAAAGCTTTATACAAAGTGAAATAAGGAAGAATAAATTTCCATCACAGCCTCATAGTTTAAAGTTGAGCCAATAGGTAATTCAGGGATACACAAGCTGAAGAAAGTTTACTTGCTAAACATGAACAGTCCGTATCTATCTATCTATGTTTTTATTTATCCCTGATAGATACACATATACATATACCGTGAACGCTTTTTCAATTACAGTGATTGATGATAATAAAACGGCTACTCATTGCCCATACATCTACCACCTTATACTTCATAGTCCCAGGCAGAAATGAGAACACAAGGTTGATAAGCCAATTGACAACGATAAATATATATTTCAATCATTCGCCTATATATATGCAGAACCAGACAGCAAAGACTACTAACTAGAAGAATAACATCAATACAAAACAAAATCAACGATGATAAGGAACTATGGAAACATGAACACCGTTAATTAGCTACAGTTATAGTTTATGAACGAAAAAACACATAGGAGAAGATATAAAAATATTAGCAACAAAACGCTTGATACACATAACATAAAAGTATATAGTACTTTAAGTTAGTCATCCTCCATGACACGCTCATTGTATCAATACATATTAGGTGGATTACTTACCGATGTTCCTCATCTTCAGCTCTGATGACTACTCTTTAATATTTATATGGTTTGATGTTAGTTTTACTCAGAAACTCTGTAACATTTCCAATTCCTAAAATTTTATTTTTTCTCATTTGTTAAGCTCATCAATGCTTTGCCTAGTACTATACAGAATAGCTACATTCACATGATCATATACATCTATTAAAAGTACAATATAATCTTATTTCTTTATCAAATAAAATAAAATTGATAAATTTTCAACGTTCAACATGAAAAAAATGAATATCTGTAAAATGTTTTCAAGTTTATGAAAAGTTATTAAGTTAATAATCATGAAAATTATTTTTAAGTAACTTTTCCTTTGATTTAATTTACTTTTCAAAAGGTTTAATTCATTGAAACATTATAGTTTACCTTGTGAATTATGTCATTCAATAGTTTGATTAACCTATGATTAATTTATAGGCATATTAACCACATCATTTTGGGTAAATCACTTGAAGTAAAACAATTGGATGCAAATATTTACATTTATAAAAGCGTAAATGTTTCATTTTGTACTGATACAGAGTGAAGTATTAATAAAACTTTATTCAATGTTATAACCATTATCAATAAGGAAGTAGTTGATTATATTTTCTAAATTAACACTTTGAAAAAGTTGGCTTTGTACACTATTGCATACTAAGTCAGTAATTTATTGATTAAGTTTTTGACAATGCAGTTTTAGAACTAAAGTCAGTTCTTGAAGTGCAACTTCAAATTTTCATATAACTGGGAAACAGGGACCTTTCATCCAGTGTATTGAGACTGAACAAAACTAATTCAAAGTATCAAGTACAGGAAGTCGAAAATGTTTGAAATAACTGAATGATTATGTTTCTATTATTTGTTTGACTAGTAAAGTGTTTGAGGTGATAAAGCAGTTGACAGACTGAAGTAGTTTTGTTGAGATAAAAATTGAGTTTAGTTAATAAAGTTCTTCATATGTGATAAACTTCAGGATATTCCTGAAGTTCTAGTGAGAAGTCATGACTAGTATAGTTCAGACTTTTCGGAAGTGGGATAGCCATCATCAGTGACAATGGATGATCATCACGGTATATCACAAACTGGCGAAAGCGAGAATTCTACCACCAGACACTGGTATGCCTAGTGGTGCAGATGGTTAAGCCTTAGCTTTGAGACTTAAAGGCCCTGGATTAGATTCTTTAGCGAAATCGAGAGTGCACAAATTTTCTGCGTTCCATATTGGAAGAAACAGTTGTTCAGTACTCCTTGGCTTTTAGTGGTACGCAACCGACATCAGTCTGCAATAAACGCAAACAACTAACGTTGATGGGCTGTTAACTTGGTAATTTGTTTGTCATTATTCAAAATCTACTCATAATAAGAAGTTCCTTTCAGATTCTTTTATTTTTTTTCTTGTAAAATTTGGCAATATTACTGATCATAGAATGTCTAATGTTTATCACTTCTATTGGCAGTTTCATATAAATGTTTCTCTTTTTTTTCATTTTCAATAACAGAAAAAATTTAGGCTGGGCATCTACATGTAATGTTGTTGGACAAACAATTGGATATGTGACTGCATTTATCTTATTTTTATGTTTAGAATCACCTAATATTTCAAATAATTATCTTAGATGGACACCTATTGAAGGTGAAGGACTGATTACATTTTCTGGTAAGTGTAACAAGTTGTTATGATTAATCGTTTATCATGGTTTCATTGATATGACAACTTTATGTTTGTGGTTAGATATCCCTCCCCCACCACACCCTACGTTTTTAATGTTTTTTATGAAGCATTATGCAAATTGTTATGTGTTATCAGGTTCCCAATTAGAAAATTCTGTGTCTGTGTAATTTGCCTAGTTTCCTCATAATGTAAACTATAAAGAAGTGCTAAAGTAATATTCTAAATGTCATCAAGACCATACGTACATATATATATATACATATTGATTTATGCTGTCACATCTGAGCATGCTAATGGTTATCCAGACTTAGTGGCTCAGTGAAGAAAGCGTTAATTTTTTTAAGCAAACTGTATTGATTACGAACTTCAGTTTTCCTGGCAAGAATAAATTGTAGTTGGTACATCTAAATGTTGCGATCGAGATAGAAAGTGAGGAGACTTTGGGATTCAATTGTTAGTTATGTCCCAAACACCCTATAAAAACTGCAAATTTTCTAAACATAAAGACATGATTTATGTCTACTTGAATGTTTGGTAATCATTTGAGAAGCGATTACTAGGCAAATATGCTGCATTTCGGATGAACTTTAAGTGACACTGACACAAGAGATAACAATAACAGAACCATTTCAGAAACTTTCGAACTAAAGTGAAATGCTAAATAACACACAAAGAAATGTCAGGTGCTTCATTATCACTATTTTACTGGGAACCTTCTATGAGACTAGAATAAATTACTTAATAGAGAGCTAATTAACCATTTTAATTGATTATATTGTTTCATTCCAACATGACTACAATCTGACAGGCATTAATTTTTTTAAATTATGGATTTCATCTCTGTTTTACACGTTTGTTCTTATTTACACATAATCAAGAACGTTTAATTACAAGTAGGAGGAGATTATTTGTGTCGTTTTAAATGTTCACTTCCATCCCTTTCATTTAATGGGTGGACATTGCATATTAAAGTGTAACTTACATTGAAAACTTTATTTAGCTATCTGATATGAACATGATAATCATGAATAGCTAGATATGCCAGGTGAAAGTTAAAATCTGAAATGAAGTTTTTAGTAAGAATGTCGCTATAACAACTTTAGATGAAGTGAACGAAGAAATGACAGAAAATGCTAGATACAACAAATTTACCAAACACTGAAAATGTTGAGGATAATATTATTCGCTACTTTAGTGTTAGGAAAGGAAAACTGACAATAAATAAGAAAGTATTGCCTTTATGAATTTGTATTAGTCATAGTAATGACGACGATTATTTCGCCTTGCTTGATAAACAGAAATCTTTGGTAATTAAATCATCCACAATGTTTGTGAGTATAAGGCAAGTAGGCGAAGTTGGCGAGTGTAATTTATGTTATTACTTTATTAGAGATCTTTTGTATTTATGTCATACTGCGTATATACCTCTCCCCTTCAATGGGTTTTCAATACTTAATTATGATGATACTTATTTTAAATGTTTTTAAGGTAAATATCATAAGTATTATAAATAAAGTAGGATTATTAAACTAACTAAATGTATTCTTTTATGGCAACTAGACGAGTCTAAATAGCTAATTTACATTTACTAACATTTATCAGTTAAAGGAACCTGAAGTCTTTAATGCAGTAATACATATTTGGGAATTCAAATATTCTTCACCCATTGTTTTAGTAAAAGCATAACATCTGTGCTTACTCTAAATACAGTTTACCAAAACATCGGGTTACTTAGGTAATTGATATCATATAAAATGTGGTTGATAGTGAGATTGAACAAAATAATGTTATTTAATAGAGTTGTGGTTGCTGCCAGCCAAACGTAAATCCTATGTGCATGTAATTCTGGTGTATCAATTGACTTCATACATATGTACAGTTGATCAGACAAAGGGAAGTAGAAAGATCGATAAGAAGAATTAGATAAGAATATATTTGGGCCCAAAATAATCCAACAACAGATAAAGATTCAAATAGTTACGAAGAGAGAGAGAGAGAGTGAAAGTTCAACCATAAACTGAACATGAATACATGAAGAAATGTACAATGTGAGAGTTGATTTTTTCAGAGGACAATCTGGGCCTTCATAGTTTTCTAAAAAGTGGTAGATTAGTGTACGTGGGAATGTTTATTTCACTGACACACATTTAATAATTAGTGGTATACAGTAACCACATTGTCATAACCTCCCCCCTATTCAGAAATATTTCCATACATTCAAATAGTCTTTTGAGTGGTAACAAATGTGAATTTAGATACCTAATCAGAAAAGCAAGAAGTTTAATTGCCTTATCTAATCCTAAAATGATTTGCATTCTTCTAGGACTTTCAACTACTTATCCTTTCCAGTAACACATTCCTTCAGCTTCTTTCCAAGTTGACATTATCTTCCCAGTTTATTTTTCTTCATGAAAAATAGCTCAAGATCTGTCTCAGTGGAATATAGAGTATCACATTTGGAACTTTGTGGTAACTGTATTTTCTCCAATGAAAATGTATGTCTAAAGAGTAACCATTATTTCGTGTAATAAATATATTGCCAAAGAGAAAGCCTCTTATGTCCCTAAGAAAGAAATAAAGACTATCCGCCTAAGAAAAGTTTCTTTCGACTATATTATTTGGAACAGCTGTATAATCAGTCGTATAGTCACTTCTATAAGAGCTTGTCCTTTAAAAAATAAAAAGTGGTGACATAATAAATTATTCAAAAATATCATACCACTTGTTTCCTTCAAGAATCTGAATAATGCAAGAACGACGACATTCGCAGGATACTTGTATTCAATATATTTCGTTTCGTTCAGTCTCGACAGCTACATACACGATACTGATTTTAGATAACTCAACTTATTAATGCAAGTTGATCTTGTTAATTGAGATATTTATCAGATAACGTTAGATCGTCTAGATAGTGAAACTATAAAGAGGTTGAATCTGGAATATTTATGAATAAATTAAATGAATATTCCATAGTTTAGTTACGCATTATGAAAAAAGAGTTCAAAAATATTTTACTAGGTGACGTAAGAATTAGAGTTCTAGTGAATAGTTGAAAAGGATCAATTATGTAATTATGAATACGTTATTGTTGTGAATATGTGAATAAAAGGAATAAGGTAGAAAAGTAAGAAAATAATTCACTGACTTCCTGTTATCTATGGCTGGAAGAAGAAACTGGACCATCAATTTAATGCTACTATGGGGATTGAAGATTAACTATTGATTCCTTTTGAATACAAAAGTCAGGTTTTGATCTTCTAATTGCAATGGCCTCAGCAAATTTTAATAGATAGATTTATGTTTTTTGTGGATAATTTGAAAAGCATTTGTTATATCGACAGCATGTCGTTTGGCAGACACGGGACACAGATATGACCGAAAGCGATGTTTTATCCTTAAGAAATTCTTTAATCTCTGGTTGGCAACAGAATAAAATGCAAATATTTACAGCTTACAGCGTTTCTCATAGACATTCTGTAATAAGATTTTTCGAAATTCATACTGCAATATCTCCTTTAAATTTAATATTCTTGAAACCCGTTTTCATAGTAGAGTTGGAAACTCTTAAAGTTGATGTTTAAATTTACGATTAAATACACAGGCTAATCATATTACTATTCTGAAGAGGATGTGTTACAATTATTCTAAGGTCAATTTTTACAAAAATGTCAGTTCACAGTGAAGTATTCTTAAATATTTCAACTAATAAGAAATGATATCATAAAATATGGTAGGTCAAGGAGTTACTGTAATGAACAAACACCAGATACTGTTGACCTACAAACCAATCGAACAACGGAAATAATCCATAGGTCAACCTGCCCATTATTAATTGATTGACATTGATTGAAATAATAATTTATTTGTTTACTTTTGATAAGTTTCCTCGTCTTCATTGGTTTAACAATGTTTATTATGTAAATGAATTTATTACTTAAAATTGCAAATATGATTTACACAGTAATCTGTTTATGTTGTTGGTAGTGTACAATGAAATTGACTGATGTACATACCAACATTTTGACCAGTGAATCATCTAAACATTTACGCGAAAACCATATTAAATTAGTAAGTACGAATGTAGGATAGATTGTTTAATTTAATTCAGTTTCGAGTTAATTTTAATTATTACTTGTTCACTCCTTTAAATCTATTGAAAACCTGATTATGCTAAACCGTTGTTTCATTTAAGTATGGAACTTCTCAGGTATGTGCATCCGCAACCCCACTAAGGTTTTAACTGAAAAGCTTCATGTCTTTTGAATTTATTTGTGTAGATTATATTAATTTATCTATGTGATGAAATCTTCAGAAGGTGTAAACTCTACTGATTTATCTTCATCGTTATTAAAATCTATTTTGCACTAACCTATAACTGTTATAAATAGCGATCAGCACAATTAAGTTTAAGATAGAAAAGAATTTTATACATTCTGGAAGGAATAAAAAAATCACTTTTCTAAAATCATTTGGTTGGGCTTGTATCATCCCGTTGATTAGTCATGGACTAAAGCCGGCCAATTTCTATTGCTATATATGCATCCTGAAAGGATTGCCTCGATATAACGGTAGTTCACAAGTAATGTTTAAGTTCGATTGTGACTGGCGCAAAACTTGCGTCCTGGATTTTGCTTGCTAATCGCAATCCAATTTAAACATTTTACAAAATCATAATTATTAACACCGAGTGGAAAAAAAACATTTAAGGAGTTTAGATACAAACGTTTCTTTTAATAATCCAATGTTTGTATTAATTGTATAAACTTAAAAGTTTCTTAGCATTTGATTTCATCTTTACCGTGACCGTAATCAAAGATAAATGAGTATGTAATCAGGAAATTTTGAAATGACCTAAAAGATTTGGAATTTAAATGGATGCTTTTAGTTGTGTTATATTCGCATAGATGGATAGTTCAATTTTCATAACTTTTATAATGATTGTAGATGACATAATCGAAAAAACCAGACTATCAACTACAACAAACTTTACATTAAACAGAATAGACTGTCTCGCCCCATAGACACATACACAAACATAAAATAGGAATAAAACAATTTGACATAATATCACTCATATCAACTCGCACAGAAAACCATAGACATAAATTGGATTGTAGTAACGTTAACATTCTGAATAGTGAAAGTTCAAATAATGCCAGTGGATTTCGGATAGCAGATCACCAGGGGTATCAAAATGGATGCAATTTATTAATTTATATAAATGAGAACAACCACACTAAACAAACCAACAAGAATACAGTGATAATCGAAGCTGGTAGAATCTAGAACAATAACCATTTTATGACATAATCATCATAATAGTTCATAAATAAACAACTCATTTCTACACGAAGTAATCACTGATGATGTTATGTAGAATAAAATAATAAATTTACCACTAAATTATTCGGGTCGAAGAAAATAACATAATCAAAATTTAGAAAACATACGGAATGATGCAACAAATTACTAAAATAGTACTGTTTATCAGTAAAATACTAAGTCGACTATATTTATAGATAAGAAATGAAAGCAGCTAACTGTAACTGTCATTCTTCACATTATTTACTAAAGCAGTTGCATTAGGATAAACTTGTAGTCTAGCGGTGAACGCGGTGGTGTTCTACATGAAACGGACTGAGTTCGAATCCCACTGTGAACATCAACATTGGGATGCAGGTACATCCAGCCGATGAGTCCCAAATAGGACGAAACGCGCGTCCTGGACTCCACCTGCTAGTCACAATCCAACTTATATAAAGCGGTTGCACTTTTCATCTGATGAAAACAAAGGGAAAGTTCTACAGTTCGATAAGTTACCATTGATTCATTCGGCAGATTTGTGAGATTGCTAGAATGGGGTGGGGGTGAGTGGAAAGGTTTAGACTGAATTCAATAAAGATTGTTTTAAGATTACAAAGTAACGCTTATAAGACTAGATGTAATACACTGATGATCCATAACTCTACGATTCAATAAACCGAACTTAGAACTCCAGGAATTTGATATCATGTCCTATGATCAATATAAAAATTGTTTTTTTGACAATTATTTTCACCATAAACTAATAATAGGATAAAATGAAAACTAGCGACCATTGAATAGGCTTATCGTCTTAATTCAGAAATATTAACCTATGACCACACTAGATATCAATCTGCATCTATGTACTTAACTGTGTAGTATGTAAATGATTTTACATATCTCACTCAGTCGAACAAAACAGCTTATTTTGTAGTTTATTATAGATTACCATTTGAAATTCGAGTTTCCTAAAGTTTTTAAGAAGTGTAAAAATTTAACCCTAAGAAATATAGGAATCATCATTAAGACTCATCCATGGAACAACGATAATACTTCCCCACATTAGGGTGTTGATATCATTAATTAGCCTGGGTTAGACGATCATTGAAAGCTAACAAGCGTTGAATAAATGTTTTGTCACAGTATAGAACTCTTCAGTAGTTTTTTTGCACAACTCTACCAGCCCATCGAACTCAGGAACTTCGAGTTTCGTGGCGAGCATTAAACCGTTAGATCGATGAATCAATTCTTGACATATTTACTGGACTCTATTTATTAGCCTGTATAGATTAATAATTAAAACCCGATATGGATTAACTTCATATCCTCTTACTATAACTTCATAAATTATCTCCTAAAGTTAGTTACTAATGAGTGTGATCAAATGACACTTTTATGTTTTATATTCTCAAATAGAGCATTCATTTTTATAATTTAAAAAATTATGTTTATGAATGAAAAAAACAGGAAAAGAAGCACCGTAAGCAACACTACACTGTTCTTCTGTATCAATAATTTATTCATCAAAACAACATAATTTATGACATTCAAAATAAGTATGTGTATATATGATCAGAATTCGTTTTTAGTTAACATAAAATACAGTGTAAGTTGTAGTATATTTAATACGTATGTTGTTATGTAACTGATAATGCTGATGATAATGGTAAGAAGTGTACGATGGTAACTGTACGTGAATGGTAGTCAGTATAAATTGTGTTTTAGTAAATGAATTTTGATATATGTTCATGTGACTGATCACATATTTTGAATTTTACGGAATAACCTGAATGTCGTTTTTGTTGATGTCAGTGATAACTATTTCAATTCTTGCAAGCCTACACTTTAAATAACAATCAACTACCCATGTGCAAGTGAGTATAAGATAAAATAGAGAAGCTTTATTCAGAAATTATAACTTGTAAGATTCAGTTATTCTGCTAGTGAGATAGTTACTACAAATAGCGAAATGTATAAATCACGTAGTCCTAAGATTTATCTGAAGTTATTCCGCGGAATAAACAATTCTTCGTAATCTTCTTATCTCGTGATTCATCACATTCTTAAGTAAGTTGTTTGGTTCATCGTTTCGTGATGAAAAGACTATACTGTAAAATAAACATTGCAGACAAAGTTAACCGTTATTATTAACAGTTAGATGACATTCATATGATATCTAACAATATTACTTATGAAGTAATGTAGTATCTGGTTCTAAGTGTGTCTCCATGTCATTAAATAAAATATGTCAATAAATCAACCAATCAATCTATCTATCTATCAGAAATAATTGATAAACGATTAAAATACTACAACGTTTCTCATTTTATTTCTTTTATGAAGGTTTCCTGTATTTTTGGGGTGTCACTTTTATGGTGACCAATACACTTTTAGTATTATTTAAACATGAAAAAGGTTCAAAATTAGACACTGAATTTCGGAAGTGTTTAAACTATGTAACTGGTAAAATATACAAACAATTAACATTTTCTAATTCCTCTGAATCGCATCATCACAATCATAATCATACCATATACGATGGTATTAATCATGATGTTGAGAATATTCAAGATTCTAGTGTTGTCAAATCATTTAATAGTGATGATATTCATATTGAGAATAGTAACATTGATGATTCAGAAGTACCACTTAAATCAAAAGGTTACATTCAATCAAATAATGAATGTTTTCAAGAAAGTAAACCAATCAATAATACATCAACTGATCTTGAATTGATTTGTAGAACAAATCATATTCTACATAATGAAACAAACCATCATATTAATTTTGTTAAAACTAAACCAAATAATGTAAATGAATATTTAACTGAAATTCTTCATACTACTGACATAAATGATACAAATCGAAATAATGTAACTAATAGAAACACAATAAACAATACAAATAATAAAACAGTAAATGGAGATCAGCAGGAGATTGATCTATCACTTATTGATACATATCGAGTTATGTTTGGTGTGATTCGATTGAAACCTGTTTGGCAATTTTTAATTTTACTGACAACTGTCAAGGTGAGTTAAAGTTGTATAGTCATTAGTTATTGTAAATATTTATTGATATGCTTACTGATAATTACAGGTATAATTGACAATTTGTAGTTGATAACCCAATTTTGAGTTCTTCGGTACTCTTACTAACTGAAATCATAAAGAAACTGTAACACATCATGAGATTTGAACCATCGTCACTCATTAGGATAAACTTGTATATTCCCGTTGATTTGTTATAGACTGAAGCTGGTCAGTCATTGTTGCTATATGGGCATCCTGAGCGGATTGCCTCGATATAGCGAATTTTTTCACAAGTATTATATAAGTTGGATTGTGACTGGCAAGTGGAATCCAGGACGCGCGTTTCGTCCTATTTGGGACTCATTGGCTGGATGTACCTGCATCCCAATGTGTGAACATCGACATTGGGATGCAGGTACATCCAGCCAATGAGTCCCAAATAGGACGAAACGCGCGCCCTGGATTCCACTTGCCAGTCACTTCATCACTCATTGTTACAATCAGAAACATTGCCTTGCAGCATTTTGGGCACAGACTTATTTTTCTGGTAACCTGTATAGAATCACGCATACTATTAGTCTGATATAATTCGATTAGATCAAAGAACTTAACAAGCCTAATATTAGTTACTACTAAGTGATAATTCAGTATAAAGTTTATTCATATACTAATAGTTAATAATAAATAATAAACTGAAGAGTTCATTGTTCACAAGGATGATACCTGTGCATCTAGGTACATTTATGATTAGTTACGAGGATACCAATGGACAGCCCTAAAATTCCTTTTTTCCAACTTGTATATGAAGATTTACCAGTAAATTTACCATTTTATCTTACTATACTATCTTCATCCTCTTTATGATCACCTTGACCATTTCTTTAGGTTGTTTATTCTGTATTCTTGTTCTCAAAACCAGTTAAATATCGTATTTATTGAATGCATATATATATATATATATATATATATATATATATATATATATATAATAGGTTAATTAATAATTCAATTTAGACGGTTATTTTTGTGGAGATTAGTTATTTAGTTGATTGAATATGTCACAGATTGATGTTGGCAGGGTACTATTGAAAACCAGGAAGCACCGGACAGCTGTTTCGTTCTAGTGTGGAACCTCTCAGCAGTGCGCACCCCACATTCTGCACCAGGAGCTTCAAGTTGACGGTGAGCGCCTAACCCTCTGCACCACTAGGAAAGTGGGAATCGTACCATTGGATGCTGGTATATTTTATAACGAAACATGTTATGTGACAACCAATGAACGTTTGGTCACGATTAAATAATGTTCAAGTCTTCTATATCTGTTTAGCTAATGATTTTAATTGCTTATATGAAAATTAAAACTGGAGTCAATGTCCTATTGACTTAAAAGAGTTCAACTGATTAGTTTACATTCCTATATACGTGTCCAAAGCTGTTTATCTTACTGATAACTGTAGTTATAACTTCAAAAATCTAGATTGTAACTAGCTATAAAATCCACGAATAGCGTTCTTTCCCTTTTATAATTCATTAGCCAAATTCAAGTAGGTCTGTTTTGCAATTGTCATTAAGACCTCTTACTTTAAATGCTAAATGGCATTTGATTTTTAGTTGGTTCTTTGTAGGATATATGACCGTCTATATTACGTTACGCTACTTGTTGATTGCATGTGAATCTACATCCATTATTTTTTCTATAGTCTCAACTATGATTAATGAAACTCAAGGCACCATGTACTTCATAGTAAATTCTATTACAGTGGAATAAAATATAGTTTTACTTATCATCGAAGATATCAGTGACAAATACGGTAATAATGGATTTTATGAAAAGATAAATAGTAAGCGCAATTGCCACACTAACGAAATCTAACAGTGTACTAACTCGACGTACTTTGTATTCCTGATATTTTATTCACTTACATTCAACTTATTAAAGTTGACGTTACATTTAAATGAGATAACAACATATTTTAGTAAATTTAAACTCTATTTGTTAACATAATGAATAATACAGTAAGTTACTGATTGGCCATCAAACAAATTTCGGATACTAACTGTACGTTAAACAGTACACTATGGAACTTTTACTTGTTATAAGAGAAAAAGTGTGAGTATCCCAGTGTGAACACCAACATTGGGATGCAGGTACATCCAGCCAATGAGTCCCAAATAGGACGAAACGCGCGTCCTGGATTCCACTTGCCAGTCACAATCCAACTTATATAATACTTGTGAAAAAATTCGCTATATCGAGGCAATCCGCTCAGGATGCCCATATAGCAACAATGACTGACCAGCTTCAGTCTATAACAAATCAACGGGAATATACAAGCTCTTCCTAATAAAGTGTGAGTAGCTTATTAAAAAATAACATTAGGAGTAAGTTGCATACAAAGGACTGAATTTCATATCCGGGTAATTGTGCTCTGCAGATTGTTTGTATTCGCTGCGAAATTAATAAACATAGTTTAAATACTATAAATTTCTTTGTTGTGCTTGTGATAGTGTAAGTAGAGGAAATATCGTTTGATTCCTACTTACTAATGTCTTAACGTATATGTACCATTTCTGAATAAGTATGCTGTTTTGTGAAAATGAAGGCGTTTTGAGATCTCATTCGTTAAAGGCACTAACAAGTCATAAATGGGTGTACTTACCATAATGACTAATAATGCCACCCGGTTACACAGACCAAACCGGATTATGAACACCATCCGAACGACCGAAATTGAAACACATTAATTACTAAGCCTCTGTTTCCGTTTAGTGTTCCTTTGTGAAGTAACTCCACTGTCATTAATATTTCTGGACTTGATAACCAGGGTATACTACACTGAATGTTTTACAAAATAGATGAGCAAAGATTTCAGAATATATGTTTAATTATTCATTACTTAAGTTGTATAAAACAATCTCCTAGCTGCAATGTAGCTTAGTTGTTAGCTAACTACAATTTCAGAGATCATTTTCTTCAAAAGTATCAGCAGAAAATACTAGAAACTGAACTTTTCAAGTTCCACTTAAATGTTGAGATGGTAAAGAAGATTTGTCGCCCAGAAGGATGGTCTTGGTTTGATTACGTTCTCTGAGCTAGATGGTTGAAGTCGTCTGGAAAGATGAAAGAGGCTTGTCAGTTAAACCATGCAGCTCAGAGTACAGAATTAACTTAAATATTTTGGAAAGTCATTATTTTGGGAAAAATATACATTTACACCATTTTTATAATGTATTGTGAATATGTAATTACATAACATTTAGTGATAGTAATCTGATTAAATAGGTTCATATAAATTCTGCATTTCATCTAAAGTTACGTAATACACAGATGGATATTTATTACAGTTTAAATCTGATGCCCTGCAATTGCTGCTTATTGACCTCAAGTGAAAAAGTTAAATCTTAAGATGGATTTTTACTTGATACGTTATTTTGCCAGCTAATTGATCAAATCAGTAGTTTAAATGATTATATTAATCAGTCACTATGTGGTAACTACTGTCATGTTTTTCGGGTCCTGAACAGTGACCAAGTTCTATTTATTAAGTTACAATGTGTTCACTAAAGAAAACTATTTGACACAGATATGCATTTTAATGGGTGGTACACTGAGCAACTCACAGTCTCTCAATAGAACATCATGAACATCCTGAAGTGGTTAACTAGTTAGCTAATATTTGGTGTTGAATTAAGGTTATCTTAAGGTGATCAGCATTTTATCTGTTGTTTATTGTCCTTACAGAGTGCTTTGCAATTAAGCCATACGACTCATAAAACCCAACATCACCAAAACATTGATAGGAGCCACAAAACTATTTCATCAATTTACGAAATAAGACCGCATTCTGATAAATAATATCAATAATTCAATAATAAGTAATAATCAATATGTGGTTTAAGCATATATGGATAGTCTGAACACTAACAGACTACTGTAACTTGACAAAGTTGTTGTTTGACTCAAGATTACCTAAAGCTTGTAGATATTTGAAATCAAAATAACAACGATATAAGTACTCATCCATGTGACTGAAATAAATTATTCTACGACTGCGTTTGTACTTGTAATCGTAGTTTTTCAACATTTCCTCTATTTGCATGAACTACCATAGCAAGATTCACAAAGTGTGGTCAACGACTGGATGATTGCATCCAACTTTTTCAAACCAATCGTAATAGTTGAAGTCGACAGTATAGATAGTCGATCTAGTCTCAATATATTTCGTAATAATAAGAATTATGGTAGGTTTCTAGCGATGTAGGTTATCCTTTACCAAAAGATCTATTATATATACTAAAAATTTGTTGTAGGTCATAATATAAAACAACCTACTCGTTTTGTATAACTCCGTTCATTTAGTTAATAACTGCTGCATATTACAGTGTAAAATCAATTACCAATTACACTTTATGCTCTTATTTTTTCAATATTCTTGCGAAAGCACACCAAGCATATCTGGCTGTACTACGCTAACATGTTCACAGAAATTAACTGAGGACAAGCTACGGCACATGAAATGAAATCTATGGTAATAATTACGTACATTACACGAATTCATCAAGTGAACTGAAAAATAACTGAAAGTGCTGGATTCATACGTTTGTTAAACAGCGGAAATGTTACTCAGGGTTTTTGAAGAGCTATTTAGACTCATATCTAATTCATTCTGAAAATATAAAGGACTCAGTACATACTTTCTAAGTTCTGGGAAGCATAAACTAAAAATGTATACATATTCAGGATTTGTAACTCACCGTGGTATTTATCAACTTTTGAGACCAATCAAGATCTGTTAAGATATGTTAATCCATTGATGATTAAATCGATGCTGTCAATAAGTCATAAGTTTTAGCAAAGTTGGATTGTGTGAATATCCAGCCGAAGTATTTTGAATAAGACAAAACATGATTCTTAGATTATAGCAGTAAGTCAACGTTACTAAAACGTTTATATACAGTTAGATGACTTTGTGATTAATGTGCAAATAAGAAGGTTTCCATCTTGAATCTATACCAGTTAAAGGACCACTGAAAACCAGCAATTTCGAGAAAATATTCTGCCCGCGTTTTAAATTCTCTGTGATATCTTTCTTACTGTCGAAATGGTTGAAATTCACCACTAATAAACTTCTAACTGAAGCTTCAGGATTTTATCTTTAAGTCTGTAAGTAATGATGACACAATTTATATTTTTATGGACTGTTCGTAGAAGTTAATTGATTCGACGTGAATTTTGATTGTACGATGACGTAGTGATCTACGACGAAAATCAGGAATTGGTGGTGGGGGTGGGGGTTAAATAATTTTTTTTATCTTACTCTGAAACTTCGAAAGTAATCACTTATGAAATACAATATTTACCTAAACGTTTCAAGTTTTGATGTCAGTCAATGAAAAATCAGTTATATATTTTATAATATACGACCAATAATCCATGAACCATTTCAAATGGTCTTAGACCGTTTTAGTTTTGTATTCAAGGGCAAATAATCATCAGCATAAGCTAAGATTTCCAGAAAGAATGGTACGTTTACAAGTTTATTATAAAATGTTTCACCTAATCAGGATTTCAGATATGTAATAACGATTAATTAACATTAACGTTATTTGTTTATATCTCTGGTGTTTGACTTTAAATAATGACAGTTTACAATAGTATTACATTACAATATTAAATGACTTTGGTTATATGACATATTGTCAAGTGAGTTAAGCGTTAATGTGAATTCACTGGAACAAGAATTTAGATACACGTAACACATATTTGGATGGTTTATCAACATATTATATAACTAAAGTCAGATTCATGGTGTGAAGCTTTTACGTCATCATATGTGTATATCACTAGTCGCATAATATATATATGAACAATGTCCAGCATTGAGGCCAGGTAATACGTAACAGCTTAAAATAATATTGTATACCTATGAATAGAATGAATGTATAAAATGGATCTTAAATCAAATAAATGTTTCAGTATAACGAATTCAAATGATATGAATGACTTTCGTTACAGGAAACTGATTATGGTTGCCAAAATTGTTTACAACAAAGTGAAACTTCGTTGCTTTCAGCACCTTGAGTAACAACGCAAGCATATTTAGAACATGCTTCTCCCCTTCTAAATGCAAAATGTTACTCCAGGACTGGTCCGATTCTTCACTTAGATTAGTTATAAGGAGTGAAGTAATTGAATGCAATGACCGCTTCACTTATCACGGAAGTCTCATCACCCCTGGTGGGTCGGTGTCTGACGAAACCTCAGCGCGGATTCAGAAAACCCGACTGGTATTCACTGTTATCTCGCAGTGCTAATGTGGTATGGCACCTTGAACCTATGGGCGTATGCGCTTGGTTCTACGTTGTTGATGAATGAAAAATGAATGGATGGAAGTACCTTGTAGAACTGTCAGGAAGAGTAGGCACACATAATGGGGTTAAATGTAGTCAGTAAGAAACCATGAGCGTAGGCTTCATGCTACTTGACACTCGTTAGCAAGTGTATTATGTCTATCTAATATATCAACCAATCCAAAAGCATGTACTCTGAGTATTGTCTCTTTCAAAATATTTTTAATAATTAAACATATTAACGTTCATCTGCAGTAAAAGCCCACATAAATAGCTTGATGTCATACGTGGCTTATTGGTGTAAGAATAGGTTAGTTAGTTAACTCAAGGTCTGTGTGCAAAGGGTCAGATCCAGTGATGATTCGTTTGTATTTTGCAAATCATGTCAGTGATCATAACTTGTATATATTATATATCAAATAAGAATTAGAGATAACGTTTGACGATACTTAAAACTACCTAAAAACAATAATAATTAACCGAATAACTATGACTGACATGTGAAAACATAAAATGTATTGCATAAGAATCAGGATGATAGTGTAGTACATTAAAAAAATAGGTACTCAGTGAAGCAGTGCGTTAAAGACTTTTAGTATTGGGTAACTTTATCTAGTTGTTTTTCAACAGTATTTCGTAGAACATACTCAAACCTTTATAACTTTAGATTGAATTAATGGATGATATGTCCAACATTAATCTATATTACAGTACGGTTCAGCAAAATCAGAGGTTAAATGAATCTATCTGGTTTACTTATGCAAATTAGTAATTAGTTGTATCATGATTTTTTACAAAACTGTTTTCAACTGGTTTGTGGTTGACGGCCAGGGAATACTGGACAGTTGTTTCGTTTTCGGTTAAGAATTTTCAGCAGTATGTAACTATAATGTTTGAACGTATGACATTCAAACCGACGTTTTATTATTAGGACTAATGCATTGTTACCTAACGGTAAATACTTCAAATTTTAACTAACTAGTAATATGCAGCGACGGTCATCCAATGTTACTAGTGATAACTGTCCCATTCATGACATGTCTAAAGTTCAATGGTCATGACTTCTCACTAGGACGAATATTTCTTAAACTAAGTCATTAACGTGAGTATGATAATCGTTTATTTGAAGTGGCTTGATTGAAAAAGGTTTAACGTTTTGGTTTTGTAAAATAATAGCATATTATTTAGATGATAAAATAGAAATACTTTCATATATAACATGTAATTCCGCACAATCTGAAATATGCTATAAACAATTTCCTGGCTATAATGATGTAAGCACAACAATACTGTTTGTTATCGGTTCTTTTGATTGTTCCATTATTACACGTGATATTTCAAAAATCTCCCTACTTATATAATAACCAACTTTTTACGTCGTCTGTTAGTTCATCTAGTGAATGAGTCTTACGTTTTAAGTTGTTATTTTCATTAGTCATTTAATTTTTTGCCTTAAAACGTAATACTGAATGTTTAGCACAAGAGTAATGTTAATGAGCTTTTTAACTGAAATTAACATTTTCACAATACTATGTCAACATAAGTAACAATTGTCAGAAATCTGATTAGCAACAATAAATGTCTTGTTACAATAAGAGAAGATGAACAAATACTGACACTAATGACAATCATAGACAGAATATCTAAAGCGGACAACGAAACAATGTCTGGTATTTTAAGAGTAAGGAATGCAATATATATATATATATATATATATATATATATATATATAGCAGAACATTCAATCAGTTGAATGTTAAAGCGAAGGATCACAAATTATGTTCTCAATATGTCACCAGATCCTTGGTATATCTTAAACAACTTGAGATTTTATTGTTTTCTTCTTCTTCTGAGGTAAAACTTATCAGTGGATAGATATTATTAAGTGTACTTAGCAATTTATCTTTTTGATATTCACTTGCTAGTATTGGTAATGCATCATCTATGTAGTGACGGCAAAATTATATATGGTCACATCAGTGAGAAGTCTGTTATCTGCATGGAGCAGATTTAATGGTAGTCATTACATTCAAAATGAACGTCGATCGTACATCTGAGTATTGATTCTTCTGTTGTTTAAATCTGAATTAAAGTTTCTGTACCTCATTTTACAAGCTCACTGCAGTTGGAGATTTATTTAGTATTCATAACTTGCTTTACAGAAACGGATACTCAGTTGAATTCATTTGTAAATACATGGATCAAATAAAAATAAATCTGAAGTTAGTAACTACTCGGAAAAAGTCAATATATTTAAAGCAACAGTTTGAACTACAGTGAGATACTGTCTGAGAATTAGAAACACTGTTGTGAATACTATTCTATAACGCGAATCGAACGCTATATTTTACAATTAAACTTTGATTTCTACCACAACTAGTGACGGATTGCACTGATCTGCCACCTCTGTGTGTATTTATTGGTAAAATTGCATCTGTAAAGCCAGTTATGCAAAGTACACGATTCAGTGAGTCCATCATCTTATCGCCGAACATCATCCTTCCTGGTTTAGTAAATGACAAATTAGATAGATATTTTGAGCCGCTTCATTTACATAGCACATTGAGTAATTTATTTGATTTCACCAACCATTCCACATAGCTTACGAGTCCGTCTTTTGAATACGGCTGAAGTGATTGTTATTTGTATCCATAAGCATGACTTTCGTATTCCGAAAATGTTTGTATAACCTTTTGCTTTGCCTTGACCATCAATATAAGCCATACCAAACTGGGGTTAAAATAGTAATTCGTTTAAAGATTTCAATTTTTCCTAATATTTCAAACCTTTCAACTTTGAGTATTTATATCATCTTAATAGTCATCTCCTTATTAACCATTATGAAGTTAATTTTTTCAGTACTTTATTGGTTTACAGCTCGCTCATTACAAACCCTTCTTAGCAAAAATGTTTTCAGTATTTTGCATATTTGTATCACATAGTGAAGCATTCTGTCTATTCACCTGATTGATATTATGTAATCAGTTAATTTTTCATCGATATGTCCTAATTTATTTATCAACGATTTATGATATTTGAATGGCAGTCATTTTTTCCACCTTATAATTTTGTTATTCATTATCAATTATCTTTGTAAACACTTTGATAGTTACTATATTAGAATCTAAGAAAGCACTACATGATTAGTTTCAATTTTTCTATTGTTGCGTATTATATATATATATATATATATATATATATATATATATATTAGTGCAGATCTCTTGTAGAACAACTGCTTGAAAATAAACTTCCCACAACTAGTGTTTTTACTAAATGTTTTAATGGGATTTTTCACTCTGTCACCAATTACTTGATTGAATGACGCCATACACTGTATAACTGCTAGTAATCACCATTTATTTTGGTATATTCCATTTATTCATATTCACCACTAGTTTTATGTAACAAGCACAAGTCATCCATCCATACCCTTAACCAAGAACCTAATTTGTTTATTGTGCTTAGTATCAATAAGATATAGGTACACAATGACACTAATTGTACTGCACGCATAGTCATCAATTGAACATGACTGGACAGGTGTTCAGCTTTTGATAATTTCTTTCGTGAAGTTGGTACCTAATTATTGAGAAAATGTTTGGAATTATTCAAATTTCTATCGTTAAGATTGTTTCAAATACAATTTCTACTTCTAATTTATTCTTGTCTATTTTGTTTTAAATCAAGGTTTCTTTGGCTGCACCAGAAACAATTTTCAGTTTGAAATTAATTGAAAATGGATTTCCAAAAGAGAGATTAGCACTTTTCGGTGTTATATTATTGCCAATACAAGCTATTCTACCATTGTTGATTACACGTTGGACTAATGGACCACGACCATTAGGAGTATTTATAATTGCTTTCCTACCAAGGTGATTATGTTTATTTTATATTTTGTAGTTTATTTGCTTATATTCATAATAACTTGGATTTGTGAGTATATTGAGGCTCGACGATAACAAATAATTACTCTTACATAACGTCACATATTTAGTCATTGAATAGATTAATTGTATTTTATCTGAAACGGAGTAGTACAAGATAATCACTTAGACCTTTATCCATACTGCTACTTCGCGTGACCTAACTAAACCGTAAGTTTGGTTGATTAGATTTGCCACTGACTGCAGTTGGTAGGATACTAGTGAGAACCAGAAAGCAATAAAAAGCTGTTTTGTCCTGACATGGAACTTTTCAGCTGCTAGCGTTTTTGACTCCGCCAGGAAAATTGAATCCAAGGTCTTCATGTTTCACAATGAACGCCAAACCGTCTGTATCGCTGAGTAAACGTGCATTTGTAGAATTCTCACTTTCAGCAATTTGTGATAAATCGTGACGATCATCCGTTGTCATCGGCGATAACTGTTTTAATCCCAATAAGTTTAAACGTTACTAGTCAAGACATTTCACTAGAACATCAAGAACATCCTGATATTAGTCATTAGTTAGATGATTAGGGTAATTGAATTAAACCTTAAATCAATTATTTATCTAGAAATATACAAACAGCACATTTTTCCTAGTCACATACTGGCGCTTCAAAATTGATCTACACATGTAAATCGTAGTCTTCATTATTTATTTTATTAATATTGTGAATAAACAATACAATTTAATACGATTGACGAAAGTGAGTAACTTATATTCAGTTCGCGACCTTAATTATTGTTCTTTTAGATTCATTTGTTAACTGATAAAAAAGTAGTTGTCACAACTAACGGCTTTATCTAAGCATACATATCTCAAATCAATAGTTTTACACTTTTTCGTTGCAAGTTAAAACTTAATTCAGTGGCAAAACTATTTGTTTAATTTGGCTGTCTGGACTTAGTAATGATTGGTGAACACGGTGGCTTCTGGCACAAAACAAGCTAAGTTCGAGTCCCTGAGTAAATATTAACAGTGGGATGCAGGTACACTCAAATGAATAGTCCCAAACGGAACGAAACACGCTTCTTGGATTCTAGTTGTCAGTCACAATACAAGTGAATTCATTTCATTGTAATTGGGTGTTGTGAAGATTGCTGAATGTTATTTTGATATCACGAATTGGTTTGAATTAGACACATCACTGGGGAGTACTAGCTAGCTGTTTTGTCTCAGTATGGGATTCTTAAGCAGCGTTCATCCACGACCTGACCACAGACCCGACTCAGGACCCTCTGTCTCCACGGTGAACGCTTTACCATTAGACCCCCGAGTCGGCTCCTAACGGTTGATATTTTTAATTCAGTCAATTCGAAATATGTTTGTATGACCTCAACCATCGCCATCGGTGGGTAACTGCCTTAAACCTGACACCACTGAACTCCATTGGTCACGTCATGTCAGTTTGATTACATCAGTCATCCTAGTATTTTTACAAATCATTTCAGCTATCATAAGATTGTAGAGAAGATTTACATAAATCTGTGAAGTAACTAGTTGTTTAACGCAACATTGATAACATTCTTGATGTTAGAAATGGGTAAATAATCTTTCATTAAAATTTGAGCAGGCATTCTCATATCACTTGGTAGCTGAGAAAATAAAAGAAACTTCAAGAAGCCGAAACTTTTTCTCGCTGTCCTAGTCTGATATAACTCATAGTGGTTACTGAAACTTATATTTATGCAATTTCATTTTCAATGATATTCTTGATAATTTCTAGACTATTTAATTGAGAACTATGCTTTCGATGCTGGTTCTGCGATTGTGCTATGACTAATGATTACTGGTATTGCTGATTTTTGCGTTAAATAGATTGGTAACAACATTATTTGTATGTACTTGCATCTACACGTTGTTGCTACTAAGGATTGTAACTAGTTAGGCTCAATTGTTGCAAGTGCATACTGAAGAGGTTGTTTATATATGCCTTTAATTACAAGTCTAAGCATATTTGAAATATAGCTGACGATGAAAACTAGGAAGCACTTTCTGTCGTACTTGGGATATGTCATGTGGATGAGTCTGCACTCAGTGAATCCGACTAGACAGTAACAATTCAAGTTTAATCAAACTAGTTGCTTAACGCTACAGTGAAGTGAATAACACACTATGAATATATATCAACATAAAGTCATGCATTTCAGTTCATAACATCAACAATTAAACGATACAAACACATGCGTAACTGTTTAACATGCATAATTATTATCTGGACTCTGTAGTTCAGTATATAACTGGATAGTATTTCAAGTAAATAGACTGAATTACAGTCGCAGTATGAACAGTAACAAAACGTACCTCCTAGCTGCCATTAATAAATCACAATCCAAAGTGAATATAAATTACATTTACAACTGATTCTTTTCATTTGAATTTACATAAAATAATTCAAAGTTATTTTTGTTTTAATTTAAAAATAGTACTTATTTAACGTAAGAAAGCGATAAATTTCTTTTAAGTAATTTTAGACGTTTAATATGATTCTAGTTACTAAGCAAAAGTTACGAATTTCCAAGACTTTTTAAAAATCACCAGTTATCTCATTTTTTAAAAAATATAACTTCCAGTAGTTACCAATCTTTAAGTGAAATTTCATAGAAATCTGAAAACATTAGATTAAATATTCATGGAATACTTAGTAAAATGTACACTATATTCACTATATATTTCAAAGATGAACTCAATTGAAGACAACCACGTGAGATTCAAAATAGATAGACGTAATAATTACTTAATCGATTCAATGAAAAGAACGAGTCACAAATATACTAAGGAAATTTCTGAAGGAAAAGATGATCGATAACTTTACACATACGATGGGTGATCTAACACGTCGAGGGTTTGTCTACATCATATATACTAACCACCAAACGTTCATAAATAGGGTGTATTTCGTTAATATTTAATATAACGAAGTTTAACCCTGACTGAGGAAGAAATTAGAGTTGCGTTGTCAACGTCAATTTTCACATATATTGGAAAAAATCCCAGTTTGCTAATGCATTTATATCCCCAGTAAGTCGATGGTTTCCTTTAAAGTCACATGCTTGCTCACTATATTAACACTTTTAGAAACCACACATATTATTTGCTGGCATTCTTACCTTATACCTCTACCATTGGCGGACTACAAACAACCGCCGTGTATATACATAAAGTAGGTACCTTGACAACATACTATACACTCAATCGAGTAGTGTAGCAATTAGAAGTTCACTAGATCCCGTTCTTGTAGATGCGTTCATGATAAACCTTGGAAACAACAAACATAAGAGGTCGACTGATAAAAATAGAGATATATTTACCGTATGTTACGATCAACAACATGCAACCAGTATTTTTAAGTTTCACAACATAAATAATAAAAACATAAAACTTTCTATGACATATGAAAGAATGGTAAGTCCCACACTTTTGATGTAATACAACGGAGGGAGAGAGGATTGAATAACTTAAAGTTCAGTTTATTAGAAAGGTATAGCGTATGGTGTTCATAAACATTTTAAAATTGGTATCTGGCAGCTTACGAGAAGGCTTATTCATATAGTGCTTATAAATCGGAAGAAGAACTAACGAAAGTCAAATAGAATCTAACAAAACAAAGAGTATCCACAAAAGTTGATCAATAGAAAAGTATCTGTCAGTGGTTGAAGTAACTGATATAAAGGTTTATTACACTAAATCACAAGTTTAAATATCACTTCACCTGCTCGTGTTTAGACATCTAGTTAATATGATTCCCTTTTAAATGACCTGTAGGAAGGTTTATTTATCTGTACTAAATAAATTATTTAAACAAAACAAAATATATCTGTGTATATTGTTTGTTTATTTTTTTCCTTTCTATTAATATTGAATTTTTAGATTATTACTTACATCATTAACAATTCCTATTGTTTATTATACACCATATTTTCGAATTATTCCGCCCAATCATGTTCAATTTATTCATTTAAACAAAAGTGATTTAAATAATATTAATCATAATAATAATAATAATAATAATAATATTAATATTAATTTCATTGATATATCCAATTCAACGCATTATACAACAATGAATATAAAAAAAGATATAACATATTCATTTACATGGATTTTCTATGTATTATTACTAAGTAAATTATTTATTCATTCAATTATATCAAGTATAATGATGGTAGTACAAATAGCATTTCATGCTAAAATTAGTGATCCTACTGTTGGTGGAACATATATGACCTTGTTGAATACAGTCTCCAATATAGGTAATGTTGTGTTAATTTATCATGCTTATTATATTATTTATTTTTATCTTAATGTGATATTTTATTCTGATTATAATTTTATGATGTTTAATTAGGTAAGCCAGTTTCATTCACTCTCTATTATTCACAGAGAAGTGAGAAATGTTATGTTTATCTAGTAGTCAGTGTTAATTGTATATATTTTCTTTTTATGAAGCCACATTAAGTAATGTTCTGAAGTGAGTCTAGAAAGTGTTTACTTTGTATGCCGAATATAATAATCTCCACAGGAGCATGTAAACTTTTAAATAGCATAAAGCCGAAGTTCATCGTAAACAAATTCTCGCATAGACATATAAATAGAATGTATTTGTAAATAATCTCAGAGGATGAAATCAGAGAAAAATTCCAACGTTTCGCCCGGCAATCTGGTCCGAGCTTCTTCAGGGAAATAACCAAGATCAAAATTATCGAATATAAATGTAAATAAGAGGTCAAATTTGAATTATGAATACCCAATCGTATACACGGTATGAACATGTTATATGAGGCATTGTAAGTGAAATAATGTTAAAATTGTTGTGGATGAAGGGAGGTGTGCACTTAACGTTATTCCACTTACAATGCCTCATATAACATGTTCGTACCGTGTATACGATTGGGTATTCATAATTCAAATTTGACCTCTTATTTACACTTATATTCGATAATTTAGATCTTGGTTGTTTCCCCGAAAATACCTATAAAATTCTCGAATAGGTGAAGAAAACATTATGATATTTTGGACATGAATTAGACTCAGAAAATGTCGAAGTATTAGACAAAAAACAAGAAGAAAACTGAGAGTTTTAATACCCTGAAACTCAGGCCACTTTTTAACCGACAGGTTAATAAGAATCAGATAAGTCTACCAACAGAAATAACAAGGATTAATATGGTCAAGATTAACTATGAGGTCAGAGTTCAGGCTATGGGTGGTATAATCAATACAATGATGTAAATCGGTAACGAATTACGAATGATAACTAGTCAACTTCTAGGTCAAGCTGTTAGTCACTAGTGGAAAAATTCTTAAACCTCACTGCACTCTGAAGTATGTGCTTATTATGTCGACTAGTATGTCAATGAAACCTTAAGGGTCAAATCGTTCAATTCAATGTTACACAACATCACATATTCCCCATCACTTCATAGCATATTGTAATTAATGTTGAAAAAGTGGCATGATGACACCAACAATGAATATGACAAGGAACTGACCATAATGACATGATCATTATCTATCCTCACTAAATCATACTAAAACTAAGTAAAGCGTTACGTACTTCAGGGTGAGTCATACATACAAACTCTTACCTACTACAAAGTTATACAGACGATACGTGGTTCTCATTAACAAAAAATGGATTCTATTGACTGAACATGAAAAGCTGGTAAGTTACTAACGCTCATGGTAACGTATATTCAGGACTAATGTAAACACCAACAATTTGTTTACCTTCACTATTAACCAACTTAATAGTTTAACATATCCCATTGTTTGTGTCTTTATCTCACCAGAGGTAATGTTAGCGGTTCCTGTGGGTTTTCATTTTGTTTTAATTTTTATACCATTAATAAGACGATCATCCCAACAAAATTGCAAGTTTCGAATCCACTAATGAAGACGTTTTGCGTCTTAGTAACATAAAATGATGTTGAGCTTCTGATTAAAATGTAAAATTATTTGGTTGATGACAATTATTACACTATTGTAAGATAGCTTCCTGGTCTATATTATGGAGCTGGGTTTAAATGTTTTCGATGTATCGTTTAGAAGAAAACCGGATGGTTCCTCACACAGATCTCTTCAAAGATAATTAAATTGAAATAGCCAGCAACCTAAAGCACAAACCACAGTCTAGAAAGTACACATTGGTACCAATAAGTAATCCTACGGATATCTAATTTAAAGGCGATAAGCCTCCAGAAAGTCTGAAAATCTCAACAACAAGAAAAATATCGTAATGTTTTTCTTTACCTATTTGAGAATTTGTTTACGATGAAATCCGGCTTTATGATATTTAATAGTTGACAAGCTCCTGTGGAGCTTGCTTCATTGGGTATGCAAAGTACACACTTTCTAGACTCAATTCAGAACATTACTTAATGTAACTTCATAAAAAGAAAATGTATATCTGTCATCAGTTCAATACATGAACATCTTATCAACTACTATCACGTTTACTTCCTGCGCTTAATATGCCTTTAGTAGCATTTATGTTACAAAACAATTTAGTTCAAAGGGAGCAGCAATTAATAAATTGTGCTCTACTGACATTTCATTAGTCCAGTTGTTCAAACCTGATCTTTTATACAGAAACAGCACTTGCACCTTTAATCTATGTCTAGCAATCCGTTTGTTTATTTAATTTTCTAAACTGTTAATTGTATTTATTAATTTTACATACTTAGTAATCAATATTTTTAGGAAACCTCCTACAGCATTTTCTAATTCTTTTTCTCCTGAGAACATGTTTCTATCTCAATATCTGCCAAGAGGACAGGTACTTTGCATCTTCTTTTGATTCGTAAATTATATTAATGGTACAAAATCTCTGTATAAATGGTAGTCTGATTCAGACCAATTAACATTCAACCGTCATAACTTCCAATTGCAATCTCTTTCTCAATCAAACCAATGTATAACATTATTATGATTCTTCAGATGCTTAAAATTCAAACATCCCTGAATGATAATATTTTTGACTATTTTTCAAGTGACCACTACTATCCTGTGAAAAATTACTATGGTTACAAACATACAATTAAATTAAGTGACTGTTATGACGCGAAGAAAAGAAGAGAATTTTGGGTGGGTGTAACGAACGCCAATGAGATGTGTCTAGTTGATTGTGTGCGAATGACCTAAGCCCACTCACTCCTAGGCCGACAATAGGAGAACCCGAATTGAGAACCAGAAAACGGAGAGAGAGAGAGGGAGACAATATTCGAGATCTGAGATCGTATTGTATTTTAATCATACATTTATATATAAATTAAATCAGACCACACAGTAAACCAATTATAAATCTAACATTGATACAGAACAAAATAGTGGCAGTGAATGGGAAGAACTTGTACACAACAAAGTAACCGTACTGCATAGTAATAAACAATATACAGAGAATAAAAACACTAAACGAGAGAACCAGGCAAGAGGGACGTAACAGTCATAGAAATAAAATGATTACATTACTCATAAATAAAATAATGAGAATAGTCCTCCAAAATACAGTTCTAAAAGTTCGGTACTTTTCTTTAATCGTTTGGCGTAACAATAATATTATTGCTAAAGCAGTTTTCTTCTTTTAATCGTTTTCAATGTTTCATTATCATCATTATTTTTGGAAATTTTAAGAAATTTCCTTCTATATAAAATAAAATCTCCTACTACTTATCAGTAATATTTGGTTATTTATTTAAACTTTTCATTACAGCTGGAAGTTTACCAAGTACTGCATTACTATCTTTAATTGAACCATTAACTAAACGTCAATGTATATTAAAAGAGTTCAATCAAACAATTATTCAAAGTATTCATTCAAATAATTTATTATTAATGAATTATACAAATACTACTACTACTGCTACTACTGATAATAATATTAATCACTATAACAATAGTTATTCATTATATAATAAAGATAAAATAGTACTAGAATACAATGCAACATGTAAACCACCTCATGGAATTAAAGTAAGTCAATCAATTATTTTTTTAATAAATAGATTTTTGAATGTTTAATTCTTTCTTAAAGTTGAATTGTAGCTTTCTTAATGAAATTCAAGCTATTCATTTCGTCAGTTGAATATACCTTCATCTAAATGTTGATATACACATAAAATGTAATAGAATCAATTTGAATTCAAACCTTAACAACATCATTGTGAAAATACAAATCTATTCAAATTATGCAAAAATTAATTTTCATAATAAGTTATTTATGAAGTCGTATATGTAAGGTATTATGTTTGTTGATATTAAGGAATGGAATTGATTAGTCTACATCAGAGTATGCACATTGTCATTTAGTCAGATGTTCTTTTAAGCCTATTTAAGACTCATTAACAGAATATACTGTACAGCATCCATTATTATCTCTGAAATCGTCCAAATTTATAAATTATTTCAAGGTAATGAATTGTTAAATACACACTGCTTTGATACAATATGACACAATGTTGACTACTCACCAGAGAGAATTATTAATTCAGATCTCTAAAAACAAATAAGGCAAAAAAACAAAACCCTAAAGTAGAAGAGTATATTTTTATCTAATAAAAACCATGCTTATTTATAAAACATTAGGATCAGCCTGATCAGATATATTAGGTGATTAGAGGAAGTCAATTACATGACACTTTCATTCACTATATCAAATTAAACGTACTTACAATTGGGTGTTATGAAGATTGTTGAATTTTTGAATGTGAGTAAACTTAAGTTAGAAAACTGTGTAAAACCATAAGTCATTAAACAACGGTTTCGTTTCAGTATAGAACTCTTTAGCAGCACTTTACTTCCCCCCCCATCGAATAAATTACACATGATCTTCAGGTCTCGAAGTAACTGTTTAACCAACATGACTATAAAGCCAGTGTCCAACATTGTAATTTTGATTTCAGTCATTATCCGAAATTAAGCGACCTCATTTACTGACATTGGTGATAGTTGATTTATAGGGGACATATTTGAACTTGAGTAGTTAAAATTCAATATTCTATAGAAGTCCTAATAATGATCAATACGAATATTTTAGTGACCGACTTCAGAAGGTAATTTCTGGTGCTCTAGTAAGAAGACATGATTAGTGGAGTTCAAATGTATAGAGAATAAGATGACTATTACTAATATTATGGAATACGGCAAATTGCTTGACATTGGAAATAAATTATTAAATACTGATTTACTCATCTAAAAGCTAAATGGTCAACACAAAATTTGAAATTCCTGGTGAAGACTTGAAACTGACCTTGCGTCCGAGCAAACCATTGGGACTTGTACTATGATTACGACCTGATTACACGGACTCCTATTGACTGGCTTTGTACCAAAGCGATCAGAGACCTTTCCCAAATGTAGGAAGCCTGAGTGCAACACCCGCAAGTATATGATGCCAAGCTTTTATATTACATAATGGACCAATCAGTAATAGGTGATAGAACATATATATATTAAAGACTGAACTAGGGGTATTGTGCACAGCACTAGGGATAATAGGACCATAGTAACATTACACTAATTTGCTTGATATGACAGTCGATAACAAGTTTATACAAAGTTTACAATTTAAGCACTACAAACATCATTGTTACAAACGGTTTAACAGATTAAGCTTAACATTATATAGATGGCAAAACCGAACAGAATAGATTCCATTGTTTGTGATTTCCTGTTCTTTGTCTGCTTATAACAAAAATGAATACGTAAACACAATGAAACTTTATCATTGGTGTGATGAAAATATGATGACAATTTTAAAAATAAAATGTAATCCCAATCATCAAGTTGAAGAATGCCTACTATCATCAAACCTAAGTATAAAACATTTTTCCGGCTACCTAATTTCAAGTAACTTATTTCTACTTACTTACGTACTACTTACAACCTAGTTACTTAGATTAACAATCATATAAGTTAAATCTGTTTATCAGGTTTTATGCAAAACATTATCAAGTTTTGTTTTATGTAAATTTTTCATTTTATAATGAATTAAGATTCACATTGACCTAAATATTCTCTTCTTATTTATTCTATATCCATATGAATCTATATCTCAATTGACTATGCTGAATAATTTCATTCTCTAAGCAAGAAATAACTAATTTCAAATTCAATGGGTACATCATGGTCAATGTTATTTCATTGTAGATTTCTAATACGTAGTCAATGAATGACTTTAAAATATCAACTGATTTGTTGTAGTTGTTTTATTGTTTTACTAGATCCAAGAACATTTGTAAAATGTTAGCTATTCTGAATAGAAATTTTATATTATGTGTACACATTGGATAGACCAATGCTAGTATGTGTTATATCTTGTGCGTGATATCTTGACTAGCCACAGACAACTTTATCACTCGAATGCCTTGAACTCTCTTAGTCGTAAATTCAGTAGACAGGAAAACTTTCTTCCAGTAAAATGGAGAGAGTCAGTTCTGTACAAAATAATTGTATGTTTATAGTTTTTTTTGAAACAACAAAATTAGTATTATAATCCATCCAATCCAAACTAAGAAGTTTCAACTATTACCTAATCAGAACGCACTACGTTGAGATTCTGGAAGGTTTTGTCTATCAGTGATTAGATAAAGTGTATCCGGCTCTTTCAACGGTTCTGGAGTCTTTGTTAAAGTTTCTGGGAGACGTTCTAACAGTATGACATGAATACAAATATGGATTATGGAAATCGATATCTACACTGAATATTTCTACATCACAGGGTTCTATTATTCTCTTGTACATATGTTTAATTAGTTTCTTCCTTTTGAATTATACTCTCATATTAATCTTGCAAATTTGATCTTGTAGTGCTAATATGGTATAACAATTTTGACCTATGCGTATATGTACCAAGTTCTACGTTATTTATGACTAACTAACAATAAATAGAATATATAGAAATAGAATAAAACAAATTTAGTTCACACTGCATAGGCTACTTAAAAGATGTTTTAAACATGAAGTTTTCTTTAACGTAAAATGTTTGTACTTATTACGTAAATAATGGAATCAATTATTTAACATTATGATAAATGCTAAAAAGCAAAATAAACTAGAA
Source organism: Schistosoma mekongi (assembly GCA_034768735.1). Taxonomy (NCBI): domain Eukaryota; kingdom Metazoa; phylum Platyhelminthes; class Trematoda; order Strigeidida; family Schistosomatidae; genus Schistosoma; species Schistosoma mekongi. The sequence goes on along the minus strand of CM068306.1, from coordinate 71,151,001 downwards.
GTAATAAACATTCATTATACATCTTTCAGTCAGTAAGTTACAATGTCAAACTTGATATGTGTATACATCGGTTCAAATTGTCATGTCTCAATTAGTAGAAAGAGATGAAATCGTTGGACCAAATCCCAGAGTAGTGGAGGTAGTAACAGAGTTGGTATTAATGGAAAGAAGTAGAGATCGAAGATATGATTCAAGAAAATATAATTCGGTAAACAGAAAATTGTGATAAGTCCATAAACTTAGAAATTGGAGGAGGACAAAGAGTGGGTGCACTTGCCCCATTTCGAACGATTTCGAGCTATGTCACACAAAGTTTATAACTATTGGTTACGATCATCACGCTGACCCCAACGAGGTAGTCTGCACCTATTAACATGGTTTTGTCAAGTTGTCAATGACTTCATAGACTGCTGCCATGTCTTATTTTGTCCGCCCCTAGCTTTCTTCCAGCCTACACCTACATCAGACAGCATTCCTCGTCAAGGTAGGCGGTGGTTTAGAGTACGTAACACATGACCTAACCATCTCAGTTGATGAAGATTTACTACTTCACCAGTCGATTTACCATATTTACCTAGTACTGTATTCCTAACCCACATATTGTTCACTTGATGGCCACAGGAAACGCTAGTAATTCTTCAAAGACCATCTGTGGTCAAATACTAGATGTTCCACGTTAACTTTTTGCGGTGGTGTTGTTCCTATTGAGCCTGATGTTGATACAATGCTTTGTTCCGATATAACTTCCTAAATAGAATACACCCATATAACTCAGCAGCAATCTTCAACTAACACTTGAGTACCTATCTACGTTCCGCGCGTAGTATGAAAGGTGGAAGATTAGTTAATACTAAGTACTTTATTTCGGAGTGCCGAAACAAAGCAAGTAAATTTCAAAAGTGTGGGTAAAGGAAGTTTCGTTGTCCAATTATACTTTAACATGAATGCCGAGATAAAAATGTAAAATAAGTAAAATTTTATACCCAAGGTTATAGCTACTGCTACAAACTATGTCAAGGTCAAGTACAAGTTTCACAAGGATGTTTTGGTTACTTTAGCTTGATGCCTAGTTAGATACTCAATTGTCTACATATCAGTGTTAGATTGAGAAAGATATTACTTGAAATGATAGAAATACTGGGTAGATTATCCATTTGCCCAGTTGATTCCTTCAGTGTTCTGACTTGTTTAAGACTACAATCTGCTACACTTTATAATACCTAGCATAAAATTAAAACAATATTGGGCTCAGCGAAATGACTGTTTTAGCTGAGATTTCTCCATCTTTCTGGACATTATCATATATACTCATGTTTATATATATAAGTAGTTCTTTGGATTACCTCTTATGTTACTCGTTAACTTTTTAAAGTTCACCTATGATCATAAGGTTGACTGACCTTTTCTAAATCGATTGACAGACTGCATCTGTGTCAATATATCTATTGATGACTGGTAAATCGGAAATCCAATCCATTCTAAAAATCTTCTTATTAAGTATTTCGATATTTCCTCAATGGAATTAGTATCCACAATTGTCTCCATGTATAGTTATAAATAATGGCGTATCATTGTTAGTGTAGTCATATATATGTTTGATTAAAAGTCAAATGAACAAAATAAGTTCAAAGATGTTACCGTTACTATCCAGAAAGATAGAAATCTTGTATATAAACCACTCACGTAACTTAAATTCGTCTATATAAGCTACGAAACTTCATCAATTCAACATATTACATATTGATCTTAATGTAATGTTTCATATTATTTCTATTCTTTAGGCTTGTGAATCACTTAATGGAACATGTATTACATACTTCGATGGATTTTATCTAGAAGTTGGTTTATCAGTTTTATTTGGTTTAATTGTTTATCCATTTCTTTTATATCCAATGGCCAGTCGTTTAGATAGTTTACCAAGTTCAGCTTATTCATTTCAATTAACTACTGCTGGTTGTTGTTCATGTGAGAAACAACGTAACATTGTTGTAAATGAAAATGAGACAGAATGTTCACAATTGAGTAGTTTATAACCTTTTTTTTTATTTTCATTCAATCTCCTTTTTAGATGAACTCCTCCCCCCCCTATTACTAATATTCATTCTACTAAATAAAATTATCAATGTTGAATATTTTGTTTTATCAATATTTGTTGTTTAAATCAATGCCTGTCATTCATTTTGTTTTGGATAATTAATTTTGATTGTTGTGATTATTTTTTTCTTTGGAAAACAACTACAATTGTTGTCAATCTGTGTATACATCAACAATGTATTACAACAATTTACACTTTACTTATCTTCTAACATGAATTAAATCATACTATATTTTATTGTTATACATTATTATGATACATCTGTAAATTTCATACATTTAGTATATAATTCGTATAAATAATATTTACTACTCATATTACGATAAGTAGTAATAATTTAAGCATTAATATTCTCATCCAATGTTTTGTTGCATTAAACGATGCTAATTTTGATATCATATGAAGTTCATACACAAATGATTCTATTTTGTAGTCATCATTTGACTACACTTTTACCATATCTTCATACAATAATTTTGTATATTATACTTATGACCTTAATTTGTACAATCATAATAACAAAATAAAAACGATTGAATTGTCTTCACTCTTAGAGGCATTCAACTCAGAAAGCAGATTCATCAATTTAGAGTAGACAAAAATGTCCTAAATATCAACAGAATAATATAAATCCTTACTAGTATAAAATAAATCCATATTGTTATACACCATTTAATTATCACGTTATGACCCATAACTTTCTATGATAGACGTTATCACAATAAGAAATCACCTTAAACCAATTAGTACGAATAGTGTATGATCTTATGCCATAGAAAGTGAAGTAAAGTTAATAAGTATCCAATAAACGTTTTAGAAAACCCCGATAGCTCGCCTCTTCTTAGTCCACAATCTTTAACTAGGAGTTAGATGATTATGAACTATGCGACTAAGTAAGCTACAGTAAATAGCCTGATTCTTTGTATATTAAAAAAAACAATACGTAATAACTGGTCTCTGCACATGACACTTTCATTTGCGAGGTTTGATCATGCTTAGATTGTTAAATGAACACTGTCAGCATTGATTGAATAGTTCCACATAAGTCTTACAATCGGCGGTTATCATAAAAACTTATTGTCTTCCAACAGCTTTATATATATATATATATATATATATATATATATATATATATATATATTATAAAATATGAAAAAGGTGAAGTAGCTTTTTATCTGATGTTTTTCAAATTATAAGGCTCATGGGTAATAACTTTCATATTAAAATTGACTTCGCTAATTCATTTTTAATGCTTAAGTTGAATTGTGACTAGCGAGTGGAATCCAGAACTCATATTTCGTCATATTTAAGAGTCGTCAGCTGGATGTACCTGCATCTTAGTGTTGATATCCACATCGGAATACGAATTCATTTAGTGCCAAAACTACCTGAGTTCACCATTAGGTTACTGAATCCAGACAGCAGCAATTGCGCAACGTGTATGTACATATAATTGGGATGTAATTGGATCTTCCCATTGATTTGTCATGGATTGAAACTGGCCAATCTCTGCACATGTGTGACTTCCGGAACTCAGTGACTTAGCGATGAAAAATGGTGGTTTTTGGCACAAAATGGGCCGATTTCGAGTCCCAGTATGGATATCAACACTGAGATGCAGATACATTCAGCTAACGAGTTCAGAATAGAATGAAAAGTGAGTCCTGGATTCGGCTTGCTAGTCACAATCCAACTCAAGCAATACATGCAATCTATCGCTGTATCGAGGCAATCTACTTAGGGTGTGCGTTTAGCAACAAAGACTGACCAGTTTCAACCCACAGGAAATCAACGGGAAAATCTAAATACATTTTAATTATAATTCATCTTTACTTTTAATAATATCGAATCAAGATCTATATGTGATGAATATAAACAACAACTTTAAACCAATCCCAAAAAGAGAAGAAATAAATACAATGATACACCATTTTATCTTCATTACAGAAGCAACAATTATTTACACATGTAAATCAATAATACTGTGTAAGCAGCTAACTAATTATTGTTTAAATAAAGGATTATTTTTCATTCCTTTAAGTTTATTATAGACGAAAAAAACATGTTGAAGACATAGAAGTACAGAAAGATAAAAAGAAAAGAACAAGAAAAATATAATACGGAAATTTGCCCGTAATAATACTACTGATAATAACAATAAGTAGTAAGATAATTACAATAAATACAAAAAAAAAACAAAAACAAAAGATGTATGTATACACAACTGAATAAGTAACCAATCAATTTAGGCAAGAACTTTCATGCATCAACATAAAAATCAACTATTTCAAAAAGTGTCTATTAAGGCTAATCAACCATAGAAAACAATGAAAGACTCATAGTACATTCATAAAAATATATAAAATATTTGTAAACCGATGTTTTATCATGATAATTAGTGAAAGACACAAGGTGAATAAATACTTTACTTAGTTTATTTTATACACCTTTTTATTTGAAATTGAATCTTAAAAATAAATATTCAACTAATTATTTGGTTATAATGATGGCCAAATATCAGAACAATCATCAATAAATTTTTGTAATTGTGGAGTAAGTGATTGAAAATGATCAATGTAGTAGAGAATATCAGAATCGATTAAGCTATAAAATTAAAGAAAGACAATGAATAAATGAAATTATATATATCTGTGGAGAATTTAAGTTATTAAATAAATAATCACTAAAATGTAATCTAATTAGTAGTTAAGTAGAAAGATAGAATTATTTCATAAAATATTACCTATGTAATCTTCGCTTACAATGATCGTATACAGCAATGATTCTTGTGATAAAACCATAATACAAAGTATCACTGTCTGGTTGTTTAAATCAATCCAGGTGGAGTAGAATATGAAACAGTAAATTACTAATTGATATCCACGTAGAGTTCCAATTAAAAGGGAACATCATATCATACAATAAATGTAACTAATTCGATTATCAAATTATACGCGATAGGTCAGCCTATAAGACTTACGCTGCTTTAAGGCTCGAAAAATACAAGGATTGATGTTATGGTACAAAGGCTACATTCAAAATTACAGCCTAGTAACTTAAAAATGGCTCAACAATCTGTAGAGTGCTATTCAAGATAATAATCTAATATTTCATTAAACAGTTTTCTGATTGTAAAATGAGTTGCATACAGCATTGTGTAACACAATGCTGTTAGTTTATGTACAACGACAAGTGTAGGTAAAATGAGTATTCATTGCATTGTTGTATTAAGGTTGATACAAATCACACAGGAGGGGTATAATTTTCATTTATTGGTCTGCCTAATGCAAATTTTATTGATCGTCAAAACACTTATATCCCATCAGTATTAATCCACTCAATATAATGGGAAATCAGTCTATTTGATGGAATAATATCAAACAATTCTATTTCTTTACATAATCTAGTTTAACAAGTCAACAAATAATTTGTTTACAAGAGTACTCTATTCACATCTAAAGTTTGTTGGTTTACTTATGAAAAATTTAATATAAAAGATGTAGGAAATCCTGGACCTTGATTTTAAGTATGTTGGCACATGTTAGTACAGTATATCAGTAGTTTTTCATAAATTAATTGTTAATCAGACTAACAGTGTATTGGTTAGTACTCAGTAGTTAGTCAATGTGACGAACTCAGTTAAACGTACCAATCATGACGTCTATAGCCCAGTATAAACGTTGTATAATGAGAAACTGGGTTGGATTCGGATTTGAGTCCTATAAGGATCATCAGTTCCAACAAAATATTAAGTATGTTTAGATGATAAGTAACTGTAAGCATAAATTCTAGGCCGATTGAGGTATCCTGGTAAATATTGGAAGACACCTTCCATTACAACATAGTGCCTGCAATATCAAGTAATCTAAACTAGTGATAATATTGGACTCTGATCAATAGAATTCAATCAATATTATAAAGGAGTAGACTAACACCATATTAGTCAGTGCAGATGTTTCCAGTTATTTCCACTTATAGGCACAATGTTGTTGTAAATAAAACTATACATCAGTTTGGAAAAGATAAGTACTCCAATATAGTGCAGTAATGGATATAGGTAAATGAGGCTGAAATCCGATGTCTATAGTATGAGTTGTCGAAAATTGGAACGAAAAAACCGAAATAACTACTTATTATTCCAGAAAAATAAACGTGTATTTCACAAAAGACCTAATTACAAGATACCTTTGTTGAGGTCCTCCATCAGCAATAATACCAAGTTCACTAATACGATGACGTAGTTGGACTTTCAATTCATTATGAACACGTAATAGTATAGACTAAAAACGGGAGAAAAAAACAAAGATAAATAGTAATGAAATATGAAAAGTTTATTCTAATATGTACCTAATTAAAATGGAAAACTTTGTTAAACTAAGAAACTATGAAGACTGTATTCAATTGAAAACAAGAATGGAACACTTCATAAGAAAACTACAGTATAAACTAAACGAATTCAGGCTAATGAATAGCATATCACTAACTCTAGGTAAAACAATACTGAGTACATAAACTTGAATTTAATTACACAGGTAAGATGTTTATTCGCTATTACTAATAAATAACTAATTAATAAGACAAGACAACGTGTAAACATTATTTACTTGAAAAATGTACATTATGATTCAAATGGGATCGACAACTAAAAGTATAACATTGCCAGGAAGTAGAAGATGGACGAAGATCGTAAACGAGAAGATAAGACTTAACATGAGAAGAGGTGATAAATTTCGATTAAAAATACAATCAACAAGGACTTCAGTCGGTAAAAAATTCCTTTGATCTTATAAAACACATGGCATAAAATCATATCCTCAGTCCTGAAACATATCTGACGCCCCAAAACTATAATTTCTACCATCTCCAGGACCTCATATAGGAAATTATGATAATGTGACATATGTCAGTCCTACGTATCCTTCTTCCCTACGACGGTAATATATCACGAAATATCAACACGTTTGCTTTTTCTAACCAGTTACTGCGTTATAAATTAAATTAATACACTACATGAAAACTACTAGGGTTAGATTTTTAAAATATGCCCAAGCTATTAAAGTCATTATTTAGAAATGGAAATAACGAATGAATTATTATGATTGCATGCAATGCCGAACTTCGGTATTAATAACATGATGCTGTTATTGGGTGTAAGCGACCCATCTGAGAAAATTTAACACTGAAAGTTTTTGCACATCTTCAGCTCATTGAATTTAGGATTTGCAAGCAAAGAGTAAAAATTCTCTCACGCATGCATTGCAAATCCGATCTTTAACAACCAGAATCACGTCACAATCGCGCTAAAACAGACATAACGACATTAGTTTCTATGATGTGTATATATCACATATGACGTGTCAAAAAAAGGAACCGGATATAAAATCTTGAATTTAGAAAAGAAGAGAAAAATGATTTTTTACAAAACTCTCGATAAATAAACGAAGTAGCAGATTTTCATTTAGAAAAAGGAACAAATAAGTTACTCATCTATATAGTGGGAAGATAACGTAAGCATATATATATATATATATATATATATATATATATATATATATATATATATATATATATAGACAAAGTGGAATAATGTTTAGTGTGGGGTAGAAAATAATATAAACTTGACAACGAAAGAAACATAACTTTTAGCAGAGAAATCGACACCCTTATGTAATATGCAAAAAATACGCAGTGACTTTTAGTCACATCACTCAGCTACTCGACCCAAAAGATCCACACACACACACACACACTTGTAAAACTGACGACTATGTTATCTATGTACTTCGGATTGATGATTGCACCTCTTAACAGGCGACCAATCCTTGAGAACTCAGCCGTAGAAAGAGTTCATAATGGAATCAAACAAGGATGAGAATAATCGACAAGCTTAACAAACACAACGAGAATGCAAATTTACAAGACGTTTTGTTATACATTTTAACACAAGCAGCAGTGTTCGAGTAAAGAGCCTTCACGAAGCTTATGCACTTCTTAAGGTATACCTTATAGTGACAAAAACAGTCACCGAAACATACAGCTTAATGGATTAAATAGAACCTTGAGAGCAATGAATATCACTAATGTCGGACATCCATAAGTATGCATATGTTCTCAGAACCTAATGAACAGTAACATTTAATCAATACAGTTAAGACCACTTCTCAACTCAATCTGATTTTTGCGTGTTTGAATACAGGCGTCATATATGAAATCTCCATAGTTATTGTAGATAATGTTTAGGAGCCACAAGTAATTTAAACTGGAAAAAAGCCAAACGAGCTTTCTGAATCTATGCCATGATTTTGTTCTAAATATACTTACCAAGCCGATTGGAATGACATGACAAATGTATAAGTTAACAAGCTCAACTACAATACTCACCAGGATAAATCTAAACAATAATGCAGACCACTACTGAAGTAGCAAACTGCATTTAGAAGGGAGCAAACGCACTTCCAAACAAGTGTGCTGGTATTTAAAGCGTTCAAAAGCATCTTCGAAAGATAGAACTAGATACTCTACATGTTTCAAGTTGAACAATAGGCCTTCCAGTGGCTGAATAATCCTTTCAAAGTTAAACAGAGTAATTTCTAGGAGGACATTTATGATGAGCATAAAAATGATGTGAAGAAACCCTGACAAAAATCACTTGAAGGTGATGATATTGATTACAGTTCGTCGTAAGCTCAGACTCTACTAACAGTATTTGAATAGAGAGCCATCATAAATTTTGTACACATTGGGGTACGCCATTTAATGACAAGTACAGTCACAGAAACTTATGGTCCACTCCACATAAGTGAATGCTTTCAAGGCAACAAATACTATTAATGTTGGACGTATGGTTATATTCTAGACACCTGAAGAAAGTAAAAATCGATACATACACATCGAACCATGAAACCCGAGTAGTTTCATCAACATTATCGTTTAATAGCTTCAATGAAGAGTCGGATGATTACTCATGACATTATACTAATCACACTGATTTCCCTGCAGTTATCAAAAAATAATTTTGATCATTTGTCATAAACTCAGACGATCGGAATCAGATAGATTACACCCAGCTCCTAAACTATAACTTGGATGTCATTTAACCTATTTTCTAAAAATGAACCAATATATTTAAAGATCTTCGGAGTTGATTTATCCAAATGTAAACAAGAATAAATGACTAACATCAATCGGTAAATGCAATATAAAGTCATACGTAAATAAGAAAACACAATCATTATCAAAGTAATTACAAGAAATAAACATGGTGATAACCATGTATCACTGAAGAGAAGAGAACAGATATGGTAGTAATAAACGAAGATAAAGAAGTTTTCTGAAATGAATACTTGATGTGTGCAAGGGATTAATATATGATTACATAAATCCACTCCTGTCCAAAGATATATCGAAACATAAGAACAATAACGTAACAAATGTAAAAGAAGAAATTATTATATCAAATTAGTGACTTTGAAATATGAATTTATACTTTGTCAGTTACAAACACGTAAGAACTAATCACGTAAATGATAACTGTCTGGTTTTGGAATATAGGACATCCTTTTCACCGTATTCGGTTGTTGGATATATCTGTGAGATTTAAAATCGGTCACTTAGCATCAAACACCATTTTGTAACCGGCTGAGCTTGAGGAAATACTACTCACTTATGCAAAGAGTATACGTTCATTTATTGGTAGCCTGCTAAGGATGCACGTACGGCAACAGGAATTGATCAATTACAGTCTTTGGTATCAAAAAAGGAATGTAAGAACCCTTACAAAAGGTTGCATACTTTGCACTGACTAGCTGCAGAATAGAGTTTTTGAAATCTTAACACGAAATTAACTCATTTACCACACGCAGATTAATGTGCCTGGTTTCTATATGCACTCTGTATGTAAAAAGTGACGATACCACTCAGTTTCCAATACTGAATTAAGTAGAGCATGTTTTGAACTTGGAGCACAAGGTCTAAAAGTCGACCGGCCAAGCTGATTATTCAGTGCAGTTCAACTACAATATGTCAGGCGTGAGACAGTCACCAATGGTGGGACTAGACAATTTTTGCATTACATCACAAAGTTTGACTGAAAACGAGAAAGGAAATTATTTCATTCCAGCACAATATTACGGTACCTACGTCTGATAAATGTGAGATCATGACTGCAAACTGATGAACGGTCACATAGAAAAGAAAAGAGGGTGGTCTACAGAACCTAGGGTTTTTACGGGGTCCGTCTGAGGGTATCAAAGGAAGAATATCGTAGAGAAAAAGTAGATGAAAGTTAACGTAACATAGTATTAGATATAATGGACAAAATTGACGTAGGGGGGAGAGTGGACAAAGTGGCCAAAATGTATGACTGATTATATAATCAATAAGAAAGCTGTAAACAAATAAAAAAATGTATGAGTTCAGCTCATTTACTAAACTTACCGTAAGTATTTTAGTCGGTAATATATGACTAGTTGTTTCAATTAATTTCGATAAATTACGACATAATTCTTTCATTTGTTTACTTGGTATTGGTGGACGACCATACCATGTTGAAAAATGTTGACTAATTGGATCAGACAATAATTCAACTAACTTTTGTAAGATACTTTCAATATGTTCACTAATTTAATAAAACAATGAGAGAATAAAATTAAGTAGAAATGATGTATTCAAGGAAATACTAATTTACGGTTTTATAGAGCAAACTTGGACAATAAATATGCATTAGTTCACGTTATCATACCACACATCACGATGAGATGGAGTTAACCAGATGAATAGTAAAGGAATCGATATAACATGAAAATTACTGAACATTGAGAATATAGTACGCGAAGGAATGAATGAAAAAATTACTTTAGACGGAGAAGTTAAGTAGTGAAAGCATCTACACAATAACGGTTGATTCTGAGCCATGTTATCCAACATCTCCAACGACAAGCCGTAGCTATCGCAGGGACAACAAACAAGTTGGTGTAATTAATACTAACTTTATTAGGATTCATAGATATTATTCATGTGAGTCAGTTATAAACAACGTAGAGCCTGGTACACATATGTGTTAGCTCAACTAGCTACACTCAATTAGCATAAAGAGATCAAATTAACAATATTAGTACAAGAATATAGTTGCATAACAACAATGAACAGGTGCATACAAAAGAATGATGGAACAGATAAAAATAAAGACTGAATGCATCTGCAGTGCTGGAAGAGATCAAGCAACATTTTTAACACTTAACTGAGAATATAAAGCGGACGGGATCAAATGGTAATTTCTAGGACCACCAGTAATGTCAAAGGCAAGTATATACATGTCAGTAAAAATGTATACGTTCCAAAGTCTAACGGATGGTGAATATTTGGTCAGTCCATCAACGTCCAACAAAGAAACAGGTCGAGTTTCCTAAACTTTGCTGGGACTATGCTGAATACAAACGACAAATATCCAGCAATTAATTAGAAACAAAAGCAGATAAATGTTACTGTGCCACTAAATAGATAACGTTATTAATATGTAATGTTTTCAAATGCGACGATATGGTCTCGGTGAACACCTTAAATACATAGCTTCATAAATTAAATATGAATTTCACATTAAAATGGTATTTGTAAATCGTCCAATTAATGAAGATACTGATGATATGCTTTAAATCTGCAAGCAGAGGTCAATTTGAAAGACGTTAAATAAGGAAAATCTTCATACAACCTACAATAGTTGTTTATCAATTATTTAAAAAGAATTTGGTACGAATGAGTATCAAAAAGCGTATGCACCAAACTTAAACAGAAGAAACAAAAATAAGTAGTCATAAGTAAATGGTTAAAACCTAATAAAATATCGTATATGTATGTATGTACAATCAACATAGAACCTGGCACATGTGTGCATCGGTTCAAGTTGCCATACCACCATGACACCACAAGATTAACACCACCACCATTAGTAGAAGTTACTTCAATAAAATAAAATAATAATAGTAACAAGGAGTGTGAACATATAGAATATGGTTCAGGAAGCGTAGAAAGAAAGTTATAGAATAATTTAAAGCTGATGATTTAAGAGAGGATAATGAGTGAATACATCTGCGCCATTGTGACCGATTCTGGGCCATGTCACTCAGTGTTTCTAGCCACTAGTTACGGTAATCGCGAGGACCCCATCCAGGTAGTCTGCAGCTACCGACACGACTCAAACCGGCAGTCAGTGACTTCATGGACTGATGCCATGTTTTAGTTTGGCCACCTCTAACTCTCTTCCATCCTATTCCTATATCAGCCAGCGTTGCGCGTCGAGGAAGACGGTGGTTGGTAATAAAATATCACAAAAACATTAAATAGGAAGAACATTTCGGCTTAAAATGTAACCAAGAGAAACTGTTTTCTATTGAGAAAAACCATCTCACTTATGTGTTTAGTACAAACCAACAGCAAGATTGTTAACGGCTTCTATTTTAAGCCATATCTGATTAATTTGAAAGCCACTGAAGTACAGTATCATCAAGGTCCTAACCAGAGAGTTGTTCTAGTTGGCAGGCGTCAGTCATATAGAGCTTACTTTCATACCACGACTCCATGTCATAAACTGACCACCTGTTCACTTTTTCCACCTAGACCCAGTATCAGGAATCAATTAACGATATGGAGTTGATGGGATGATGCCGATAATTATTCTCTTATATGTTCCCTCTTGAAGAATAGAGTGGCACTACTAACCAATTTAGTGTGCCAGTTTACCTGCTTTTGTGAACTGTCCGTTACATCTAGAAGTGTCTAGTGGTCAACGCGGTGGCGTTCTACACGAAACGGACTGAGTTCGAACCCCATTGTGAACATCAACATTGGGGTGCAGGTACATCCAGCCGATGAGTCCCAAATAGGACGAAACGCGCGTCCAGGATTCCACTTGCCAGTCACAATCCAACTTATATAGTCTACCAACTTGGTTTAGTCAGAAACAGTAAAAGCTTAGACTTGAATATTCTGATTGATGTATCAATAATAATATTATGGAACAACTTACTCACAGGCTGTATTAATGCAGTGTTAATATCTCTGACAAAGCAAAAATGGAGCAACATACTAACTTTAACAATCGAAACACAAAATATGCTAAGTCGCGCACGTAGTTTGCATACAACATGGTAGGTAGATGTAGACAACGAAAGATTATATAACTATAAATACGTAGAATCATCGTTAAAACGAAGTCTAAAAAGGATATGTTTTACACCCTCAGAGTACTATATAAACACAATTTTTTTTCAGAGAGTAGAATTATTTACGAAGGATGAGAATGTGTAGATAAATTTTACAGTTTTACAGAACTCATACAATACTTGCAACTTCAGTTATTAACTGGCTTGTACTATAAGTACTTAAGAGGAAGCGATGCATACAAAAGAGTAGAATACAGCTATAAAGTACATGAAATAATACAGCCAGATAATAAGTGCAATATAAATGTTCGTTTCCTTTCCAAGGCAGTTTTTCGTAAATATTTTGAAACGATTATCTCACCGGTACATTGATTATGTGGATAAGAAAAAAACATTTTTAATTCCGATGATGATTTCAATAATAATCCAAAGTGAATAACATTTGTTGTATACATTTATTATGATTATTCATGTCAGTCATATATATAGAGATATTATTGTTAATTAATTAATTGTTAATTACTAGTTGTTAAAGAATGAGTGACCAACCTGTCAATAACTTATATGTGAATGAAATGTGTGGGCGAGCGTTTAGGATATGTTCAGCATAATAAAACCGACCTCTTAACAAGTCTTAAACTTATCAATGATATAGAAATAGTAAGTCTGTAATTATCGACGTAAAACCTGTCACAATTGTTTGTTAGCCAAGTTACATGGGTAAAGAAATTAAGTACCAAGAAAAAAAAACAAGCAATTGGTGCAATTCCTCCAATGTCGTTGATTCTGGACCACTGTGAACAGTATCTGCTTCAACTACTGATTGTAGTTATCATATGAACCACCAACCAGATGAGCTACACTTATAAATATGGCTCAGACAATCAATGAGTTTATAATATCATGCTAAGTCGTGACTATACCATTCTTAGCTTTCTATCAAACATACTCCAACTTCAGCTAAAATTGGTCGTCCTAGGTAACATATGTCGCAATCACTTTAATCGATGAAAAATTATAGCCAACAACATCGAATAATAAAAAATAAACACATACGAACCATATTGATAAGTAGAAAATAAAACATACTTACTTGAAAAGTTTCTCAACATGATCTAGATCTAGCTTCAATGTTGATCGATTTATGCCTTGATTGTTGCAACGGTAAAATGAAGCAATAAGTAAGTTGTCCACATTCATTGATATTTTGTTCAACTCCGCTTCAGATATTCTGCATAAAAAGGGGGGACAAAAAGAAGCCAGAAATATGCAATTCAGGATGATATGTTTAAAGATAATGATGAAAGAAAAAGGTAATAGTAATCTTTTGATGGTATTGTATCATGTAAGATGAATGGTTTAGTCGTGAAAACAACTTGCCAGCGAAAAAAAGTATTTATAGATCACTGTTGTATAAATTATCCCCAAACTGTGATCTATATCGTATTATTCTATAAATACCTAATTGTTTGTTTCTGTACAATCGATAGTATTATTAGTAACAGCAATCTTTTAAATATTAGATGGAAAGGGGTTTAAGGATAGTTAGCAGTAAGACTTTGTTGGCGCAGGTGATGTGCGAGGCATTTGAGAAATCTTAAGTAGACATCTGATTATTCCAGGGCGGATTCGACTCCAGATCACCTAGTTTCACAGTCTGCAATTGTTACCAATGAGTCGTTCGGCCAGCTAGTTTGCTCAATTATAAGTGGTTAAACCGGTAGGCAGAGAATGATTCCAGGTAGTTGACTATTGAATTTACTGCATAACACAAAATACATAGAATTTATCTTTACAAACTTCAGCTAAAAAGCAAATGCAAAGTTTACGCAAGTGCTCATCAGCATATCTAACATGATACATGAGTAGTCAAAACTCGGAATCGTAGTCTCTGTGTGTATACATACACAGTACAAGTTTTACTATCCTGATCTTTAAACGTGGAGTTGAATATTATTGACTAAAAGACCAACCGTGTCGATTGTTAAGTGATGTGATCATTTCGCCACTAAACACCAGTCGACTTAGAGGCTATAGTGAGCTGTCACGAAAATTGTCAACCTTAAGTGATGTTATTCAAGGTTGCCTCTTATCCCCTATTTATTCAATTTCATCATAGATGTTCTCTTGAAAGTCTCACTGTCTTCATTTAGCTCCTCGCGAACTAATCTTCTTCCAAGAAACCCACTTGTCAACTTAGATTACGTAGATGATATACTCCTACTCGGTGAAGACGCTGACAATATGCAGTCTCCTGAACACCTTGAGTAACAATGCAAGCATATTCAGAATGCACTTCTCTCCATGCAAATAAAAAGTGTTACTCCAAGAATAGTCTGCATCATCTCCTAAGGTGATCATAGAGTATAAAGTAGTTGAGCACGTTGACCACTTCACTTATATCGGAAGTATCTTCGAAGTATCCCCCCCTCCCACATGATACGTAATGGCCAAATAAGCAATATTAATGTTAGATAGAGTACTGAAATGTCTTTATCTTCTTACCAGTGACACAATGGGTCATCCGTTAATTCATTAAAAATTGCTATGAAAGAAACTAGTTGAAAGATATTTAATAGTTACTTTAGACCAGATAGCGCTATGTAGACGATCTACGGTTCTTGTGTCATTGAATCGTTCAGGCTGTAACATATGAGGTTATTTAGGGATATTTAAGGATTGTAAACTATACTAAATTTGAAAAGCCTTAAACAGTAGAGTGCTGTCAATTTGTAGCTTTATTCTTTCTCTATAGAACATAATAATGATGTATCTGGGGTCGTTCCATCAGTAATAATAAAGAGAAAATAGAACACAACAAAGTAATTCATAAAAAGTATAGGTTAGGATCGCAATCTTTTCATTCTTTTTAAAAAGCATATAACAATAATTTACCTTTCTAGTGAATATCGTATCCATGGTAAGAAATGCACAACCAACTGTAAACTACGCAAGGTCAAGGCAAGATTTTTAGCTGATATACGTTGTAGGTCAACAGTTTTACATGCTTCAGCACCGAGTACAAGTTGACAAACACGAGAATTAAAATGCTAATAACACAAAAAACGAAAACACCGCATAATTACAATAAAAGTAGAAAAACGAATGACAGAACGTAATTACATGTTGCTAAGTACTTTTCAAGTGGTGTATTATAATCCGAAAGAAAAGAAACTATTAACAGTTTAAATAAGAAGATACAAATTTATACATTTTATATCCGACACTGAAGTTGACCAGTCTCTGTTATAAGTTTATGTGTGATGTGACTAATAACAATGAGAAATTATGACCACTTAATAACATCTTAATAGCACATCAGACAGATTAGTGAACTCAGTAGATCAATGGATAATGTGTTAAGCACTTGAAGAGAGCAACTGAGTTCAAGTTCCACTACGAAATCAACACTAACGAATCACGGAGAAGACGAAATAGATGTTCTGAGTTTCACTGCTTCATATCAAACATAATACCGACTACTTTATTGAGTTTCATGGAGTAAATAAATATGCTTGTTATTGAAATGTCTTTCACTAGTTTTGTATAAAAAGGAAATAAATATAAATTTAGAGGCAGTATGCAAAAATACATTTTAAGATGAATCCTCTTATTTGAAATTACACATAATATTAAACACACACAATAACATCTCGTTTTACAGGTAACTGACAATGACACCTATAAACTTGATAAAAGCAACTATAACTGGCCTTTCTTGCAAATTTAAATAACAACCAAATTATCTAAAACAAAATATGAAGAGCAGAGATTGAACCAGAAATCCAATTGTAAGAATCTGATTGTCCTAGACTCAACAGTATAAAACCAAGTCTTATAAAACGTTGAAAAACGACGATTTAACTTAAAGCGCAAAATATCAAAATACGTAATCAAGGTGTTGTATTTAGTATCAATTTACAGAAAAACTGTATGTTTTCTAACCACTTTCTAGAGTATGGAACATTGGCAGTGGTAACAGTAAATTTAATAGAATAAAGTCAACATTTCGAGAACCGTTAGAGGAGTGGATAGTTATCACGTCAGGACTGCCATTGTGGTAGGAAACGAGAATTAATCATAACGAACTTCAAGCCTGGCTTGGTGAATGCAGAACCAAATTGATAACTGCACGAGACCTACACAACGGTGGACTCAAATAGACCATATTGCGATTAGTCACCGTTGGAGAGGCTCGATAGAAGGTCGCTGATCTTTCTGGAGTACATGTTTGGATTCCGACCATGCTCTAGTGCAAACACGCATTTGCTTGCGTCTTACCGGGCGAAGAAAAACTACCACAGGAAAACCTTTTAAAACTCAGTGTAGTAATGAAACAGCCAAGATTAAATTCCAGGAACAACTTGAAGAATCACTTAGGCAATTATAAAGATGCGTCCTGACTAGATACTGCTTGGCAAGATGTTCAAGCAGCTGTGGCATCTACAATGATATCTATCAAGGACTTGAATCAACATGTCAAGAAAAATCAATGGATCTCAATGGCTTCTGTTGATTTAATAGACTCCCCAAGACTTATCCCATCGGGCTCCGAACACGATGATGAGCGACGTGTAATCAGGTATAAACTGACGAAAAGCCTGCCAAACGACCGTGGTGGGTAACGAAAGCAAAGGAAGTGGAAAACGCAACGATATAGTCCTGTTTGGCGAAGACGCTGATACGATGCAGAAACTTTTAACAGCAATAAGCTCGACTGCAAGCATGTTCGGAATGCGTTTCTCCCCCTCTAAATGCAAACTATTGCTCCAGGACTGGTTTTCGTCAACACCTGAACTAAAAATGGGGAGTGAAGTAGTTGAGCACGTCGACCACTTCACTTATCTTGGAAGTCTGATTAGCCCTAATGGGTTAGTCTCTCACAAAATATCAGTACGAATTCAAAAAGCTCGTTTGGCTTTGCCAACTTAAATCACCTATGGCGCAGACGAGATATTCGTCTCTCAACGAAAGAGAGAGTATACTGCGCAACAGTTCGCTCCGTCTTACTGTATGGGTGTGAGACGTGGCCATTAAGGGTAGATGACACTCGAAGGCTATTAGTTTTTGACTATCGATATCTACGAAACATCGCTCGCGTTAGCTGGGATCACCGAGTAAGTAATAACGAGGTTAGACGACGGGTGTTAGGCAGATGTGGTAAATCGGTCGACGAGGTTGTGAATCTCCATCGACTGAGGTGGTTGGGACATGTGTTGCGTATGCCCAACCACCGTCTTCTTCGACGCGCAATGCTGGCTGATATAGGAATAGGATGGAAGAGAGTTAGAGGTGGCCAAACTAAAACGTGGCATCAGTCCATGAAGTCATTGACTGCCGGTTTGAGTCGTGTCGGTAGCTGCAGACTACCTGGATGGGGTCCTCGCGATTACCGTAACTAGTGGCTAGAAACATTGAGTGACATGGCCCAGAATCGGTCACAATGGCGCAGATGTATTCACTCATTATCCTCTCTTAAATCATCAGCTTTAAATTATTCTATAACTTTCTTTCTACGCTTCCTGAACCATATTCTATATGTTCACACTCCTTGTTACTATTATTATTTTATTTTATTGAAGTAACTTCTACTAATGGTGGTGGTGTTAATCTTGTGGTGTCATGGTGGTATGGCAACTTGAACCGATGCACACATGTGCCAGGTTCTATGTTGATTGTAAATACATACATAGATGATAGCGGCGTTGGAGACGCTCACTGTTTGAAAAAACATTTTACTGCTTGCAATCTAAACACAGTCCGCAGTACAAGTTAGATTCACTTACTTACGTTTGGAAATCGGATGGAATCAATAGCCCATCGCACATAAAGATTGGCTCAAGCAGAATACATGAATCTTCACTTGGTAAGTAAATTACATCAGCACATGATGACAAAACCTATTTTCAGGAGAATAGTATCATAACAAAGTTACCTAGACAAGTTAGAAAGAAAGAAAAGAGACTTACATTAAGTAAATTGGCCAAACGATCTAAAATGAATTCAGTAGCTAACGGTTGACTAGGCAGTTTTTCATCTAATTTTACATATTCGTTAATCATTGGTAAAAATAATATGACTGTACCAACCACAGTATATTGTTCATCATTTAGAAAAACGTTATTTGGTGAACGGGTTACATTATTTGTTGACTGAATTGAATGATTCGGTGAGAATGAGGAATGTTCATTTGACGACTGCAAACTCTATAATGATATAGAAATATGCGTAACAATAACATTAGAAAGAACCAAAACTGTTGTTCACATTAATTGTTCATTGAATATTGACCGGTGCAATGCTTATTAAGTCATAAATATTGAACGAATTCTATCAATCTAATTATGAAATGGCCACTAGTTCATGTGATTGGGCACTGCGTGCACTACATTATAATGTTAAATAGTTAGCCCAAGGTTTCCTGACGACCGCTTCCATGAGTGCATACGAAATAGAACCACAGACAAGTGGCTTCAATCGGTAGAGTTCGAAGGATCCAATGTCAATGCCTTGGTTCCATAGAAATCCAGTTGGCATATTATCTGAGGATGAGAAACTGTGAACACCTTCAGATTTCAAGTATAGTGTTGACGAGTGGCAATTTGAATGAAATTTGGATCCAGCAATTGTTACCAACGTCTTTCAGTTAGTGACACCAAAAATGTTGTATAGATTACATACACGAGCTGTGACATAATTTGGAGAATAACTCAGATTAACTGGTATTTTTGTTTACTTTTAGCCTATTATGCAGCTTACCATTTAAAAAAAGCAATTAAGAATATATTCCTAGAGAAACTTGGTATAATCCAAGCGTTATTTACGTTAGAAATCAATATCGGTTAAATAACCACTGAAGACCTAGGATAACAACTGATTTCGACTTAAGACATATATTTTAGCACTATTATACGCTTGGAAATTAGTACAAATATGTTAATGCAGTGTAAGTCATGCTGATTCACATTGACTGCGGAGATTTTAATTTACTTATGATTCTGATAACACTACGTGGATTACCGCGTGATTATATATATACCATAATTACACATTGTATCAATATGATGTGGATCATTCAGACATATAGAGCTTTTAACTACTCGACTGATTGAAATGGAGATTTTGATTGATGTGGTAGTAGTAAGCCATAAAACATTAGTCAATGTGGTATGATTACAAGTTAAGAACCATATTGTAACTAATTCGAAATATGAATTCAGTTCTCTATTGGAAATGGAATAAAATAGCTCTTAGTAATAGGCAGTTAGAAATAGTCAGTAGGATATTCTGAAGTTCGGTTCCGAACTTGTTAAGACCCGTCATGAAGATTGGATTCTGTCAGGAAAAACAAACATGACATTAGTTACCACTTAGTGATCAATCAATTTAAATATCTTGATTTTACATGTCAATATTAAGCCAAAAAACTCAGTTGTAACATTTGAGACTGTAAAACTGGATGATACGGATTAAGACCTCTCGAAGAGTGACAGATACACAAGAGATTGCATGTATACCTTGATTATTGATGTCAAGAAACTCGAAACGTTAGTCGGAAACTTCTTGATAAATACCATTGACCAACTAATATTAAAAGCAGTTTACTTAAATAAGAAACTTGACAAATTTCCATCTTGATATAGCGTAAAAGGCGAATAATAAAAGATGTAACAACGTAGACAACATAGATATTGTATAAGGGCGTGAGTTTTCACAAGTTTCTATTCCAGTCTAACCCGTTGTCCTTACTGTATATTTACAAATAAGAGTAATAAAGTGGACGTAAACCTGCAAACAAACACTTCACATGTAAGGATCTTAACCAATAAACTATGGAAGTAAATTGTTGAACTAAACCTCGAAGCGTCAGAAATTTTAATTTCTACTCACTGGAATTTTACAAATATATGCATCACTCATTATATAAACAATCTATCCAATGCTTAATTTATTTGAAATTATCAAAGTTAAACTTGTGTATCAAAGTAATTTAGAACCAAAATGAAAAAAAAGATAGTTAATAAGATGCAGGAATTTACATTTATTTTACTTTGTCCTACTTTTGTAAAAATATCATCAATCATTTGTTGAACCTGTTCTGGACAAACAGCTGCTTGCCATCTTTCTTGATCTAACAACATATTTAATTTATCACATTTCTCACGATGAAAACGATCGATGATAAGTTTAGTCATACTTAGAACAAGATTACTTAACAGTAAATCTGATTGAATCGTAGGAATAGTTGAGTACTGGTTATTCGACAAATAATGATCATTCAAGTTGTGATTAACAATGGTAGAAGGAGTCATATCATCTTTATGATTAAATGAAATCACTAATTGTTTAGCACATGATTCCGATTTATAATTAGAGGAATGTGAATTTAGTTGTGCACAGTTGTCTGAATGATCTGATTGACGATGAATTATTGTTTCAATAGGAATATCAAAAAATTTCAACCATGTTCGAAAAACATATACCTATAGTAGACAATAGACGAAAGAAATAGTAAGTAACAATATGGCTGATATTTAAATGGTACAGTGCAAACAAATTTAGATGGTTACTGGTAAAAATATCTGTAATCATCACTAGAGTATTTTTATGAGCAATTACCTATATGCTACTTAAAACAAACTATGATAATTTTATTTTAAGGAGTTTTGTTGTTCATTATTACGTTTACTAATTCTGTAAGAATAATTCAGACAGCTGGTTATATCGCTACTACTCTTGAACACGCATTACCGAACTAACACGATGTTAGTATCGGATGTCAGTAATTCTTCAGAAACAATCATGAGCAAACAAAGAGAATTAGGATATCCCCAGGTTGAAAAAGCCAAGTTTCGCTAGCGTAAACCATGACTGCTTTCAAAAACATGTTGTAGACCCGCCTTATAATAACCAAATTTACGCTTTAACGATGATCCAAACTGGCAAAAATTACTTGAACTTTAATCATCCGTAGGTTGATCCTATCTATCAAGCCACCACAAACACCTTAACATAACTATTCAGATTTACAAACTTCTTGATTACTGTGAAGCGTGTGTGCAGGTGCAGGCTTCTTCCAGTTTTGCAGAAGTACTTTGGATTTATATGGTGTGAAGTGCATGGTCACACTGATTGACCCCGATTACTAACTGATAAAGTGCCTTAATATTTGCAAGTATATTTTGTGAATCCTAACTGAACGAAGCAAAGCTGTAAGGTACAGTGATACATAGGCGAACAGAGGTGGTAAATCCATTCAACTGTAACTAACAAAGGCAGAACAGAAAGCGAAAAATTACAATAAGAGACAGAACCCGAAAAGTACCATAGTAACAATAATCCTGACAGCGATACAAATTCAAGAAGATAGAAGTAAAGAAAGAAAATTTAAGAAACAAAAAATAAGAATAAACAAAAACCATGTTTGTGACGTTTAGAAGGAGATAACATAGCCAATGAATTAGGATTCAGATATATTGTAGCATACATGCTCAAAAGGAAATGTACAGAACATTAATAAATCTAAAAAACAAAAACGAATAGAAAAATAGATATGCCTATGCGTAAATTTACACTTCTATATATACTAGTGTATATATACACACACATAAACGTACCTGGAAAATATTCATTACTTTGACTAATTCTCTAAAATCATTCCAACTGACTTTATCAAAAGCGTATTCACTGTGAACGGTTGTAAATCCTATATCTATTGGTGTTATTGATGATAAACGTTTTTGAGGTGAATTCGGTGAATTTAAAGATGAGTCAGCAGTGGAAGATAACGCTGGTGTTGTCATCGAAGCTGCTAAGTTTGGTTCTATTATTGATTGATTAAAGCCTAGACGAAATCGAACTGAGATGAGAGAACTTAAACGCTTTTGAGCTACATTCGCTGTATCCCATAAAGTTTTACGCATATATTTGGCCAGCTCTTTCGCCTTATCTAAACTAATTGTATTCAGGGATTGATGGTGATGAGTAGAAGAAATGAAAACAGATTCAGTTGACTGTTGATTATGATGCTTAGAACAGAGATTGTTTTGGAAAATTTCAACAACATCCTATTCCAACAGAAAAATCGAAAGGAGAAGGTTAATGAACTTTTACTGATAACAACAACAAAAATAAAGGCAAATGAATGGTAAAGGTGGTCTTGACGATCCGAGAGTGTGACCGCAGTACCCAAGGGACAACAGCTAGAGGTAGGTCACACGACCTTTTAATAAGTGGTTTTTGGTGTATTAACTGCATGCTTGTTAAGGTCTTATAGCCCGAGAAAGAAATCCATGCAGAAAGTTAGTGTGCATTTTTATTGTCGACCTTTTCTAACTCCACCCTTCCTTTGTGGAAAGATGGCATCACTGTCATACTGGTTGTGTGAGGGGCACATATTACTACCGTCACACCTCTGTACAGTCGGCAGCACGACTTAGCTCTAGGAAGTTAAGTTTACTGCTTATACTCTTACCGCTCTACAACCAACCTTCCTAGGATAAGACTTTAAGGAACGATTGTCTCATTCAGTGTAAACTGACTGGTTCATCACTATAGGTAAGGCTAACCGCTACGTCGAGGTGGCAATAACGAACAGGAAAGTTTTGCCAAACCCGAAGTTGTAAACATTAGCATAACCTAATATGAAAAACTTGAAATGTCGTTTAAAACGGAGAAATCTTTATTCATTTTTATCAAACTGTAATTTTTTTTTATTGAACTCTATACTCGACAATTTGAATTAGTAACATGTTTATCATTCACCTATTATTATTCATGACTAATCATAGAAAACAGGTTTATTAGATCATGAATCATCCTTGACTGCAGTGGCTGGAGCACCACAATCTGCCATGAAACGTAGTGATTGCTGGTGTATGGGTAGATAAGAAAAAAAGGTGCAAAAAGTATGACATAAGATCAGTTGAAGTCATTGACTGCTAGCCTGAAACACACTGGTTAGTGAAAACTATTTAGCAGGAGCCACGTGGTAACTGTGATTAGTGGTTACAGATATTAAGTAATATAACTTAAAATATGTCACAAAGGCATATATGCATCCGATTCATATTTTCCCCGATATCGTGAGTCTAAGCAACCCGTCATACACACATCATTCTGTCTTCTCGATTTATATTACCAATGCTTACTCTTTGGCTACTAACGCAACTACTTTAGTAGTCAACCTGTTAATTTCATTTTAGTGTACTAATGCACTATAATGATTTGACCTAGTGCGATAATCATTGTCTTTTTTTCGAATAATAAATCAACTATCATATGTGATCTTATCACTTGTAGTAATGAATTACTTTTTATGTTCACTTATGGTCGTATTATCCACTTAACAGAAAAACGTTTATTTCAGTCCAATTGACCATAAAATTATAATGAAGAGAATAGAAAGAATGTAAATAGCTGAAAAATAAATGAAAACTTTTGATGTTTAAAATATAAAATGAGTAAATCTTCATTTTGATTGATTTGACCTTATATGGATCACAGTAGACCAGTACCTATGAATTTTTACACACCTAACTTAAACTGAAAATAAAAGGTTTACACTTCTCAGCATGTTTTATAATAACAGGTTTTAACTTCGCAGTGTTCCACCTTGCAGGATATTTTTAAGCTACATGGTACATCAAGGCAGGGAATGTTTGGTAACGCAAGTCCATGTACTTCTTTTTGATACTGTAACCGCTTAGTCAATTTATAGAAATTGCAAAGCTGTCATGTAACTATAAAGAAAAAAAATTAATTAGCCGCTCACCTGACCACGAATCAGTAAATATTTCAAGTCATTACATAGATTAACTAAAAATGCCATCCAATCTACATAAGGTATGTTACGTAATTGATCAGAAATCGGCAATGTGGCTGCGCTAGGTCCTCTTGAGGTAGGTGAACTAAACAGTGGACAACGAAAAAACGACAAATACTAAATTTATTTACGATAACTTAAAATTTATTAACATTACTCATCAAAAGTCCCCTCCCCAGAAAAAAGATTAACCATGGAAACTTAATCGGGTTTATAATGATAATTAAATGTTCATAGAACTTTTTAAGTTCTATATAAGTAAATTTAATAGACCATTAGTATTTAACACCTACGCAGTAAAAATGAGTTTACTGCAATGAAACAATTGTTGTCCTGTCAGACATGTATAGAGCATTATTAGCTGAAGTAGGACTTTATTGGTTCACATGCTGGATTTTCAGTTATTCAATCGCTGGTTTGAATCCTGCTTCGAATAAATTGATTAACTTGCTGTTTAGATACTACGAGTGAAGCTTGAATATATTAGATATCTTTCTGTGTGAGGTTATAAGTGTACACTAGAAAAGTATCCCGAATGAGAATGAAATAGATGTACACAGAACACTCACTCACACAGTACACGTAAGAAGTTTAAAGAATTTGTTTCCAATCATAAGATTAAGAGTCCAATAGTGTATTATTTTTAATCTTCATATTGAAAGAGATACAAATCAAATTTGTAAGTGTACATGAACAATCTAAGATATCTGTCTCTCTATTTAGAGTAAAATACATAGTATTCTATTAACTTTATATTATTGAAAAGAATAGTGCATTACTTAACAACTTACTGTGTTATGTAGTCATTTTTTAGAGATTGTGTAATTGACGAGATATGTTGAGAGACTATATCTTTAACGCGTTTAAGCATTTCTGCACGAAAACGGCTTACAAAATCCAGACGATTAATTCGTATTAAACCAAGAAAACATGACAGAATCTGTGTAGGTAGGTGTTTGTGTGTATCAGAATGAATGATAGAAAATGAAAAGATAAGGTGAGAGAAAATTAACCATGATGGATACAACTTACAGTAATATATTACTGAAATACTATACAAAAGTACAATAATATAATTAAACAAATTTTTAATCAAGAAACATAGCTAAATATATGTGTACCACCTTCCAAAAACATTTGTACTTGAGTTATCTGACCCAAACTAAATGAACAATTTGTGTGTTATTAGCATCTTCAATTACTAAAACGTATAGCTGCATAGTGCTATGATACTTTAATTGTTTTTTATTCCGTTATACTACTTATTATTATCCAGTAACTTACAATTTATCAATCATTTTGTCAAACAAGTGAATTCAGACTAAGCATTATAGTAATAAACTGATAAATGTTGTTGAGAAATGATACATAATACAGGATTACATTACAGAAAAGACTTTGATTCTGATATCAGATCTTGTTTGATCCATATCTAGCCAGTTACAAAAGTTGTATTTTGCAATGAGTGATAACTCGGTACTGTTAAGCTGTCTGCATTAATCACCGTTTTAAATACAAGTGTATGTTTTGTTTTTAGGTTGTCCATGTCTAGACACTAAAAAATTAGAGGTTTGTAAGTTCACAATGACTGACCCAATAAGTAGTGATCACTATCATATTTATCACATGCGTGGTGATGCTCGAATTTTACCCGAAAAGATGAATTATGACAACTAGTCTAAGAGGCGCCACAACGCGTGCGTTCTTTTGATGTTAAGAGAGAAGAAAACTTACCTGGACTTAGGATTTACTCAACTTGATAATTGTTAACAAGGAAAGTCCATAATCTTGAGATGCTAATAAATCTGTAGGATCTGTTTGTTAACGAATCGAAATAAATATGACTAAGCTTCAATATTTCTAAGTGTTAGTCAGTGATTGGGCTAGAACCTGTACAAAACTTCTGTAAATGTAACTATTCCTATGTAAACACACTGAAGCTATTTCAAAATAACCATGAGCATGATGCTAAATAAGATGTTGAAATCGGAAAGAAATTCACTAATGATATAGTCAACATTTAAAGAAATGAAAATTATATTAATGGTGTACAATAATAATTCTTTCAATTCAACACAGTAGAAGCTGTTGTCTATAAAGAAGGTAAAAGATGGATAACATAAAAACAATGTTGGAATTTTACAATATCAACGAATTTGTTTATATCTTTTCTAATGAAGTGCAAATTCACAGTAAAATGAATACGTTTGGTTAGTTAGAAAAAATACATGAAGAGCTGACCGGTGTAAACATTTATACAACTCATTCTTAAGACAGAGTATCTAAAGTATAATCAGTAAATTAGTGCATTTATACGAACATAAAGTTTGGTATGGAATCGACACCGAAAATATATGCGATACACAATTACAAACATAATATCATTAAAAAAATAAAAGAAAAAAAGTGATCACAGAAACACAAAGCAAAATTCAATAAGACAACAAGAAAATCACAAGGTAAGAGATACAGTTCAGATAGAAACATAATCAAAATATATTTCATTCCATTCAGAAAAGTCATCACATTTTCATCAAGATTTCAATAGGATACTAAAACATCATACACTCCGACTGATTTCTATTCTCACCAATTTCTCATGAGGTATCAAAACACTAACTTACACAACCTCTACAAATACAACCACAAAATCATGATGGACAAACAGAAGTCAGTCATATACAGCTCTCTTTCATACCACACCAAGTCACTAACTCACCATGTCTCCAACTATCCCACTCAATCTCAACAACGATAAATAATACACGATATGGAAGACGCTCGAATGACATTCGTGAAGCATAACTAAGTCAACGAAGCCATGTTTGAAGATGGCGATCCCAGCCTATCATTTAGTTATCACCACTGTGTCCGAACACACGTTGTTCAATCTCGGCATTATTAACATGATGTTGTCACTGGGTGTGTCAACAGTTCATTGAAAACAACGACAATCGAACACAGACAGATACCGAACATACACAGCACAGAAAGTTCAGGTTCCAGAAAAACGAAGCAGAACAACTGTCACTGAACCGTTGTAAAATCGATAATGTAGTCCAATTCATGCTCAAAATAATCTATAAGTTACTGTCATATTCTTGAATCACAGAGTTCAACAATCTTAACTTAGATAAACACAGAGGCATTTCGTGCTTGCCATTAAATCCATCTTACAATTAAATTTAATGCAATAGTTTATCACGAAATGTAGCATGAAAATCAACATAAAACAGTAAATATGAATAAGGATACCGTTATAAAGAATTTACGGAATAGGTTGCTGTTACTATTATACATTCAAGGCAAACCACGTCCCGAATGTAAACAGCAAAACTGTTACCGATGTGTTGTAAACCCGACCTTTTACAATCAGGCTCATATCAAGACGACGTCGAGGATGATCCAGACTCCTACAGGTCCATATGCTATTCATTATGTGTAATAGACGGATTTCACTTGATACACTACAATTATCAGCAGCATTAACACAACTGTATAGATACACAAACTTTCGACTACTTCTAACGGCTCATCACAAACGGTGAGAGCAGGTACACGCCCCTGCCAGTTTGCAGAAGTAATTTGGATTTTGAAGGTGCAAAGGACATACCACACCGATAGATGGCAATTGTCAACCGAGTAATCGCGATTTAGGTGGCTTGTACGTTGTCACACAGTAAGACATTATCATCCACATACGCAAAGTCGGAAAGTTTTTCTCATGATAACAAGTCTACGGCCTCTTGAGGTGTTCCAAGAATGCCGTTAACGGCAAGGTTGAGAAGGAATGGTGAGATTCGTCAACTATGCCTATCCCGGCTGTTGAAATCAGGAAACGAAGAAAGGTGGTTGGATATCGTCGCTGCCTGAGGTGTACAATCTGTTGGGTATGTTCAGCACCGCCTAATTCTACTTAGATTTATGGATCATCATTTTTATTAAATGCGCATTTACTACAAGTTGTTTCTATTTTAGACACATTCTGCTCAAATACTTGGTTAATTTCATAAAATGTTTGAAACTTATCGGAAATCGAAAAACCGACCAACTTAGTAACTAGGGCAGTTATGGTACATTTGTCGCTTTCGCCGGTCCTTTAAAAAAAAAGGGGAACTACAACTGAGTTCATACATTAAACATATATTCAAATGAAACAAATATGTAATATGAGCGAAACTGACACCATGTATATTTATCTTCATCAGTAAATATTAATTAAGTAAAGAAGCAGAAATCAAATAATGGATAATCGTACAGTAGTAGCAGTCAACAGTGAGCGGCTACAACTCACAAAGTACCGGAACCAGGACCTACAGTTAGTCATTAATAACGTAGGACTTGGAATATATGCTCATAGGTTCAAGTTGCCAAACTACATTGGCGTGAGGAGATCAAATTTACATGAATAACACAACGGAATGTGTAAAAGATAAAGTAAAGGTGTTTATGAAAGAATAATAGAACTTAAGATTTTGATGAAGATAGAGTGAATACACTTGTGACACTGTGACCGATTCTGAGCCATGTCACCCAGTGTCTCCAACTACTCATCGTGATTATCACAAAAAGCCTAAACAGGCAATCCGTATCTACCAACATGGCTAACAGTCAAAGACTTCATGAACTGGAGCCATGGTTTGGTTTGGGAAGCTGTAGTCGGGCATATGCAACACAAGTCTTAGCCATTTCAGTCAAGGAAAATTCAAAACCTCATCCACTGATTTCCTATTCTTTACTAGTAGTCAGTATCTAACATTAATATTGCTTACTCTGTCATTTCATGATATATGAGCAACACTACAAAGATTCCTACGAACAAAGACCTGGAGCCTACATATATCTTCTGTTTTCATGGCTCATGTTTCGCATCCAAATGTTAGAACAGAGCAGACCGCTGCGCAGTACACTTGACCTTTCGTTGAGAGATAGATATCTCGCCTATGCCACAAGTGATGTAAGTGGGTAAAAGCCCAGCGACTTTGTATACTTGTGCTGAGATTTCGTCAGACACTAACCCACTGGGGGTGATGAAACTTTGAAGATAGTTGAAGTGGTCAACGCGCTCAGCGACTTCACTCCCTATGACTAAACTATGCGATGATGTAGACCAAACCTAAAGTAAAATTTTTCATGTGTATGAAGGGAAACGCATCTCAAATATGTTTGTGTTGTTGCTCAAGGTGTTCAGGAAACTCTGCATATTGTCAGTGTCTTCACCGAGTAGGTCTATATCATCTACGTATTCTAAATCGACGAGCGGGTTTCCTGAGAGAAGATTAATTCCCGAGGAGGTAAATGAAGACAGAGAACATCTATAATGAAACTGAATAAAAAAGGGGATAAGAGGCAACGCTGAATTACACCACTTGAGGCAGACAATTTTCGTGACAGCTCACCATTAACTCCAACTCCATCAGTCGTACTCAAGCACAAAGCCTTTGTCAAGCTAATTTATTTTTGAGGTACGCCTTTAAACGACGAACAGGGCTACAGAACTTCTTGATCTACAGAGGCGAAAACTGTCTTCAAGTCAAGGATCACCACCATTGTCGGACGTTGGTAAGTATATCTATGTTCTAGAATCTGACGCACAGTGAATATTTGATCAGTGCATCCTCACCCAGAATTGAAACCAACCTGGTTTCCCAGATTTCGCAGTTCCCTAGCGTCGGATAAACATCGGATGATTATAGAAGCTAATAGTTTAGAAACTGTGTTAGTCAAACGGACTCCTCTGTAATTGTCACAAAAAGATTCCTATCCCTTCTTGTTAACTGGAACGATCAGCAAACAAGACCAGCCGGATGACGTCCGGTTCCCAGATTTTGGCTAATATATCAGTCAACCTGCATATTAAAAGTGGGCCACTCTCCTTAAAAATATCTGGAGTCAACCTAACAGGTTCTGCAGACCAAATGTACTCCGGCCATTGGTCCAATCTCCTAGGCTGGAAGTGGATCATAGGCCCATATTTTTCGGAAATAGTCTCAATAACAGCCGATTTCCTGATACCAGTTTCTCTGATGAGTCGGAACAGTTGTCTAGTTTAGCCCACCGACAAGAACATTAAAATCCTCTGCTATGGTTATTATGTCTGAGTACTTGGCTTCTGAAGGAGGCAGAGAACTTGATGTAGAACTCGACCTTTAATCCATCTGTGATGCAGTCAGTGGGGCCATAGGGAGAAACTAAAAAATGACACCGACGTGTATCTTTGACCCTCCGGGTTTGTATTGTCCCATTTAGACAAATAATACAAAAAGGAGTGTCTACAAGAATCCACTCTACAGGTGTATGTTCTGCCGTCAAACTTAGTGTTATGTCTACAGAAGAACTAGTTGTCCTGTCCCCAGGTAAACGAAGAGTAAATTGTGATATATCTCCGTATTTACGAGATGAAGTCAAGTGACTGTCCACGCTGAGGTCTTGTATATGTTTCAGAAATACAGTATACATCAATCGCAAGAGATTGTAGGATTTTGGCTAACGAAGTTTGTTAGCAGATTCGACGCAATGTTCGCACATTAAAAGCTCCAACATGAAGTTCAAAGCACGACTTCAGGAAACTTGGGATAGCATATCAAGAACTCAAATAACTGGCAATAATGGCATGCCTAAAAAAGGAGGCGGGAGAAAGTTAGGGTGTGAAATAAAGAGCTAGAAACATAAGATGGATAAGCGGTTTGATCATGAACAAGGTGACCTCGAGTGTTGTTAAAGGTATGAAAGTAGTTATCACTTCCCGGATAACTATACTTAGGAAGGGTTCTTTTTCTTGAGGCACATGAAAAAGGAACTTAATTTGGGGAGGTTTTGACTTGAATGATTGTCCGAAGTGCCCAAAAGGATAATTGCTTGAAGCGGGTCAAATATAAACTTTTAACAAGTGGGCTTCAGCGAATTAGCTCTGCACTTGGAAAAGTCTTACCAGTGGAGACGAAAATCAGTGGAGTAATGTGGGATGAGCATTTTAAGGGCCAACTTTTTCCAACCCCACCCCTTTATTTGTGGGAAGACAGCATCGTTGTTATGCTGGTTGCCTGAAGGAAACACCTTAACGCGGCCATAACTCCATATAATCAGCAGTGCGATTTCACCCTCGGACTGCAGGTTTGATACTTTTAGTCTTACTGCTCATCAGCCGACCTGCCTGGAATGATAGGACGTGAAGGAACGATTGTCGCAGCAAGTATAGCTCAACTGGTTGACCACTATAGGCGAGCCTGACCATTACATCAAGGTAGCAGGAACGGTGGAGACCTTCAGGTCTCATGGCGAATACTGATCTAGATATCTTTCAATGGTGAGATTCTCGTTTCAACAAATTAGCAATACTGAGAAATGGTCATCAAATATTACAGGAGTTAACTGTTTCACTACCAGCTTCTCTGGAATCCATTAGTTAGGACTTCTCACTGAAAACGATAGTGAAATAGGATGAGAACTATGATCATGCGAATGTCATGGTAAGGCCAAGGGTGAAGAAAGTCTGCTTTACCCTTCGAAATGGCCTCACATAGCCACGAAAGTGTAGTCAATGACAGGTAAATTCCACCCGCTGTCTTCATGTAGAAAGGATATTGTCTATACAAGTGAAAAGACGAAAGCGAAAGTTTGGCGCTTAAATTGCGTTGGTACGAAGAGTTCATCAAGAAATTTTTGATTCCAAATTAATGGTAAATATAGGCACCAAGATCCTGAAGGAATTAATGGTGTATGGACCCATTTGACCACAGGCTGCCATGAAACCTCACCTACCGACCAGGTTTCACTGCCACGTAGATTAGACCTTTATGCTGAAAACTCTGAAAATCCACATAATTATGATTAATATTTATGAAGATTATGATCTGTCCTAATTATGTGGAGTATACCTTCTTAGAACTGATCTGTAATAATTTTTTGTATTTACATAAAAAAGTGCATAGACATCAGAACTTAGAGTGCCTCTTGAAGTAGGTCACTAGTAGACAGATCATCGTTGTTAGATTGAGGTGGCTTTTCGGAGATTAATTTTAATTTGTCATTCGGATTCGCCACAGATTGGTTCCCGTCAAATACTATTGGAAACCAGCAGTCCCTTACTAGAACGAAAGAACTTCTTAGTGCTTCACGGTTTTCATGGCACCCATTCGTGATTACTCTGTGACAAATACGAAAACAGAAAAGTAGTTATAAACGAAACGAATAATTTTTGCTACCTGCACCAAAGAATGCTATTATTTTATCACAGAACTGGTATTCAGTATTTCGTGGTGGCTTTATGCGTAGAACGCCCACGTTCAAACTATGATGTCGCAAATTCGAACCCCACTCTAACAACTATATCCATAGCCAAGTAGTATCGTTAACTTACACAGATACTGAGTAATTCAAAGTAAACTTGTTCTTAATAAACAAATTACATTAGTATGACAAATTTGGTAATCAGTGGAGACGGTTACGTTGATTTGAAACAATACAAAGTAACAGAAACTAATTAATCGTTACCAACTAGGTCTGTTAGATTTAAACGGAAGTGATACCTTTTTCAGAAACAGCATGTATATCAAAAATTTACGTTAAAAAAAGAATATTAAGCTTACATCAGGTTCATTAAATCCACTACCATATTCTTCAACAGGTGGATCTAAATATCGACATAGTGAAATTTCAAATTCTGACTCGACCATTTTATGTACAAAGTTAGAAATACCATTGAGTTGAGAATTGAAATCACGTAAACAAAGAAATGTAGTTGAATTGTTATTTAATGTAGATGTTATAACTGAATCTTGAGTTGAATTTTTATCACCAGCCCTGCTTACCATCCTCTCTGATGATAAATCACTAGATGAATTCCCCATCAAATGAGAATGTAATAATTCTTTTGTGGTGCTAACTAAATCTAATGCAGCGCAAAAATCGTTATTTCTTAGTAATGTTTGAATGGTAGGCTGTGTAGCTTGAAGACTCGAAATTAACTTTAACTACAAAATAATATTGCATGAACCGCTTAGTGTTAGAAAACAATAAAAATGATAAAACTCACTAAAAAAAACAATTGGATTTAAAGAAAGAACAGATTACTCTAACAAAGTTCAAACTGCAAATATGCTGACATTCAGTGCAAGGATTTCCTACTAGAAGTATGATTGATATGAGTAATTCTCCTAGCAGATAGATGTAGTTGATTGAGCTCAATTAAAAGTCCACCTAGTGATTCTAACAAATTTGGGTAATGCTTGGGAGAAATTTATTATCAAATACTAGTAACCTACGAATGTCTTCTAATTTTACAAACTATGTTAAATAGTTGTAACGTAGAACAGCGAGAACTGCTGAGCAGATCGCATACTTTGTGATGGGCTGACGACCATCCCGCCTACGTCTTAAACGATGCTTACTGGCAAAGGCTAAACAGGTCCAGTGAAACTTTCAAAAACAAGTGAAGTTGTGGATGAGCTCATATATTCAATGATTATTAGTGCAATACTTTATTCATAACAGAGTATGCGAGAAAAGTCACCAGAACATTGAATATGTTTGCATAATCATACCGAAGCATAAACGTTTACTACTTGTGATTGATTTCAACAGTAAAACTGACAATAACTTAATCAATAGATATTAGATATTTGAAAATAGACAAGAGTGTAATTATAATCAATACATCATAAGAAAACATAATCGGAGGGTAATGATTAATGACAAGAATAAATTGGCATCATAGTTTTTGTCTTACTATAGTTCTATATTCAGCAATCCGACTGAATAGAACATAGAAACCAGACCTATTAAAATAATGGAGGCTAGTAAATTTTTTGAAAAGTGTTGGAGATGCTCAATTACCGAAAATAACTTCTAAAAATTG
Organism: Schistosoma mekongi; assembly: GCA_034768735.1. NCBI lineage: Eukaryota > Metazoa > Platyhelminthes > Trematoda > Strigeidida > Schistosomatidae > Schistosoma > Schistosoma mekongi. The sequence continues at coordinate 71,116,070 of CM068306.1, read as the reverse complement.
ACCTTTTCTGCAACTTACTTTAACTAAGTCTGAATTTAGTGTTTTTCGCATCTAAACTTCTCAGGTTGCTAGTTTTTTTTGTTATTCCCACCGTTACCTTATTAATTGTCTGTTTTATAACGCTACTCTGTTGGTTTATACGCTTGGGTATTTTGAAATTATACGCGAGAGTTGTACACTACAGTTTATGTTGTCCTTCTTGTTGATACGATTAGTTGTCTGGATGACACTGGACCAGAATATCTAGTTAGCGAGTAGGTAACAGGAGGATAAGAAATCTTTTTCATTTTCACTGAACCCGGCGTGGGTTATTAGTAGTTCAATGCACAGAAATACCAAAACAGTAATATCAGACTTAGGATACTACATTTAATCTCTAGAACAATAAAAATGATTTATGTTGTTCGATCTCTGTTGATTCTCACTTATATAACTTAAAAGTCTCTAAACACTAGTGTCTGATACTTCAAAATAACTATTTGATGCTTCAGTGATGCCATTGAGTTAATCCTCTTGAGGCTTAATTTGTTCCAGAAAAACTACATGATAATACTCTGAGGGTTACAAAATAAAAATAACCTACTTTGTCAACAACCAACCGATAGTTTTCACGTCGTCGGACAATACGTAACAATTTCATTTTGTCAATTACAGTGAATGTATCGATTTGCTGCAATTTATGCCTGGAATATGAAAATAAATTCACAGAGAAATAGCTTATAAACATAAACTAGTTAGTAAAAGAGTACTTTCCTCTGAAGAGAATTTATACAATAATAATTAAAAGGTACTGAATGTTGCCAGTATAGAGATAAAACTTTTATGACATCCGCCTTATTTGCATATAACTAAGAATTAATTATTGGAGGATGGAAGTAGTAGCAGTCAAACTTACTAACTGTCACACTAAGAAATCAATGATTAAAATAGATAAAGCAATGAGACAATATTATAAAATGCAAGTATTATTACAACACTGATTCAACAGAATGCTACTTGGAAATTACTACAGTATATTCAATAGGATATAAATCACTTAACACGTCAATGTGGCTGAAAATGAGCTGGAAATAAATAAAACTGTCAGCAATAATATCATAAACACAATTGATAGGTACAAATTCGTATACTTAGTCAGCTTCAGGGGTTGATGATACCAAACTGGAGTAAGCCAAAATGGCTATAAATTTCTAATTCGGAGTATGAAAGTCGAAAACTTTATCACTAAGATATAGTTCTATTGTAAATAACAGTGAGTTATTTCGTACAAGACATAAGGAAGAATTAAGGACAATGAATTATGAAAAAAAATGTATAAGCAGTATCACGAACATATAATGATTTTCTACAAAATTATGCGATATGAATACATAAACGAAATAATTGAACAGATGAGAAAAAGACATTTTAAAACAATTCTACGACAACAATTTTGAAGAAAATAAAACCAATGTCAACTCATTATTACTACTAACTGTACAATATTAGGTAAACAACCCCTAATAAGGTGGTTTTACGAAAACACTGCACAATTTAAAATTAACTTTCAAAATTAACTGATACTCGTCAAAAAATCAACATAAATAAAGGGGATATAAAATAATCGTTTAGGTTTAATTTTTAATTCCTAAGTATTTCAATTGAAATAGTTATTTTTGTGGAGATTGGTTATTTAGTTGATTGAATATGTTACAGATTGATGTTGGCAGGGTACCATTGAAAACCAGGAAGCACTGGACAGCTGTTTGGTACCAGTGTAGAACTCCTCAGCAATGTGCACCCCAGGTTCCGCACAAGGAGCTTCAGGTTGAAGGATAACGCCTAACAACCTGCACCACTGAGTTGGCATCTAATGGTAGAATCCCCACTTCCAATGATGGACATGTTTAATCGTAAGTATTTATCAAATTATTTAAATGCAAAAATTTCGGTGCGGAATCGACACCGAAAATATATGCGATACACAATTACAAACATAATATCATTAAAAAAATAAAAGAAAAAAAGTGATCACAGAAACACAAAGCAAAATTCAATAAGACAACAAGAAAATCACAAGGTAAGAGATACAGTTCAGATAGAAACATAATCAAAATATATTTCATTCCATTCAGAAAAGTCATCACATTTTCATCAAGATTTCAATAGGATACTAAAACATCATACACTCCGACTGATTTCTATTCTCACCAATTTCTCATGAGGTATCAAAACACTAACTTACACAACCTCTACAAATACAACCACAAAATCATGATGGACAAACAGAAGTCAGTCATATACAGCTCTCTTTCATACCACACCAAGTCACTAACTCACCATGTCTCCAACTATCCCACTCAATCTCAACAACGATAAATAATACACGATATGGAAGACGCTCGAATGACATTCGTGAAGCATAACTAAGTCAACGAAGCCATGTTTGAAGATGGCGATCCCAGCCTATCATTTAGTTATCACCACTGTGTCCGAACACACGTTGTTCAATCTCGGCATTATTAACATGATGTTGTCACTGGGTGTGTCAACAGTTCATTGAAAACAACGACAATCGAACACAGACAGATACCGAACATACACAGCACAGAAAGTTCAGGTTCCAGAAAAACGAAGCAGAACAACTGTCACTGAACCGTTGTAAAATCGATAATGTAGTCCAATTCATGCTCAAAATAATCTATAAGTTACTGTCATATTCTTGAATCACAGAGTTCAACAATCTTAACTTAGATAAACACAGAGGCATTTCGTGCTTGCCATTAAATCCATCTTACAATTAAATTTAATGCAATAGTTTATCACGAAATGTAGCATGAAAATCAACATAAAACAGTAAATATGAATAAGGATACCGTTATAAAGAATTTACGGAATAGGTTGCTGTTACTGTTATACACTCAAGATTGAATATGACTAATGTCTAGTAATATACAGGATCTTTAAAAATATGCGTTGAATTAACACCCTCCACCTATTGACTACATTTACGGATAGTGGTTGGTAATACAATCTATAATTTGCATTTCATCTAATATGGGACTTGCAAGCAGTATTTACATATATCCGAGTATTGATGGTCATAGTGAGACTCGAATATGATACATACCTCGGTAAACGTTGGTCTCACACCGTGGCCACTGACTATAGGATGATGGTGCCAAAGAGTGATGAGCGTTATGAACTAAGACGTAAAGTGGATAATAACTCCCACCATTAATAATTATCCAACTATCATAACTTTTTAGAATTATGAAACTCATGATAAAAACAATGATATTTTACTTTGATCTTAATAAAATACACGTCGGATAAAAAGTAAAAAGGCTATAAACAATAAACACGAGGTCAATAAGGGAAGTAATCCAGTCGACTGTACTAGGATGCGTCGTCAATAAGATGTTCAACAGTGAAACAAATGAAGTAGAGAAAGCTTTCTAAATATACTTATAAGTACTTACAACTAGTCTGGTTATTTACACATCTTAATTGTTTCTTATATGTGTGCATACTTTCATTAAACCTATTTCAGAACTTTTTTAATGTTTGCACTGACATAAATTATGGAGAAACTTACCGAACATCTTTAATTTGACTGATAGCTTTGCTTAAATCTCCACGTATCACATCATGGCATTGGATAGCTTCAAAAAAAGTCGATGACTTTCTGGAAACCTACAAGTATGAATCGAATCAGAATTTAAACAAACGAATTATTCGGTCATTCATAATCAACGTAGAGTTTGGTATAAATATGCGTTAGCTTAACTAGACAAAGTATATCACCGCCAAAGGATGAAATTAATAAAGTGAATGGTAAATGAGTAGAATTATTGTAGTAATAATCACAAAGAGAATGACTAAACATTGAGGGTATGGTTCAAAAATTCACAATAAAAAGCTAATTCTGAAAGTGCTAGAACTCGTAGTCTAAACGAAGATAACGAGTGAAGACTGTGGCAGATTATGAGTTATGTCACGCCTCCAACCACTGGTTGCTGTTAATGCATGGACAGTGATCAACAAGTCTGCACCTATTGATACAGCCTAAATTAACAATAAACGACGTAATCAGTTTATGACATGGCGCCGTAGTTTGAAAGAAATCTATATAGGACTAGCTTCTGTCGGCCCATCTCGACTTCTTGGTTGCCTTCATAAAGATGGTACAACTCAGTTGGCTTAGACCATATCAGATATAATCCAGAATAGAATTCAGAAGTGATCCTACTGCAGTTCTATATCAAACTTTCAATAAAAGTGACATGATCTTAGTTAATCGAAAGAAGTCTATTTTCACTGTATTTTCTAATGAAATGTCTAGCATGTAATTTCCTTATTACCCTTTGATTATGACTGCCTTCGATTTCCATGTCTTTGGAATATTATGTTCTTCACTGTGTTCCGTATACTCTGTGGTGTGTGTCTGCCTCAAATTGATTGCTTAAACGAGTACGCAATAAATAACGGAAAAAACAAATGACTTTACGAATCGGTGGCATGATTCACTTTGGCTGTTCCTAGTTTACTGTAACTCTTGTTAATATTTCACATCAAAGTAGGTAACGAGTTAGAATACACAATACAAGTCCCAGCCACCTCAGCGGAAAACGTCCTACAATTCCAGTAACTGACTTGGCATATTTACCTAGTATCTGATATGTAACCTTAACGTTGCCACTCGATTTTTCAGTGATATGCATAAAAGACTGGAAGACACCTACTCTAGTGTATTTTCTTACTAATGAAAAAGGTGGTTAAGAAAATGCAACAACAAATTTACTTGTACAGAGAACGAAAATAGGTTATTGTAAATAAGGAAAGATGTGACCAATATTATTAAGGGCACATCTGCCATGGCAATTAACTGGATTTTATAGACATGAACATTACTTCTATTTACCTAATCACTATGAAGAGTTGTCGATTTTCACAGTTCTAATCAGTGTAGTTGGCGTATAATTGAACTACATTTTATGCTAATATTATGAAAATGGAATAACAGAATTTTAAAACCAGCATTCAATGTTGCCTAATCTGTTCTTGTGAAACCAAATACTAATATTTTGGTCCATGAAAAGACAGTGTCAACATCTTATCCCCTTCGTACTACTGCGTGGAATAAGAAGTAAAATACTTATGATTGACACGAAAACCTTCAGTCTTCATGAAAGACAATATATAATATTATTACGTCTGAATTGGAAATGACGTTGAACTATGTAGAACACATACATCGACAGAAGAAATAACTATTAAGGTGAAAGCAGAGGCAGTCGTGAGCATCTCAGAATCCAAGTATATGGCCGGTTTATTGACATGTAAAATAAGAAAAACTACGACATGAATCTTTAGACGTTCCAAAGAATTATAAAGTGTTATATTACTAATTAAGAAACAGAATAATTATTTATTTGTATCAAATGAATGATAAAGCTGACAATAACAATGTCAAAACGTTGATTAGTTCTGCTTGCACAAAAGACGCAACTCAATTAATACATTACATGATAGGTGACGGAGAAACGACATAAGCGTCTCGACATGGGTGTTAGAGAGCCAATCCTGGCTTAGTATATGTTAAGTAATTAATTTGCTAAGAGTGTAGTAATATTTATATTACTACCCATTCGCGGACCCTACACTACCTGCTTCGGTTTTGGGGGACTAGACAGCATCACACGGCCTCATGCTTAAAGTGTAACGAGCTCAAAGCTCAGTGAACGAGTCTGTGCTGGGTAATTTAGGAATCCTTCATTCAGACACATGAATAAAGGAATGAGGCAGAATTCACAGGATTTATAAATAAAATTATTCAGAACGAATAAAACAATTGCAAAAGCATTCATATTCACCTGTTCAATTATATTTAACTCAATAATATCCAAATAATTAACCAATTTATCATGTTGAGTACGAAAAGCTTCTCTTTGTCTTGTTTTTGAAATATTTACAGAATCCATTATTACTGATAAGGAACCAGTTTCTCCAAATGGATTTCGTGAGTTTTGAAGGCATAAACGACGTAGATGTAAAGGTATAACTTGGCAAAAAGTTTTTTCATCTTTTAGATTGAATGTTTGATCAAAATATAAAGCAGGAATCGAATTGAGGGATACGTCAAGCGATGGTGACTGCCCGTCGTTTAAAGCTAATATACATAAAAATTGAATCGATAAAAATGTTCGTAAAACTTCGTAATTCATATTTTTAAACTACTGGGAAAAAAAGTAGACAGTGGATTAACAGGGATTTGATGAAGACACCCTGAAGAGCAGAAGTTACGTGATATGAAAGTTTATTTCAAAAATCATCACTATAACATATAATTAAGTAACGTTCCTAATAAGGATATCATCTTATTCATCAATACTCAGTATTGGACGACTTCAGTATTTGCAATTTAATAAATATGTCACTGGACAGAGGTTATTAGTTATGCAGAGTTGACATTATAAAATTCAATCAGATACACGTTGTGATAAAGCTTATTCATTTAATGTTTATTGTGTTATATCAAATTATTATGAAGTATAAATATTATTTTTCAATCTATATGTGCAGTATGTGAGGGCTTGTATATTTTCATCGTACATTACAAGCCCTTACTAATGTTTTCAACACAATAGTAACCGTATGCTCACGGTATCATAATTGAGAACGTAGTAGCGTTTGAAATGAATGGACTAAGTTTTAGTCCTAGTAAGATATAAGTATATGTAACTGAAGCATCAAAAATAAAGTGAAATAGGTCAAGTAGATTTGATTTGCCAGCCACAATCCAACCATATACCTGGAAAAGCTGAAGTTTTATTTTATGCAACCATAGTTCTAAATACAGTTGTATCCAGGATAGTTTACATTTACGTGCAATTATTTGTAACCATATGAATATTACCACTAAAACCAAGATCGCTGAATGCAGTCAAATAAACTTTTATTTTAGAACAACCTCGATTACGCACCTAACGAGATAGGTGGGATATTTAACCCACTACGACACTGAAAACTTAGAATATAAGTAATTTTGTTTTTCAAATCTCTGAAACAATACTTAATAGTTGAGGTTATTTTCTGAAACATACGATTCAGATATGCAATAAATAGCATGCAAGACAATAGGCCCATGTCAAATAGCAATCGTTACTTTGAAAATCCTGTGGTTGTGTATTCTCTAAGCAAGGTTTGACTGAGAAGCTATTATTGTCATTACTAGCACAAACGTAGTGTAAAAATGAACTTTTCTAGTTATTCTATCATCGTATACATCTTTAATCAGTTCATTCTGGTTGCCTTATTTATTACTAAATGTCTTTATTTGTTCATGTGTCCATGTAGACTGTATTTTTTGGTTGATATCTGATCATATTATTGAAGGACCTTTGAATGGGATGATAGATGCAAACCTTGTCAATGTGTCCATTTATTGCTAACAGTTACAAACAAGATTATTTAGAACGAACTGACGAACTTGCCAAATAGTTGAAAGGCATTATATGTGAAGCAGGGACAGATAATGTTACCCAAAAGGACAATAAAAGTAATGCAATTAAGCCACCTATATCATACAATGGAACCCCACTACAACCAATTACCTAAGCTACAAATTTCCACCATAATTCACTGGATCATTATAAAGGTAAACGGCGGCTCTTCTCTACGGAATAATTTATTATTAAATATGCGATAAATTCTACTTCCAAGTTAAATTCAGTGTTGCATATAGCGAACATAAAAATGTACAAGATTGCTTAAAAAATAAAGATTAAGCTCTTCATTATAAGGGTTAACAAATGTATAATAATTAAATAACTTTTGAAGAATATACCACAAGAACTTATTATGCAGAAATACTACTTACAAAACATCACCTACCTTTATCGGATGATTTTACTGAAGGAGAGCTATCACTAAATGAATTAGATAGTGAATTAGTTTGATATTTAGGTGATGATCTACATGAATCTGTATCAGATTTACGAATTCCAATCTTATTTAAATATTCTATGAAGTGTTTCTCCGTAATCACTGGTAAATGAGGACTTGGTAAAACTTCAGCATTTTCAAATTTATCGCCCCAAAGTTTAGCAAATATATCTGTCTGATAATGAAAGGATAGAAATAATATAAGTTCAATTGCAGTAAATGATTTAATCCACAAGTATGCATAGAAGTAACTAATAGAAAAATTCTTCTGTAAAGTTGTAGCTAGTACACATAGATTACAAAGTAATACCAAGGCATCCGCAATGTCCCAAGAGTTCGTTATGTGTTGAACCTAGCAGTATAGGTCATTTTACTTTTCATTTAGTGGGAGTATTAGATATTGGTGGACAGACCAAAACATGGCACCAGTCCATTAAATCATTGACAATTTAGCTGAGCCATGTTAAGAGGTGCAAACGACATTGTTGGGGTCCACGTGATTATCGTAACAAATAGTTAGAGACTTTGAGTAACATGACTCAAAACCGTTCGCAATGGCGCAGGTGCATCCATTCCTTGTCTTCCTACAAATCCTAAGCTTCTGAATTCATAAAACTCTCTTCTTACTGAATTACATTTTCTTAAATTTCATCTCCAATCTCTAATCCTCTCCATTAACACTAACTCTGTTTTTACCTCCACTATCCTGGGATTTCATCCGATAATTTAATCTCCATCTGCTAATTGAGGCATGGCAACTTGAACTGATATATGCACGTTGTTACTGATTGACTAACTGACTAAGTGTTAGATATTAAGGTGTAATTTACATTAATGATATCGTTTCAGGATGATAGATTTAACCTTATCTTTCTGCTCAGGACAAATCAACGTTAATCAGTTCAAGATATCAAATAAAAAATTCAAGAACACAAATTGTAAATAACTTGAAAATGAATTTATTATTGACTGTAGTTTCTTTCAAGTGAACACAATATTACAAGCACTTCAAATAAAAAGTTTAAAAAAACTGGATATAATTATCTTATGTTATTATACTGAGCTAATCAAGTGACAATTAAAATGGACTAAAGAAAATTCACTTTGAATTGTTCTTAATTCAACCATTAACTTAAGTGATTATAAAATCAGAAAAATTGCAAACAGTTTAGTTTTTCTTAGGCACCATTTAAAAATTTACCTCACGATAGTTTGGATCGTTCAAAACAGCCGGTAAATTTACAATTGATTGATGCACACTCCATTTACGTGATGGTTTTTCTGATAAAGAGGGAAAAATATTAGTGAAAATATCAATACACTGATCTAATGTAATAAAAATGGAGAAAATTGTTCATTAAACTGATTACAAATGGTGTGATAGTGAACAGTTAATGAGAAAGCATTACATGTACTTCTAGGGTTAAGTGCTGTTCAAACCTAAATTTCAATATATAAAGCATTTAACATCAGTCTAAGCAGGTTTTGAATGAAGCCTTACAAGATATCAAAACATAATCGCACAAGTGACTTCATATTAACTATATAGTGAATACTGTTGATCAACACTAAGCTTATGTAACATTCAGTTTATGCACTCACTCATAAAAGTTTATCTGAAATTTCGCTGTTAAGTATTATTATTTGTGTTTTAGTTCTTTTTTCGTATTCCTTGTACAAGATGAATTTTCAATTTGTTGGCTTTAAATGTTTGATGATTAATCAGTTTGACGCTCAGTATTAATTTTACTGGAGTTTTCTTTGTCTAGTAAAACACTGAATTTGGCATAAATAGGCACTAAAAGAGCATATGAAACACAATAAGAAGCATAATATTACGAAGAAGGGAAAAAGGAAGGCGAACATTAGAGATAAAAATTTGACAAGTAATATCCTTCCATGGTGTGGGCAGCCAGAAAGTGGCAACCGCCCACATACCTCTAACAGCACACGAGATCATCTGCTTCGAGGTTAAATCCCACTCTCAACTCTTAATAACCCTCTTATCCCCACGATTAACCCGTCTAGCCTAGCTTTATCACCTCACACCCCCAATGCTAATGGTTTGAGTTCACAAAATGTTATTCCTGGTCTCTCGAAACCTCCCACTAAACTATATATCGGAGCTTTTAACGCTCGAACTTTATGTCAAATAGGACAACAAGCCTCCTTAGCTATGATCCTAGATTCTCGCTCCATCAATGTCTGATGCGTCTCTGAAACGCATATTCAGGACCCAAGCACAATTATTCGCATAGTCTCACCTTGTAAAAATAAAGAACCGGCCCGGTTCACCCTTCGCGTTTCTGGAGACCCCACCGCTACCACTCGAGGCCTTGCTGGTGTAGATATAGCACTAAGTTCAAAAGCTGGACAAGCTCTCCTTGATTGAATTCCCATAGACAGTCGCTTCTGCGCTGTCCGTCTAAATGGGACAGTAAGAAGTCGGAAAAATGAGGACACACGCCGTTGCTTCTTTGTTGTCTCTGCCTACGCTCCCGTTGATTTCAGCTCAGATGATGTTAAAGATGAATTTTATAGAAAAATTTCTGACTTCCTTCGAAAATCTAAGTGCACTGATGTAGTGATAGTGGCTGGTGATTTTAATACCCAAGTAGGTAGATTAGGCGAAACCGAAAGGCACCTAGGTGGATCCTATGGTGTCGAGGCTCAACGAGCAGACAATCGCGACCGTCTGTTACAGCTATGTTCAGACAACCGTCTATTTCTCGCAAGCACCAACTTTAAACATAAGGAAAGGCATCAGTTGACGTGGCGACCACTACAACCAACTCAACGCTGGACTCAAATAGACCACATTGCTATCAGCCACCGTTGGAGAGGCTCGATAGAAGACTGCCGCTCATTTTGGAGTACATGTTTAGACTCAGACCATGCTTTAGTACGAGCTCGTATTAGTCTGCATTTCACTGGACGTAAAAGATCCACGGCAAGGATCCCTCTCAGAGTTCAACGATGAAAAAGTCAAAAATACATTACAGGAACAACTAGAAAACCAACTAGTCAGCTATGTAAGCGATACCCATCCCGAGTCCGTTTGGAATGATATCCAAAAAGCTGAAACAGCAGTAGTATCTACTAGTTAACTAAGCCAAAAAGTTAGGAAAACTCAGTGGATTTCAGCTGCATCTACTCAACTGATAGATGCTCGGCAACACATCCCGTCTAGTTCCGAATACGATGAGGAGCGAAGGCAACTTAAACACAAATTGGTTAATAGCTTACGGAATGATCGTGAGCAGTGGTGGGTGGCAAAAGCTAAAGAGATGGAAAAGGCAGTGGCAATAGGTAACAGTAGGCAACTGTTAAGACTTATCAAGGAAACGGGTATCAGAAATCCAACTGTAAGTGAACTATCTCAGAAAAAGATGGGACCATTATTCACTATCAATCCAGAAGGTTGGATCGATGGGCAGACCGCTTTAGGGAGCTGTTTGATTGGCCCTCGGCCTCATGCCAGTTGCCTATCATTCCCAAGTAATCTGAATGGCGAATTAATATTGATCCCCCAAGTCTTAGTGAGGTTGAGAAGGCTATGGAGAATCGAAAGCGAGGGAGAGCAGCAGGATCTAATGGATTAACCCCTGAGATATTTAAGGATGGTGGTTCAGTTTTAGCAGCGGGACTAACTGGGATCCTGGCTAGAATCTGGGAACTAGACGCAATACCATCTGACTGGTCTCGAACACGAGTCGTCCCAATCTATAAGAAAGGACAAAAGTCCTCTTGTGACAACTACCGAGAAATCAAGTTAACTAATATAGAGTCTAAAATATTAGCTTCAACAATACTTCGACGACTAACGAAAGCTCGTGAAGAGCAAACTTGAGAAAACCAAGGTGGTTTCAGACCTGGACGTGGTTGCGTAGACCAAATATTCACACTTCGCCAGGTTCTGGAACATAGACACACTTTTAGACAACAATAGTTGTATTCCTTGACCTTAAGGCGGCATTTGACTCTATCGATCGTAAGGTTATGTGGCAATGTCTGTCAATGAAAGGCGTACCAGAGAAGTACATTAACCTTATACAAGCTCTCTACTCGAACACCACATGTCGAGTGAGAGGTTATGGCGTATTGTCGTCAGAACTGATTACCTCAAGTGGTGTTCGTCAAGGTTGTCCGCTTTCCCCATTCTTATTTAATTTTATCATTGACACACTTTTAGAGTTGACACTTTCGTCGTCTGACCTCTCCGGGGTTGACCTCCTTCCAGGAGATAAACTTGTTGACTTAGAATATGCAGATGATATAGTTTTCTTAGGCGAAGATGCTGATAAAATGCAGAATCTTTTGACTACCTTAAACATGAATGTAAGGATGTTTGGGATACGATTCTCTCCACCCGAATACAAAATGGCACTTCAGGATTGGCTTGATTCAACACCGAAGTTGGTGATAGGGAGTGAGGCAGTTGAATGTGTTGACCGCTTCACTTATCTTGGCAGCCTCATCAGTCCTGACGGTCTGGTGTCTGCTGAAGTCTCTGCGCGAAAACATAAGACCCGATTAGCTTTTGGGAATTTGCGTCATCTGTGGCGTAGGCGAGACATCCGATTACCGACCAAAGGATGCGTTTACTGCGCAGCAGTTCGATCCGTTCTACTTTATGGATGCGAAACATGGCCGTTAAGGATAGAGGATATTCGTAGGCTCCTAGTATTCGATCACAGATGTCTTCGAAGCATTGCCCGTGTTCACTGGGACCACCGAGTAAGTAATACGTGGGTTAGGAATAAAGTACTAGGTAAATACGGTAAGTCTATTGATGAAATAGTAAATCTTCACCAGCTGAGGTGGCTAGGACATGTGTTACGCATGCCTGACCACCGCTTACCTCGACGAGCAATGCTATCTGGTGTGGCAGCAGGCTGAAAGAAAGCTAGGGGCGGCCGAACCGAAACATGGCACCAGTCCATGAAGTCATTGACAGTTGGGCTGAGCCATGTTAAGAGGTGCAGACTACCTGGTTGGGGTCCGCGTGATGATCGTAACAAACGGTTAGGGACTTTAGGTGATATGGCTCAAAACCATTCGCAATGCCGCAGGTGCATCCACTCCTTGTCTTCCTCCAAATTCTAAGTTTCCGAACTTATCATAATTTTCTCTTTACCCAATCATAACTTCCTAAGTCTTATCTCGGATCTCTATTCATTTCCATTAATACCAACCCTGTTATTACCTCCCTTACTCTGGGATTTGATCCAACAATTTAATCTCTATCTGCTAATTTGGGTATGGCAACTTGAACTGATGTACACATGTACCAAGTTCGACGTTGTAACTGACTGACTGACAACAAGAAAATTACCCAAGAGACATTTCAGTGGGAAAAACAGTCAGGAAAGACTTCTTTCAAATGACATAAATTACTTCATGTTGTTATATATGCACGGGTGGATGAATTATTTTAGTTGTTGACCATACATGATAAAGCTAGTCCTATTCAGGCCTAAATCTTATACATAGACACAATAATCCAATTTATCGACCATGGACCAGATTAAACGTGACACATAGATGATAAGCGATACTAAGTGAGAAATCACACAACGTGAAAGGGCAAATATATAAGTTGAATTTATCTGTTCACCAGAATATAATTTGCCACCAATTTGCCTATTATTAGTACCATTTAAATACAAAATTTGGTACAAAATACCACCAAAAATGTATGCGCCACACAAGTAGAGAGAAACGTTGTGAAGAAAATAAGGAAAGAGGACAAACGAGGGGAAAATGTAGGATTTAGTAGGACAACAAGAAAATCACCGGGCAGGAGATGTAGTTCGGGTAGAAATACAATCAGGATTTCATTCCTATAACAGAAGTCATCACTTGTATGAAGATTGTAATGAGAAACTGGAACGAGATCGCCACTGGCTTGTATTCTGTGCTACATCTAATAATATCTCGGGCCACTAATTTGCACCATCACTAAAACCCCAACAAGGAAGTTGGGATAAGCTGACGGATGCTAATCCTATGCAGTTTCCTCTCATTCCACGACGCCATGCTATAAACTGACCACCTCTTCACCTTTTTCAACCAGTCCCAGCGTTGGCAAATAATGGATGATACGGAAGCTGTTCGGATGACATTCGTAAAGCACAACCAAGACACTGAAGCCGGTGTTTCAAGATGGTCGTCATTGTGCCCTGGTAACACGATGTTCTCACCGAAAGTCGGCAGTTCTTCTAGGACAACGATGATGAAACACAGAGAGACGCCGAACATCCTCAGCTCAGAGAAACAATATCTCACGAGCATAGAGCAGAACCTTTCACCGAAGCGTTGTAAACTCGACCTTTTACTGCCAAACTCACATCATAACAGCGCCAAAGATTGCCCATTTCGGGATGAGCCGATCTAGCTTTCATTATCCGTAGACTGATCTCAGCCGGTACACCACCACTAGCACTCATACAACTATCCAGATATATAAACGTTCGACTACCTCAAGCGATGCAACGCAAATTGTGAGAGCAAGTATATACTCCTGCCAGTCATGTAAACATATTTTGTACATGGGAAGTGAAAAGTACATGGCATACTTACGGATACTAATTGCTAACCGATTAAGTGCAATTTCGATAGTTTGTCTGTTATCGTACAGTAAGACACTATCATCTGCGTACTCAAGATTAAAAATTGTCTCCAGGTAACAACTCCACACCACCAGCTGTTTCTAGAATGTCATCGATGGCAAAGCTAAAGATGAAAGATGAAATTAGGCAACCCTGTCTAACTCCACTGCTTGAGTGTGCACAGAGCTTTTAAGATGATAATAAGCTCCTCAGATAGGCCCGTATCCAGCAAACAATTCCAGAGCACAGTCCTGTTCAACGAATCAAAGGCAACTCTGATGTCAAGAAACACAACGATTATTGGCCTGCAATACGTGTGACGGTGTTTAAATATTTTGCGGGTGAAAGTATGACCAGTACATCCGCGACCTGGTCGAAAACCGACCTGCTCCTCTCGAGTCAACCTTTCACACGTTTTGGACTATCCATGAAGTATGACTGAATACAACAATTTGGAAGCAATGGAGAGGAGATTAACTTCCCCCCCACCCCCAATAACTGTTACACCGGTTATTGGAGCTCTTTTTAAAGATGACCACGACAACCTCTCCATCCCAAGCTGATAGAACACTCTTAGCATCCTAAATCTTCTCAAAAACGTTTGTCAGATTTCTGACCAGGAGTTCGCCACCATCTTTAAAAAGGGAAAGAAGCAAGTTACCTGGGTCTGGCGATTTGTTTCGGTCCAGAAGCTAGAGTCCCTTGAGGACATTTTCTTTGCCTGATAGAACAGCTATCACCGACCATAGAGGGCAGGACAATATCGTCTAAGTTGCTGAGCAATAGATTAGCTGAACTGACCGTCGAAGAAAACTCAGCCCACCGTCTAAGACGACCTTGGATGTCATTGATTGGCGTGCCATCAACTTCACAGATTGTTTCACTGACACCAAACTTCTCGCTGCCAGTGGTTTGGACGAGTCAAACGAGCTTCCAGTAATTACCAGATGCAACCGCTGTTTCCAACTCATTGGAACACCCAGACCACCAGGTTTCCCAGTCCTCACACAGGCTTTTCACGGCTTCCTGACGTAAGATCCTACATTTATTACCAAACTCATGAGTCATTGAAATGGACTGACGTGTCTCAATGAGTTGTGAGAAACCTGCAGAAACTCAATTCTTGTAACCTGAACGTTTCGCGAAACCACAAGAGACGTAGCCTACCATTTTCATGAAGTCATGCAAATGCAGCCAGTGCTCATTTTACGCTTTTTCGTGAACTAACATTCAGCTTAGAACCTAACTCGGATTGATATTTGATTACAACGGAAGCTAAATCCAATTTACTAGTATCAGTTCGTTTAGGCCAAAGCATCTGCTGGCCACTGAAACACAAAATAAGTGTGGCGCAAACCAAGCCATGATCAGGATCCGCATAGGTATTTTAAAAGAGACGACAGTTTTGAACACAGTCACGTCGGCGGAAATTGGTCGCGATATCATCACTCTGTGTGCATGCTACGTCGGACCACTAACCAAGGGTGAAAAACATTCAGAACTGTGTTTTAGAGGACTAATTCATTTATTATGGTCGTGAGTAATGTAAACATTACATTTCTATTATTGTTACGTTTCTCTTACCCTATCCTTCCGTTTAGTATATTTGCTGTTATTATACTGTCTCTTTCTATGGACTACAGTTAATTAGTTGTGTGCAAGTTACCCCCCATTCACTGCCACAATCTCTTCTGTTTCGTATTAGTGTAAAATTCATAATTGGTTCGCTGTGTGGTCTGAATTTGTGTATATATAAAGGCATGATTGAAATACAATACGACTAAATTGGTTTGGATTGGATTGTGTCTGTTTGGCTAATAAATCGTTGTTTTTTCTATTTCGGCTTGGGGGACTGGTTGTCGCGGTGCAGACGTGTCCGCACACTAATTGGCAATTATCAAGGCCACTGTTTGTTTTTCCGCAATATATAACAGTCCATGCTTGGATTGAAGGAGGACATTGGATATTGCATCAGCAAAGCTGTGCCGGAAGACGTTGCTAGACAGAAGCAGGTTGTAGTCTGCACAAAGCTGAGCTCAAACGCCCTACCTGTGCATTCAAATCTCCAGCTATTACTACAATATCTGTTGAATGCGCTTTATCAGAAGGCTGTTTATAAATAGTAGGTAGATGGAAGCCAAGAGAAGTACTCCACCCATCGTTCTAGGTGTCTAGTCTGAGAACAGATAAAATTCCTGTATTTCTAGAAGGTTGCCTCACTAACATTTGGATTTGTAATTCCAGTTCCTTTTACAAGTCTGAAAAGCTGTCTAGTGTTACCTCTCACCGTTATATTTTCATCGAGGAGTTGTAAGGAACTTGTAAAGACCAAGTGCTTGCAATCTGGGCCTGTTCTAATTTTACTAAAAATAACTGATTTAATTGCATGATTAGTTTGAAGCGATATGTTTTAGGAAATTGCGGAAATCGTTTTATTGGGCCATTATAGGAGTATAAATAACTCATTCACAGGATAAATATACTCAACCTTTAGCAACACTAAGTATAAAGGATAGTGATATTACTCAGTTTCACGATAAAAAGTGAATGAAATGCATTTCAAACATGCGGTTTCACGGATAAAAGTCAAACATTTTAAGTAGTGACCCACCGTTCCATTCGTAAACACGCCCTATGGAAAGTGAATATATTTACTACTCAAAATTCAGGTATCTAGTAACAGTAAAACGATATGATACTAAACAACTGTTCTTTCTGCATATTGGTCAATATGATCACAACTTTTGTCAAGAAACAACTTATATATATATATATATATATATATATATATATATATATATGGAATGAGCAAATGTTAAATGAACGAGATGGTTACACATCTTTATCTCGATGTAAGATGTATGTGTTGTAGTAACCGGAGAATAGAATAACAAACTCATTCAATATGCCTGAATTTATTGGCTAATTCATAAGTAAATTTGGAAGTGGGAACTATTCACTATACAAAATGAGAAAAATATATATCCAACAATTGGTATACTGTTGGTTATGAACCATGCATACTCTAGACAACTAAAGGGTTGTTCAGCTGCGTGAACTGTAGTGAATAAAACATTGATGTGAACACGTTTTACAGTTAATACTACGCACAACCATCTTGCTATGGATTGTTTACAAAGAGCCATTGATTTATTAATCATACATGTTTCTAATATACCTACCTTTACAATTAGAGTAATTTAAATAAAGCTAAGAATTAAAACAATATTATAAAATATTTGAATGTCACAGACTTAAAAAGGCAAGAATACTTAGCTATTTGTCAAGCAAAATAAACAGCGGAAGACATCGCTGTAATTAAAACTGAGTTATAAACTTCGTTAACAAATTAGAATGCTAGTGCAGAATATAGGTTATTAGAAAGCTGGTGCCAATATAACATGAATTTGTCGGATTACTGTTTTTTCATGGAGAAATTTAGAAAAAAGATTGTTATCACAGTAAGAATGAAAATGCGTTATGAAGATTTGATCTAAATGAATGCTGAAAACCAATGAATTTAAAATTCTGAAAATTATCTATATGTGAGCTTGTAAAAAGGAGACCTTATCGATAACAGACAGTATATATAATAGCAGTGCCACAGAAAATCTTATTAGATGCATAAAAGCCCGAATTCTATTCACACCACTTAAAAGATGTCGTCTTGAGCACTAAATTGACATTGTTTTTCCAACTAATAAGTGCAATTTATAAATAGCTTTTACAAGAAAGAGAAATCTTAGTAATTAATCTTAGTAATAAATGGCATTCCTCACCAAGTTCCAAAAATCAGTCAGTTCTAAAAGCGCTCATTATTTACTATAATCTGTTTATATATGACAGTTAGTGGTACTGTAATAATTATTTGACCTAACCAGCTAACAAAATTAAAACACTGCGTAACTAAATGCTGTGCATACAATTTACCCTTATATAACGGTGAGCACGAAAATAAGAAAATCATACAACAGCTAGTAACAAACTCTAAAAGTAACGAAACGGAATGAGGGATTTCTGTCCCGTGATCTAATACTAAAATGAACTTCTCACGTCATAGGAATATAAAAAATACTCAATAGATTACCAGATTGATAATATTTAGTGTACTGTGGTATTCTTGATTAAAAACTCACTACCTATTTTACGTCATAAACGATAATGAAAAAGTTTTTAATATGTTTCGTTTGAGATAAAAAAAAAGGGGAAACGATTAAAGCACCTCAAAATAGCACATACAGTTGACAAAATAAACTTACCATCACAGTGGGCATCAACGGTATGTGCAGGGTGCGATGACTTTATATCCACATTTTTGTATACAGGGTGTTTTAGAAGGTGAAAACCCACTAAATGCTTTTCATAGTCACGCTGACTAGTGAACACAGTACCATGAGATGAAAGACTGCTTTCAAAAGTATTCGAATCCTTTGGCAGAAGACACGAACTATTGGGGCCATATCTGAAATAATCGTGCAGAAAATAGCAGCTTGGAGTTAGTCTAAAGCTTACAAAATATGTAGAAATATCGGCCCTAAATAAATAATTATAGAGGATTTCTACGAAAATAGTACTTGCAGTGGATTAATTTCGCAACAAACTTATAAAATCTTAAATAATTCCATAGATATCTTGTTAAACAGACAGCATATTTCTCAGGTTTAAAGTGTAATTTACACATCGTCAATAATTAGATAAAAATCGTTTCGTTTGTTGATAAATATCACTTCATCCACATAGTTAACATGTCACACGAAACCCATCAGATGGTGTATATATAAGACTCCCAGAATTAGCGTTACCAAAATAATCATTCAGGGATTTCAAACTACTCATTAAAGTCGGGATCTCAAGAGAGGAGTTGACATGATGATAAGCAAAAACTGAGATAAAACAGTTATAGAATGTAAACCAAGCTTGTTCCTAGTAATAGGATATTTGTGAGCAGGTGACTGTAGAACAGGTTACCTGAATCTCTTACTCTGAACCTCTGGCTGAAATAGGTGTTACCCAGCGAAAAAAGTAGTGCAACGAATCCCTAAGATACAATAGTTACTAGTGCTTGTTAATAAAACAAATGCATAGCTTTTTGCACTTTGGGATTTAGCTGCACTTGTCAGCTTTATGCCATAAACTCAACTTAAATTTCTAGATACAGGCAATTACAACCACGCAGAAACTACAACCCGTTTTAGTTAATTCGTTAAATGCATCCGAAAACAGTGATTAGCCCTTGACTGTATCACTTGTATTCCAAACCCCAAGACAGAGCACCTTCAAGTTTGTTACACCTACATATATCGACTGATCCAAGCAGTCTAAAGATGTAAAGATTACGTTCACTATAATACGTCTGTCACCGGTCAAGGGTAAGAAATAATAAATTTCGTGATCGTTTTACTTAGGTTTTATAATTACATAACCAATACCTTAAAATATTCGTATCCATACAAACGAATAACATAAATCACAACCAATGTAGTGGTCGGCTAAAAATGACTTTGGTAAGCTGCAAGGATCAGACATAACAAAAGTGATCAATAGTTTTCTACACAAAAAATCATCAACTGCACACGTGGGGAAGGAGGGTTACGTATCCCAAGTTGGTAGGTTAAGGTAAATAGTGCTGAACTAAAAAATGGACATATTAAATCTACATTTTGGCAGAGAAGTATCTGATCACTGACATAAATCCAAATATTGGTTGATTTAGTTAATTTATCACTATAAACTACTCCATTCTGGGATGCAATAAATGATTGACCACTCAGCATTTCAAAGCCATGTATTGGGTGCCAACTAAAAACGTTTACGCATTATAAGAGGATGTAACAATAAGTGTTATTGAATTTTCGCTTCATAAGCTAAGAACTTAATCAAGTCTGTTAAGCATTTACCCTATACAAAAACTTGGTCACGTCGAGTTACTATTATAATATAGTGAGCCCTTAGCCTAATAAACTCACCGGCAAATAAACGTTTCTACATCATTTTTAAAAATGTGAACTAAGTGGTGTGCTCGGATGTGATTAACAAAGTCCTTCTGGGTTAGGAAGTGCTTTCTAACTTCATGGCTTCCAGTTGGAGAACAATATTCACAGAACCAAATATGATTCATGATTATATGTTATAGTCCAGCTTCCATTACCCATATTAAGCCTGTCCCATCGCTACCAATTCAGTAGATTAATTGAACACATGATAAAAACCGATGACGCGACATGTTCAAACCTCCACTATACTTCAAGGTTAGTTTCCAATAATCAATGAGCAGTTTTATGACGTTCTGGCATAAGTCCAGCAGTTTCTTAGTGCTAGCATCTTGATGTTACCGGTACGGCTCCAGTTCTTTGTAGTGTCCAGCAGTAGTTATCCAGCAGCTCGACTGCGTTGTCCCTAGCGAAGTAAGCATGAGAATAATACTAACCTTTTTTCAGCTTTTGGTTATGTGTCCCTTTGAAGCAAGATGTTTTTATTCTTTCTTATATACATACTTTTTAATTTTTAGCTTCTTCCTCATTTTTGCCTTTTTTCTTAGTGGGTAGTCGCAATTTCAGACAGTTAAGAGGTCATGCGCGTTATGTGTAGAAAGTGGAATGAACGGTAACGAGTAAAGGAGTATGTTGAATAACTATCTGGGAGGGTAAAGAGATAGAGGAGCGATTGCGGTTGGTAGGGCTAAAAGAATAATAATGATAATAGTAAAAATGACAATAATGACAATATTAATTGTAACAGTGATAGTAAAATTAATGTGATAATAATAATAATTAAGTGGTGAAGGACAGTAGGTAACAGGCTAATGTGGCGGTAAGCCAGTTGCTAAATAGTGGAAGAGTTAGTAACAAGGTAGAGCACAGGTATGTGACGGTAGGCAATTATGGAGTCCATGGTGATCTAGTCTTATTTCAATGCTTTCAACCATGGACTTAAGAAATATTAACTGAAAGGCATTGCAAGCCGAGCAGACCCATAGTGCAACAAATGGGATCACACTTGTGCCCAACATATCCAATATTTATGTGACGAACTATTATAAGCCAATTATGTGAACAATCATAGTTTTATTACTTTATATTTGCATAGTTTAACTTC
The DNA here is from genome assembly GCA_034768735.1 of Schistosoma mekongi. Classification (NCBI taxonomy): domain Eukaryota; kingdom Metazoa; phylum Platyhelminthes; class Trematoda; order Strigeidida; family Schistosomatidae; genus Schistosoma; species Schistosoma mekongi. Next base: position 71,094,438 of record CM068306.1, on the reverse strand, counting down.
ATCATTATTATCGTAGGATTATTGATTGTCCAATAAATTTCATCACGTTGTACCTACGCACCAAATGTCTATTGATTCACTGTCTATTTCACACAGTTGATAGTGCATATTTTCATTTTGTTCCGGTTTATTTTTAACCATCTATCGTCACCTATGTAATAATTCACAATTTCGACGACAAATCGACGTTTTAACTATTTCGCGTTAAATAGTTGTCACACTGAATTTAAGCTACAACTGCTTGTTGGACTCTTTCGAATTTTGTTTATAATTTTTTCTTTAGTGTCATATATATATGTATATACTACTCCAAACTGGCGTTTTATTCTCAATATCGTTTCTCATGTAAACTAATTTTAATTATTGAATATTTATACACATTTGATGAAATTTAAAGCTGTTCCTTCACAACGCCTATTGTTAGTAAGTTGTATATGATTAAAATAAAATAAAATAAAACCAATTGACTTCGTTGTGCTCGTTGCTTGAGTGTTCCAGTTTCAGATTGGTTCTTTATCACTTCCGATAATTAAGATGAACTTGTACCCTCCCACTGATTTGTCATTGGCTGAAACTAGTTAGTTCCTGTCGCCTTATGTGTATCTTGAGCGAATAGCCTCGATATAACTGTTAATCAAAAGTATTATTTGAGTTGGACTGCGACTAGTAAGGAGAATCCGAGACACGCTTGCCAAACATTTTGGGACAAATCGGTCCATAACAAATCACTGAGAAGATACAAGTTCATCCTAAATTACATATGCCCCCGTTGCACAAGTGTGACTATCGGGACTCACTAGTTTAGTGGTAAACGCGGTGGCGTTTGGCACGAAACGTACTATGTTCGAATCTCGGCGTAAATAGCAACAATGAGATGCAGGTACATCCATCCGAAGCGTCTAAAATAGGACGAAACGCTCCCCCTAGATTCCACTCACCAGTTATAATTCAACTTGAAAAATATGCTAGCTACACGACCGCCCTAGACCTGGCGGTTACATCTGTTTTATTTATCTATTTGCATCTTTTGTATTTTTTTTGTTTCTTATAATTATTTAACCCTTTCATTTATTTTTGTCCAATTTTTTATTAACTGTCCTTTTTATTACCTTGCATACCTTGCATTACGTGCATACGCACAAATCAGTATCCATCCCTTTGTTTGCAGTCGCAAGCAGTCCAGTCCATGGATATAGCTTCAAAGATCACCATAAGATAGGTAAGAGCAGAGGGAAGCCAGAATTCAGAGACGAAACAATCGGTAACCTTAACGAAGTCAACAAAAGTAATGGCAAATATTCAGTCTATTTTCCAGTAGTTATTTTAGTATACGCTGGTGTTACATACAATCAATGTTTTTTCAAGCTTTCCAATAGAAGGAATTTAGTTACTGCATCAGGCAATCCTTTCCGATTAAAGTAAACCCTTAGTGACGAGTTGTTGACCGTCACCTGTATTGCACTCCTCAGATAGACAATGGTCAGGGGATTTTTTCCAAGTTAAAAGTAACCAGAGTGACCGGTATGCAATTAAAATATAGTTTCGAATGATAGCTGACGGAATGAGAAAGCTTTCGCTTTACGGGTTTCCATATCACCAATTCCACCAGGTACAAACCCAGAAATATAAAAAATGTATATATAAAATACATGTTAGCAGGCTAGCAAGAGAATTTCATCTGAGATTTCATGAACAAATCTGATATTTTTTAAGACCTCAATATAATATGTGTGGACTACTCTGATCAGTAGGTAGTAACATTGTCTGGCTGCTCTTAATGAGAACTTGTGCATACGGTCCAATCTATGTCGTTGGACCTTAGACTGTTGGATGTTTAACACTCTGGTACGTCCCGCTCTCTTGGCGGGAGAAACCAGATTATTATGGAATAAGTCTTTATTTTTGTATCGTGGGCAGGCGATAGTGATGCGAGATACTAATAATTCAAACACACCAAACTTTTCAATATTTAACATATTATATGAAATCCAATCCCTATGCAGAAAAAGAAAGTAAACTGTGAGATCCAAACTAAGGTTTGGAGTGGGAAATAAATGTCAAGGTAATTTAGATACGCTCTAGTGCCCCGTTGAAACCAAAACAAGATGATTGGGTAAATGACGGTTCTATAATATTCATCATAAATATAAATGTATGTAATTACCTAAACAAATATTATCACCCAGTTATCCCACCAACGATTGTCCAACTAGTCAAATCTAAATTACAACAAATAAACAAGTTGATAATGGATGTAGGTAAGTTACCGATAGCAACAAATAAACGTTATTCTATCCTTTCTGGATAGATCAGAATCGTTCAAAAGATAATATTTGGTTGCTTTACAACACAGTGTTTCTAATTCTGGAAGAGTGCTTCAATTCACAATCAAAAATGAACAATTCCAGTCAATGCAGGCAACACAATCAAAGGCGGAGCAAATCATTATGGCTGCTTCTAAGACTAAGTATCAAGTAAAACAACATAAATGTAGTTCAGAAAGAAACATGGAGACTCAGAGAATAGGTGAAGAAAATTAGAAACTAAAATAATATATAAATATTGTCATCTCAAATTGAATCGAACAGACTAACAAAATGAATATCTGAAGGAATCAATATGAACAAACTACATATATATACAAGGAAGGACTTTCACAAACAAGACCTTCGAAATGGATCGTACAAAATGAATACATGAACTTTATTGTTTTGGCGTATGCTTAAAGTTTGAAGTCAACTCATAACTGGTCAACCTAAGTTGTCACATTAGCTTCCTCCTAGAATCGACTTCCTTTGATCGATATATCAAAGAAAATCATCTCAGTTCTGCCACTGTAGCTCAATGGAGAATTACTAGCTCGTCCAGCGCCTGACATTCAACCATTGGCAAACAGCCTATTAGCATTCCACGATACTATGTAGTTAACATTTATTTTTTGAACATGTTATCTAATCTTGTAGCATTTACATTCTCCCACAAATGACGGTTGGATACTTAGTGAACTTGACCTCTTAACAGTGACTGGAGCTTGGGGAATAACATAGGGTAATAAAATAAGGTAAAAATATCTTAAAAGTACCGCGATCGGACTACTTAACACCATGTTGGTGTGGTACGAGTTTTCCATGCTCTGTCCGACTGCTTGGTATTTACTCACCTGCCTCAGTTCTTCCTCAAGTCGAAGAATCTACTTTAAAAATGGTGAAACTCAGTCACACCCAAAGAATTGTTCCATTGTGTGTATGAAATTTCAGAGTACGAAAAGAAAATATACAATTATAATTGATAGGAATTTGTTTCTACGCAAGCGTTTGGTTTCCAGAACGGCTTTGCACTCTAGAAGGTAACAGATATGGTGTAGATATCGTGTGCATGTAGATGCATTAAAAAAATCAATTTTATCATGTATATATGCATACGTGCGTGAGCTTGCAAGAAGTCAGATCAAATAGGCGACCTTGAGCGTGCGACGACTACCTTTTATGACTGGGTTCGTAATAGTGGGTACTGATAGTACTCGTCAGGATGGAAAATTATAACGTATACTTAGGAAAGAAAGTGAATTATCGTGAACGTGAGAGTGCTTAGGCTTAATATGGTTAAACATACCATCTGCGTCCTGCAGGTTACTCACTTGATGATTGGTAGGTATGCAAGTCATAGTGAAGCTTGCAGGTAAAGTACTGGACAACATCTTCAGTTAATTAAATATTCGGGTGTCAACAAATTAGATACAAACGAAGCGATTATCCGAGTGATCATGGGTTTTAGTCAAGAGAAGTATTACTACTAACCTATGTTTATGATAATGGTATAGACTTAATAATTATTTGTATAAAGCTAAAAATGAGGAAACCACACTATTTAATCATAATTTTAAGTCATTTTACTGACCCGGTATGTTAATAGTTTGGCGTCTAGGTATATCCCGATCTAGTGACGGAAGAATCCAGAGTATTATGGGAATAGGTCTCTATTCAGTAGTGTGGGCATGAGACAGTTGAGCGCGGTTCTAGTTATTCAAACACACAAATAATTCTCAACGTTCAATATAAACTAATAGGAAATATAATCCCCATGCAGAATAAGGAAGTGAATGGATACTGGAGTCTATTTGTTTTGATGTATGCTTAAGGTTTGAAGTGAACTTTTAACTAGTCAAGCTAAGTTGCTACAGTATCTCAAGGCTGTTTCAAGTGTCTAATAGGTCCAAATGCCTATATATTTCTTACTTGCTTCGGTGCTTCAACATTCATTTGGTAAATGATTGTTTTATGCTGTTGATAACGTTTTGCTCATGTTTGAATATCGTAGATACGATTAACTGACGCTGCTGGTAAAAGTTATCTTGTTGCCTGCAAATGATATAGCTTTGTAAAAAAGTGTTTTTTTAATTTATTACTCAAGATAACACTAAGCTTAAAACCATTGAGACATCCAGTTTATTGAATTCCTCTAAACTGGCATCACATGGTATTAATGTTTTATGAGAGTGTATTATGACGGCGTGAAAGCCAAGTACATCGAGTGAAGGTTAATAACCTTTACGATTCCTACAATCACCAGTTATTGTATCCTCATTATAAGTTCAACTAGCCTTTACGCCATACTTAATTTAAGGGCGTAACACAAGTAGGAAACAGTTTGAGCCACGTTATCATTTTGTTGTGTCTAGTTAAAGGTTTGGTTTTATGAAAAAAAAACACTAGTCAAATGATGAAAGAACAGGTCAATATCACTATTAGTATTTCCAAATCCCTATACAACGAAGTTTATAAGCCATTCACAATTCGAACTAATGTACGTATTTGCCAGATTCAGCGTCATGACTGACCGATAAATCATGGTTTTGAAAATTCAGTGGAAGCGAGCTGCTAGTAGCTAGGCCAGTGTTGACTATACTGTCGGTTCCTATTAAAATGCTTCAGTGTGTTCCGCCAAATATAGTATACAATCATTAAAGGTAGTTACTGAAGCCCCTGAATAAAAATTGTGAAATACTGGTTGGGTATTCTGTATTGGTCGGTAGGATGTAGAACCTTAGACAGAGTTAAAAAGAAGTTGCTTACTTCCAGAAAAGTTTATAAATGCTATAAACAGACGAACTAAGTGTTTTAAGGTCCTTTCGTCCGGTTAAGTAAATTAAAACGCATAAAAGATCCCTTGAAATAGTATAACCGATTCTACTAAGAAAACGTGGAAGGTATAGCTGTTCAACTAAAGTAATTTGTTTGGTTATTTGTTATTTTAGTTATTTGATATTACTTATTAGAGATACTTGTAACTTGAGCCATCCGGTAGTTTTTGCATGGTTTAGTTCTGGGAAAAGGAATGACTTGTTCAGGATATTGGGAAAAATCAAGGTGATTATGAATAGTGCAACTTCATGGTTGTGGTGACTAAATCACTGTTTAACACTGTTATTTGGTTACTATTGATCGAAGTTGACCAACTGAGAATTATGTCATCAGGTCTTGGTTCGCCCAGTCACCATAACTTACTGTAATTATTCATCGTATTGGAATGTTGTGCTCATTGATTTTTCGTGGTGTTAACACTTACTTTTTCGAATCCCATTACCTCGTCACAATGTACTACTATGCTTTTTCTCGGTTTGAATTATCATACGTAAACATGACTAGCAGTAACAGTGCATCGTTTATGTCTTTGTATGTTCTAGTGTCTCATTTTATAGATTTATTAATTAAGTACACTTTTTCATTATTGTTTCATGATATTCGCTCTTGTTTTACTTTAATTACTCTACATAGCTAATTCTATATTACACATGTTACTTTTAAAACTGTTTGGCACCTATTTCCATTTCGTTTTTTTAACTCTTTTTTTGTCTAAATACATAAACATACACAAATTAATTTAAATTTTCCTCTCACGTGTCTCTATATCACTGAGTCATGGTCGTGATTATTTGGTTTTTATGTCGCCATGAGATATTGATCTTAATCGGTCTGTGCATTACTACATTTGGTGCTGGACTTCAGTTAGTGTAGTTAGAATTCTAAGCACAAAGAAGAAAGTTACGGTATTAATTTATGTGAGATATTGCACTTATACTGAATGATATGAATATACGTTAAGTTCCTCTCGTGTACGTAATCCCTTGCATCTCTCACTTGGGCACTTGAATCTGACTGTCTATATAGAGTACGAAGAAAATTAGTTGATATATTTTTCCAATAAGACAACGTGTGGGTTCTTATTGACTTAGTTTATTTTACGATACAATACAATTAATAGATTTATAGTGGCAGGACTATATTTTTGATTTATATAGCTTTAAACCAGACGCTTTAGAGGAAGGTGTAACTCTAATTTAAAAGGGCCTCAATAGTCTAACTGCCTGGAGACAAAAATGGCAACTACTATTTAACTATAGTAAATGTGGAATCATGCACATAGGCAACTATAACCCCCAGTTCACGTTTAATTTAAATGGTTTGAAGGTCCAAACACTCCGATTAGCAAGCAACTTGGGTATTAAATATTCTGGTGACTTAAAGATCACGGAACACACCTCCTCTATAATCTCCAAAGCTAGGGGCTTAACTGGCCTCCTTCTTAAAGACTTCTATACAACGAAAGGTAATTTACTCTGTTTAAGATATGTGTAAGACCTACACTTGAGTACTACTCATCTCGAGCGTGAATAGCATAGATTGGATGCATGTAAAAGTGTACTAAGAAGTTTAACAGGTCCGATTCTGGGAACTAACAGTAACATAGACTACACGACAAGATGTAAAACACTCTCCTTAAAACCCGTGTCGTCGCCGACTACGATATAACTTAATATTCCGGAAATAATCAACGGAACATCATTCTCGGCTTTCTCTCCCATGGAACCAAACGCCTTGACGCGATCTCCGAAACTACGGTGCAACACTGCTTATCAATAGGAATTAGACACAATATCGTTGTAAATTAATTATCGGACCGTTAAATAAACTGTGGAATACATTACCACAAAATATTTGCACTACTAATTCTATCCAAAAATTTAAAGGACTGGTCACTCTATATCTAGAGTCTAAAGATCTGTACCAGATCTTCAACGACTTACCACTTAACCTCGAATCAATCAGCGATGGTTTGAAAGGGTTCTAAAACTGCAAACACCAAAATCGTGTTTGTCACAGTTAAAAAAAACGGAAAACAGAGAAGCTTCTGGTTTAAAACTGATTATTTTGCTACCACAAATTGAATTATTACTTTCCATTTCACATATTCATCAATATTACCTTCGCCCCGGGTTCGTGGTCTGCGCTTGTAAGGAACTGATCACCTTTAAGCAACTTACTCTTAACGCTGGTTAGTAACGTATTTAATGCATCGATAATGTTATTTCTAGTACTCATACTTTAGTCGGATACCACGACTTGTTCCTTCCCAACCCACAGCTACTGTAAAATACTAAAATGTTAGGAAGATTGCCTTATAGAGCAAAAAGTGAAACAAGACTAGTGAGCAATATTTATATGGATGCACCAATTTTTATATCAACTAATTTACAGTGATTATCCGTGGTAGTGAAATCACCAACATCTTATCAACACGATTGATTGTTGAAGAATAAGCTCTGAAGTGTAACTCACATTTGAAGCTAAATTGATAAAGGCTTACGAATCAAGCTTACAAAAGTCAATACAGCTCCCTTTGTTTGATTTGATGAACAATTGTATTTTTGGGGATTTCGAATCGCCAACAGTAGTGCAGAGGACTTAATTGTTATTGATTATCAGAATTAAGACGTAATTAACCTATAAACATACAGCTACTCAAACAGCAGTAAATCTAGCCAACATGAGTTGCATTATTGAAGTGTAATAACAGAATTTTAGTTCCTCTCCGCCATCATTCGTAGACTTAGTTTGAACGATGAGTCCTATATTCTTTTGTTTTGATAATGTAAAGCTGTAATTACATTTCTTTAGCAGACAATTCACTAATTCGGGACACTACAGTTTGTAAACTATGAACATTACGCTACGATTGGAAAAACTTAACTTGCTTGTCACTACAAAGTAAGAATTCAATACTCATTTCCTTAAAATTCGGTGTCACTTACAGCGTATAGGACACAAAAGACCTCTATATGCCTCCATATATCGAGTATAGGTTACTTTTAACAGCACATGCCAGCTTGTTTACTTACCTTCCTATGTTATATTGCATGTTGACTTTTAAACACAGACGTGTGTGCCATTAGCTTTATTAGTAGGTCAAAACCAGTAGGCTAATAATTAAATGCCTAATATGTCAAGATGAGTTGACCCAAGAAAAGAAACATTATCAATATAAGTCAATTTGTGATAAGCGTGTTCGGCTAATTTTATGCAGAGTTGTCTTTGTAAGTGGTTTTTAGTATATTCTGACTCTCTGCGTTTGTAATATAATGGTAATATAAGGAAACACGTACCAATAAGCTACTTGGAATCTATTTCTCACTTAGTAATCATATGTTGGCTATAGAGCTCTCGTATCGCACGTAACGTGAGATTCATCTTACAAGAGAGACATAAGCTGTCTGTAAAAAAATGTGAAAAGTATGTTGTTTGTAATGTTGCAGTGATAACTGCAGTAGATAAACAACTAACCTAAGCATCCAAAACTATTTCTTTATACTTTTTGGAAATAAATTCAGCTGATTGACACTACTTTAAGAATTATGCGGGAACATTTACTTAGTTACTAGAGTACTCATCTTAAGTCATATAAAATGTCTTCGTTTGTATATACGACTGACGATCCATATGAAGCACGGTTAACAGACGACAATGACCCTTTATATGTATCCAACCTTAATACAAACAACTTACATTAAACGCCACGAGACCTATAACTACACAAGTCATGTAACGCAGTCCAGCATGTGACTTTATCACGAATATCATAAGATTCGATGATTAAGTTAAGAAATTTATTAAAAACAATCTCTAAAAATTTCCCATATAACCAGTAAAAAAACATAATTTTGTAAATATGGCGACTAACGTTCACATAACAGCAAGATTACTAGCCTGTAATGAATTTTTAGTCTTCATCACAGTAATATCAGCTATTGGAATACCCTGAACAATTGTCATTCATTAAAGCGCGCGTCATAAAAAAATAATGTGTTTCCGTTGCCTAATATGAATACGTCTGTATCTAAACGGCTAGGAAATACTTCTAAGTTATCGCACGAAATTTGGGCGATTTTTACGTTGATCTTTTTATACATTTTTCAAGTTAGTCACATTCAAGTGTTTTTAAATTTTAATGTGTTTCAAGTATGTTTGCCGCACGAGTACATGTGACAAACATACTTGAAGGCTGTGTGAGTAGTGAGGTGTTACTAAAGTAAAGATGGCCATATGCTTTGTGTGCATATTTGTTGAGTGCTCGATGTAATTAGAAGGAAGTTCGTTTTCAATCTAAGAACACTAATGTCAAAAAAGAATGTGTTAGTACTACGGTAGACGCTGCCTTTTAAGTGTTACATTTAATCTTTCTTGATCCCAGGTGGATTTTCACGATTTTCCATGCAGTTTCAAATCATTTTTTGTTTATTGTTAGATTGAGTTGCATTAAGGCCTTTAAAATGTGTGATTATAAAACAGTTGTTAATACCATTGCTTTTATATTATATCATACACATTTTATATTAACAATATCAATAATTTATCGCATGTTACATAATTCTAATGACAAAATAATTGCTAACTATTTTCAGGAGTTAAGTTTACTTCAAAAAACAACTTTATATAACAGTAATGGATCTATGTGCCTGAACGGTTATTTAAAGAAGAATGATAACCCTATATTTTAGTGTCATAAATGTTAACGAAAGTGATTGCTTAGGTTTAGTCAATTTTTAGGTGTTTCAAAGCCTCCTTCTGAAAGATAATGGTCATGGTAATGCAATAGTCAATGGAGAATAAACTGTAACTATAACTGTAACCATGGCAGATTTTAGTGAACTTACATCTGTGAAGTAGTTCAAATATGCCTGCTAGCAAATACTAATGGAAACACCAATGTTTATGAGTGTTGTTGGTGAAATGGTTAAGATCGATGAAATGGTCATAAGAAAGCGTGAATATAGTCGAGAACACAGCACTCATACGGCACGTGTAGGTAGTTTTTATGTTATGGTGTACAATAGATATCCGGTATTTGAAATCGATATCTTGAAAACGAAACAGTTTAGAAAGGTTCCTGACCACAAGAAGTTTACCTTAATTCTTATTGTTAAGAAATATGTCGAAGAAGGAATCAAAGTTTCCACTGATGATTTGAAGTTATGCAAGTGTCTATTAAGACTTGAATACTGTCATCATATCGTTATTCACAATCAGCACCATGTGAATCCCATAACAGGAATTCACGAAATATGCAATTTAGATAAAAAAATACCATCTTCGCAAATATGAAGAAATTTATAAAAAGTGCTTTATAACCGCATGAATGAACATTTATTCGGAAGTTACTTTGATTTTAAACGTTTTAAACCCTTAAGTAAACTAAAAACACTCATTAAGCATGTAAGATCAGTCGATACATTTGAATCATACATTATTTTGGTAGTTTATTTAACAATAATGTCACTTTGATGTTAGCCGCTATCTTGTCGACTAGCTTTTATTCAGCCATTCTCAAAGTCAGGCCAATAATTTCATAAGCTTGCATCTGTTTTCAGTCCTACCTATATTTCTTAGTAGGTATTCGGTCAGGAAGTGAATGTAAAGATCTTAAGACCAGAGATAGGCAGCTCAAAATGTGCAGAAAACTATACAAACATAAACAAGAGCTCAGCGAGATAGCTCCAGATCATTCACCTTTTGTTTATTGTTAGATTGAGTTGCATTAAGGCCTTTAAAATGTGTGATTATAAAACAGTTGTTAATACCATTGCTTTTATATTATATCATACACATTTTATATTAACAATATCAATAATTTATCGCATGTTACATAATTCTAATGACAAAATAATTGCTAACTATTTTCAGGAGTTAAGTTTACTTCAAAAAACAACTTTATATAACAGTAATGGATCTATGTGCCTGAACGGTTATTTAAAGAAGAATGATAACCCTATATTTTAGTGTCATAAATGTTAACGAAAGTGATTGCTTAGGTTTAGTCAATTTTTAGGTGTTTCAAAGCCTCCTTCTGAAAGATAATGGTCATGGTAATGCAATAGTCAATGGAGAATAAACTGTAACTATAACTGTAACCATGGCAGATTTTAGTGAACTTACATCTGTGAAGTAGTTCAAATATGCCTGCTAGCAAATACTAATGGAAACACCAATGTTTATGAGTGTTGTTGGTGAATGTTTAGCCGCTATCTTGTCGACTAGCTTTTATTCAGCCATTCTCAAAGTCAGGCCAATAATTTCATAAGCTTGCATCTGTTTTCAGTCCTACCTATATTTCTTAGTAGGTATTCGGTCAGGAAGTGAATGTAAAGATCTTAAGACCAGAGATAGGCAGCTCAAAATGTGCAGAAAACTATACAAACATAAACAAGAGCTCAGCGAGATAGCTCCAGATCATTCACCTATAAAACATAATTAAACTCACTAATGTGTCGTCGTCCGGTGATAACTTATTATTCTGCTCTTCAGCAATGATAACAGTCCACTACTTCTCAGGCATCCGATATCAAAAATTTAGGTTCTGATACACTTAAAGAAGTTGATGTTTTGTATGTTCTAAATTAATTGTTGAACAATATATTTGTATAGGGTGTTCCTATGGGCATTTGTGCATCGATTCCACTTCTTCTCCAGTCAAATTACCGTGTGGGGAGATATAATTTACAGGCAACATTTTCTGCATCGCTTTGGCCTTTTGGCATGAAGCTTCTCTGGGCTCCAGTAGTTGATTCACTTTATGTCAAGTTTATTGGGAGACGGAAAACATGGGTTACAATAACTCAATACGCAGTAGGAACTGTGTTACTTATACTGGCAAGCTGCATTAATGAATGGTTTGGGCGAGACCCTGACAAAGCATGGAGTCGTTTGGGATCACATCATCCAGTCGATATAACTCGATTAACGATAATGTTTTTTGTACTTACATTCTTGATTGCTACTCAAGACATTGCAGTTGACGGTTGGGCCTTGACAATGTTGTCAAAGTTTGTTTTAAAATTTCACTAAATGGGTATTATATTTTTATTTTAAGATAAGATTATTTGTAGCTGTAAGGGTAAACAAAGGACTCTCAATCTACCCTTCACGTGGTTATTTTATCATAATTCTAAACATAATTAAACTCACTAATGTGTCGTCGTCCGGTGATAACTTATTATTCTGCTCTTCAGCAATGATAACAGTCCACTACTTCTCAGGCATCCGATATCAAAAATTTAGGTTCTGATACACTTAAAGAAGTTGATGTTTTGTATGTTCTAAATTAATTGTTGAACAATATATTTGTATAGGGTGTTCCTATGGGCATTTGTGCATCGATTCCACTTCTTCTCCAGTCAAATTACCGTGTGGGGAGATATAATTTACAGGCAACATTTTCTGCATCGCTTTGGCCTTTTGGCATGAAGCTTCTCTGGGCTCCAGTAGTTGATTCACTTTATGTCAAGTTTATTGGGAGACGGAAAACATGGGTTACAATAACTCAATACGCAGTAGGAACTGTGTTACTTATACTGGCAAGCTGCATTAATGAATGGTTTGGGCGAGACCCTGACAAAGCATGGAGTCGTTTGGGATCACATCATCCAGTCGATATAACTCGATTAACGATAATGTTTTTTGTACTTACATTCTTGATTGCTACTCAAGACATTGCAGTTGACGGTTGGGCCTTGACAATGTTGTCAAAGTTTGTTTTAAAATTTCACTAAATGGGTATTATATTTTTATTTTAAGATAAGATTATTTGTAGCTGTAAGGGTAAACAAAGGACTCTCAATCTACCCTTCACGTGGTTATTTTATCATAATTCTAAACATAATTAAACTCACTAATGTGTCGTCGTCCGGTGATAACTTATTATTCTGCTCTTCAGCAATGATAACAGTCCACTACTTCTCAGGCATCCGATATCAAAAATTTAGGTTCTGATACACTTAAAGAAGTTGATGTTTTGTATGTTCTAAATTAATTGTTGAACAATATATTTGTATAGGGTGTTCCTATGGGCATTTGTGCATCGATTCCACTTCTTCTCCAGTCAAATTACCGTGTGGGGAGATATAATTTACAGGCAACATTTTCTGCATCGCTTTGGCCTTTTGGCATGAAGCTTCTCTGGGCTCCAGTAGTTGATTCACTTTATGTCAAGTTTATTGGGAGACGGAAAACATGGGTTACAATAACTCAATACGCAGTAGGAACTGTGTTACTTATACTGGCAAGCTGCATTAATGAATGGTTTGGGCGAGACCCTGACAAAGCATGGAGTCGTTTGGGATCACATCATCCAGTCGATATAACTCGATTAACGATAATGTTTTTTGTACTTACATTCTTGATTGCTACTCAAGACATTGCAGTTGACGGTTGGGCCTTGACAATGTTGTCAAAGTTTGTTTTAAAATTTCACTAAATGGGTATTATATTTTTATTTTAAGATAAGATTATTTGTAGCTGTAAGGGTAAACAAAGGACTCTCAATCTACCCTTCACGTGGTTATTTTATCATAATTCTAAACATAATTACAAAACTGGTAGAAATAATTGCATAATGTCTGTTAGTTGAATTCTAAGTGTTCTTTCATCGAGTTTGCTTGCTCACAAATGAAAAAGTTATGAATCTAAAATGCATAATCGTGTAGTATACTGCACAAGCTTGTTAATATTTACTCAGTTTAATCACTATTGCAATAACAAACAAAAGAATTCATCATACTGCAGTAAAGCGTTTACAAAAAAGAGTTTTTTGCTAAATCTCTGGTTTATGTTTTGATTAAAAAAATTTGAAATGTACCCAAATGTCATAAATCCTTTACTCCTACCTGACCGAATTCTAATGAGTCATCAAAACTCATAGGCTATGAAACTATTAGTAGTATGCGACAGTGACGAACTTTCCGAAATTTCTTATCTAGGAGAAAGCGAATTTTATAACCGATGTATTTCTTTCAGAGTTAACGTAATAACCATTGACAATCAATAATCTGACTTAGCGAAGGATTACGGGTTGATTGATGAAATTGTTCATACTTTTATTCAACGATTTTTCCATTTAAGGCACATGAACCTCCCTGTAAAAATATATCGCAATCTCTGGTGAAACTGATGCAATCGTGACATTTTATGACACGTGTTGTATCTCGTAAGATGATTACCAGCTTTTAATGAATAATAACCAGTGAACAAAACAGTGGATTTTTATGGTAGTTAAAGCTACTTAAGTGTTATATTTTTAGATTGGCAGGGTACCATGGAAAACCAGGTAGCACTGAACAGCTGTTTCGTTCTAGTGTGAAACTCCTCAGCAGTGCGCACCCCAGATTCCGCACCAGGGGCTTCAGGTTGATGCGAACGCCTAACTATCTGCACCAGTGGGTCGGCATCCAATTGTAGAATTCCCACTTCTATCAATTTGTGATATGTAGTGCGACGATAATCCATTGTCGTTGGTGATAACTGTCTCACTTCCGATAAGTGTGAACTCCACCAGTCACGACCTATATTTTTAGTTTCAGTTAATTTGACGTACTGACGATTAAGTTTGATTTACTTTATTAAATACTTCGTTTCTGAATATAGAACTATTTACTTCGTTTTGTCGTATGCACAAAATCATGTTAATAATATGTGTATATTTGTAGTGCAAGTATGTGATTTAAATTTTCTGAATTATGTTTATCAGACAGAAAAATACACACAAAACTAACATTTTTTGGTGTTTAATATAAAAGACGTAAATGACTGTAATGCAGCTGACTTTAATTAAATTCTGTCCCACAAATTAAAATATTTAGAGCCTTAGAAGAGGCAGCATACATGTTCTAAATTAGGTTGTTTCCTAATATAAAATTTATTCTAGACTGGTATATCAGAATAAGCCGGAATATTAGATCAATTGACTTTTCAAATTGTAGACTGCCGAATGATTGTATAGTTGTGCGATATATGTTTCTATAAATCAACAAGCATTATACTTTAACTTATACAATGGAAGAATATAATGAATTACAAAATAAAATGATTTTACTTACTCTGTAAACCTTCTAATAAACTTTAAACATCCTTAGGTTAAGAGGAATAGAAGCATAGGATTTAGTCCAGAAAGTTAAGACAAGTGCGTGGAATAGAACCAAAATTTAGGATGAGCGAATTGCATGATATTAAAAATGCTTAAGTTGGAAGCAGATATATGACAACAAAATTGATATGCAAACGTAACTCATAATCAAACACATCCAATTTGTTGACTTAAAATCATTAGATGTAAACAGAAAGAGTCTATTTGAATCAAAGTTCTATGTTGATTGTTAATTAGTTTATGGTTATTATTGCTTAAAGTAATTACAACTCGTGTATCTCATACTGGCATGTTGCACTTTGGTGCTGTATTCTGTCCAGCCCAAGAGCAGATTGAAAAGTTGAGTGGGCAGAATACATAATTCATAAGTCCACAAAGTCACTGGTGTCCGACTGAGGTATTTTTTCGAGGTTTGGCCAATTCAGATGAGATTTATGGAGCAAACGCGTCATGTATTTGACGATTTCAGTTGACGTAAGGGGAAATTAGATTTAGTAACTTAGTTGTGTTCATATATATTTTTTTTCATATATATATATATATCATTATTGTTAAAAAGAGATATGATCAATAGAATTTTACATCTATCATCATCTTATCTGATTCTATTTTTAAGTCGTATGCTGTCTTTATTTGCAGTGTCATAGCTACCATTAGTTAGGTACACTCGCATTTTATCATATTCATTTCGTCATTTTTATGCTGATTTAAAATGAGCCAATTTTAGCTAACGAATATTTCTGCCAGGTTTGAGGCTCATTTTATGTGTTTGATTGTCCGTATTTTGCACGTAAGTGACTAATGAACCCATTTTTAAAAACGAATTATTAAACAAATTTCATAATTGTCACAAATTCGTTTTAACTTTTAAGCCGTTTTACGAACAATTATACAAATAAGATCATAGCAATTCTGTTCAAATTTTAAACCATCACTGAAGAATGCATAACCATTAATAAGTAAAAATAATGGATGCATGGTAACACTTGATTTTAAAATGCTTAGCAATTATCCTTGAAATATACCTACGTTAACAAGTAGGTTATTATATGGTAGAAAATGATGATATTCAAGGCTGTGATATCATTTTACAAAACTAGGAAGTGCACAGTGGCTAACACTTTGTATAATATCTAATCGTGGTTTTTTATTTGGCTTACTTACAATTTTAGAAAGAATATAGGATGGGTTTCCACTTGTAATAAAGTTGGACAAGGCCTAGGTTATGCATTGGCATTTATCCCGTTGGTATGTTTGGAATCTCCTGATATTCCTAACAAATACTTTAGACGAACACCTGTAGAGGACATAGGTTTGATAACATTTCCCGGTTTGTACATTGTGAAAAACTAACATTATTTAGCTTATTAACTTCATTACTTTGTGAAATTTTTTGTTTATTGATATAATTTTATCTGATGCATAGGTATGTTTTTAGTGTTGTGCAAGTATATCAGCAACACACTTGTAAGGAAACACTTCTCGGAAATATTGTATTTGAAACTGTATAATTACATTTGTTTATTAGTATGCAGCTTTGTACAATACCACGGAGTGTCGGTAATAATTTATAATGAGTTAATTTATTAATGAATAATCAAACCGAATGGGGATTTTATGGGACAATTCATAAAAGACACGGCTACTGAGTCAGAGAATGCAACACAATTTTGGGAAAAAATTGAATGCAGTTACTTGTAAATAAATGCATATGGTTAACAAAATAAAACTTGAGAATTTTAGCTGAGGATGTGCCACCTCAATGAGTTAAGCAAAATGAGATTTCATGTAATTTCAGATCTGAAAAACAGTATAATTAGAAATGTGAAGGCCATACGAAAATATAAAACAAACTAAAAGCATCGTAAAGAAAGTGATTTTAACAGTTTCTTCAGTACAGAAATATCTGACTTGCAATTGTATGTTTGCATATTATTTTTCAGTTGTTTGGGTCTGAATTTGTATAGAATATTGAAGGATGATTGTGATGAATTGTAGATTTAGATATTTTGTGTTTGCCTTCACTGGACATCACTGAGAAGTGTTCTATAATATATGGGTAAATGTACTTTCACGAACGATCTGTGTACATTGCTTTACATTAGAAAATGAATATACATATATTCCTTGAATTGGTTAGTGGAATTAATTTGCTCTTCATATGGTGATACATCTTTTAGTAGCTTGTGTAAGGAAATTACAGTAATGCCAGTAAAGGAGTGTTTGAACATTTAGAACAAAAGTATCTCAGAGTTTCATGTGTCCTATAGGGATAGATACGTTTGAGAACTAAATAACAGTAGTGTTCAATTCTGTTAGTTTAACGTGAGGTGTAATTATGCATCTTACTTATAAAATGAGGTAAATATACTCCAAAATACTTAAAACTACGTAAATATTAAACTATATAGCTGAATTTACTAACTTTTATTATGTGCATATTTTACACACCACAATTAAATCATTTGACTCACTTAAACAGTGTTCATTATTTAATATTTCTTTTAAATAGGTTTTCTGTATGTATCAGGTATCTTATTTATGATATTTGGTACAATTGTGGTGATATTCAAACATGAAAAAGGCTCAGAATTGGATGAAAGTATTCGTCATTTTGTAAAAAATTATTTATGCAGTAAAATAAAATGGACTTTATGTCGATCGTATTCATTGAAGATTGAACAAACAGTAGATATGAATGAAAAGCCAATTTATACATTTAATCAGTCTTTTGCGGAAACAGACAATAAAGTGGGAAACTCGAAATTATCAACCTTAAACTGTATCGAAGACGAAAATTTACCAAATAAAGAAGGTGACATAATATCTCAATCAAATGGACACAAATCGCGGGGAAGAAGAACACTTTCCATACTTAGTGCATATAAAGCTCTTATTGGTGTTATTCAGCTAAAACCTATCACCATATATATAGTAATGACAGTGATAGTAGTGGTAAGATAGATAAATATTACTTGATTATATTCGATAATTGATATTTATACAGATGTCAATTTGTTTGACAGTTTCATGCAAAACTTCTAATTATTGGTTCATTTCTACAGCAAAATTCAATTAATTTTAAGTGAATTTTTGGGAGATTATGTGTTGTCCGAATTATTGAGTAGAAATTTATTTATTGGCAATTAATTACTAACTGGAAATAGACGTTACTTTGATAGTTGTATATCGTATTTCATCTAGCCTGTCTGATAAATTTCGTTCACTGTATACGACTGAAGACATCACTACTAAACCCCAGAAGCCAAATGACGATCACGATTTTATCCAGTAGAATAATTTAATCTCAATGTTAACATGTTGGTCATTAGATTAAGACATTCAAGTGATGACAATCTTTCATAGTGTGGATATTTTCATTTGGTAGCTTTATGTTTACTATATGTTTATTATAATTTGGTCACTGCTGTAGGTTTTAAATGTTTGTACGAATTTTGATACATATTGTTTATTTCAGAACAACACATTATGCTTCACTTTAAAAATCAATATGTCTTTTCTGTTTATCTTTTATAATTTTGTGATGTTCAAGATGAAAGCTTGTTCTCTAAGTATATTAATTAAAGAGATTTATACTTTCTAAAGCATCAAGTAAAAGAAGAAGACTAAAGTTGAACTATGAAGTCTTGTTTTCAAGAGTTAATTGCAATTATCTATTTAGTGTCCTATAGAGCTTGGTCACTTTATTGACTTGGACAAAGTAAGAAAATGAAATTTCCACAATAAAAGAAATTCATATTTCAGAGCCTCAAAATATACTGAATTCATTCTATTCTGAAAACTATGCTTCTAGAATTTGCTACTTACAGTTCAACAAAAACACCTTGTCTCACAGACCGTATAAATTTTAACTAGCTATCCCGATTGCAAGAATTATGAAGGCTTGATGGATTCGTACAGAATAGATGTCGCTTTGTTGGTCAAAGTAATGATACTATTACGAAACCTCCTGAACTTTAGCCGGATAAATACCAGAAGGCAGAACAAATAATCTCGTATTAAAAATGCCAAGCTAACTAAAAGAGGATAGGTTTTTGGCCAACGGATTGCTTTTTAGTTGACGAAAAAGGAAATCAAAAGGTAATTAATCGCCTTCATTTCTACTCGAAATAAAGAATAAGTGATCTTTGTAAAATAATTTAAATATGATGAACTTAACTTGTTAATCATAAAATGAAGAGGATGTTACAGTTTAGATTGATGTAAACATTCATTTAATTTTCAGATTGCAACATAATGTATTTTACTCCATTATTTTTCGAGAATAATATAAGCACAACTATTCATTTAAGTACAACAACAAAACTTATTTATTCTTATGCTACTAACTTGTTGACCAATAATATTGTTCTTTTGTCTCTTGCCATTAGATATGCGCTTATAGTATAAGCTCTGTAAGAGATTTGAAACTAATCGAACAAGGTTTTCCCAAAGAGGAACTGGCATTATTTAGCCTAGTCTTTGTACCACTGGATTTCATTCTTCCACTAATGTTTGTGCGTTGTACCGTTGGACCAAAACCCTTAACTATTCTTGTAATAACATTTATTCCTAAGTAAGTTTTTTTCTCGTTTATCTAAGTTAGAGATTATTACTTAGCAATTATAAACATATGAGTATGTAAGCATATCCATAAGTAGTTCAACAAGGTCTAGTTTAATAAAAACATGATCGGGTATTTTTTGAAATAATATGTATGCATTGTTAAATATCTAATTTAAAGATAGTCTGCGTCAAGGGCTGACGCCATTTAAAGATTTAATGATAAGGAACTAACAGATTTTCGATACTTCTTAGAGATGTGTGCCAACTGCTATAACAGTAATAGAACGTAGGATTATTTTTATACCATGATGACTGCAGAAATGATTCAAACTTGTTGGTGACCTCACTTTCAAGTAACCAGTACTAAACAGTATGTTAGAATTTTTTAAATTTTTAAGATATTTTACTTTCAGCTAGTTGAAATTCGTAACGACTTTAAACTAAGTAGGGATTCAACACGATTAAATGAACAATATGAATAAAAATCAGCTAGTGAACATGTAATGAATTTAGTTTGAGTTCAACGTTGATAAACAGCTTAGCAGAAGATAATGCATCTAGATTTAGTCTATCGACTCATTTATCGTTTCTTTCTATCAGAAGTAAATTTTTATCAGAAACTCTACAGTAAATCATGTATATCACTTATCACCGTTGGTTGCTTATTGTTTTTTATTCTATTCTAAAATTCAGGTTACTTGTAAATTGTTTATTTATTTTGATTACGCATTTTACTCCATATTTTCGCATTTCCACAAATGATACCTCACTGATAAACAATTCAAGTCACAGTTCATTTTCATGGGTATTTTATGCTATATTAGCAACTGGATTCATGTTGCATAAAATAACTTCAAATCTTATGTTTTTACTACATCTTGCCTTCAGTGCAAAAATAAGTGATCCAGATATTGGAGGAACATATATGACGTTATTGACTACTGTAACAAATCTCGGTAGGATTTTATTTAAAGTATATCTGGTCATATTTTTACTGAAATAATTACATTAGTTAGTGAATTGGACAACAATTTGTTGTCCTCGTTTAACTTTCATCATCAATTATGCAATGTAGCCATAGTGGATTTTAAAGTTTTACGCCAGTGTGACCCTGTTAAGTGGTATGTGCATATACATGATACATGAATAAATGGTTAAACCAAAAGCGTAATGGAAGTAAACAATTTTACTAATTAATTTATAAACAGTTCATGTTAGACGTATGTATGACTCGTCTATTTTTTCGACTCTAGTGAAATTTGTTACTGGAATACAAAAGTTTGTAGGTCATGATAAGTAAAATTTCGTTCACACAATTCAGTTAAATAATGTAATAAATCACTGCATAAAACAGAGAATATCCAACATGGCTTTTTTTAAAATAACACTGGATGTATATTTAAAAGTGTATGTATATTGAGTGATACAAGTATCTTTTAATGTAATGATCATATATGAATTAGGCAACTGTTCTGTGAAATATTTTCCTTTATTTTTAAATTGATATTGATAATAAACTACTTCTAGCAATTTAAATAATCCTTCTTGTAGGTTACTTAGAGTTTAAGGTCAAATTAGCTGATGTAATTTATTTAGAACGCGTGTGTGACCAGGACTAGGCAGTTGACTGATAGGTAGGGTGATCTACCTGTCAGGTCATTAAAACCAACCTTAACCATATTTCCTTTATAGGTATTTCAGGATGAAGAATCCTTCCACAATGTAAGCAAGTGGACTGTGAGGACAGTTGACATGCCTCAAACAACTCTCAAGATCACCATGTTTCCAATCAAGTTTCTGTTTGTTCAGTTCATAATGTTCCTTCTACTTCAACTATCAACCATGAATTTTTGTCTTTTATTTCTTCCTCAAGTGTCACCAATCCCAACGACACTTGTTCACAAAGTATTTTCCTAGGTTTGCTGAAATTCCACTCCAAACTTTACATTGAACTCAATATTAAGTTGGGATAAAACTCTTGGATTTCATTGCATCGATTTGCGTTGTGTCTACGAAGCATCTATACAAACTCTTAACGCATCCATTCATTTGACCCTACCTAGCCGATATGTGAAGCTGACTCATTTTACTCTCCGTTTGTCTGGTGACTCGACAGTAATTTTTCTTTGTCTGGCTTGGAGGGAGGGGTAGCAAAAGCAACAAATATGAGATTGTAGCATGCACCTCTAGAATAGAATCTTATTGTTGGTCGCATATGTAGTATCTAATTAAGTGGATATGTAAGAATTCGAGAGGATAGGGACAAACGTCGTTGTCTTTTCATAATTTCCGTTTACATTACCAATAACTGTAACCGAATAAAATTTAAATATGAATTCTATAAAAATCTTTCTACACTTCATTATAAGAGTAAATACTCTGATGTACTAATCATAACAAGTGATTTTAGTGTCCAAGTAGATAGTTTTAACCAAGCTAAAGGACAACTGGGTGTTCCAACTTAACAATAACTAATGGTGACCTTGTGTTATAACAATGATCAGTCCGACTTCAGACAAACTTAAGTATCAAAGACGTATCATCTAACATAGCGACCCAGCAGTCACCGTTATAGAGACACGACAGAAGACTGCTACTCAATCTGAAGTACCTGTTAGACTCTAATCCTGTTCTAATATGTGCGCTCGTCTGCCTGAATCTCGTTAAACACACAAAAGTCACAACAGGGTAACCTATAGGAGGTTAAATTAGTAATGCTAAAGCAATAAGTAAGCTTCAGAGACAGCAGGAGATTCACTTAGGTAACTGTGAAAACAACGTTCACCCTTACGTAGCTTGGAAAGATATCCAAATTACTGTTGGAACAGTAGTGACCTCTTTCGGTGACGTGAACCAAAGGTTTTAAAAAAGTCAGAAGTTTTGAGAGGTTTCAACTGAATTGATAGACTACCTAAAATGTATCTCATCAATCTTCAAATAGATCTGGATCAACAAAGCGTCAACGACTCCAGCATGGGTATCGGTGGCTAACGAAAGCAGTAAAAATGTTAACTGCAGAAGTGATAATTAACAATAGACAGCATTTCCGATTTATGATGTTGATGTGAAGCAGAAAATCAGGTATTGGTGAAATAATCTCCAGAAAAAGCGGAATTACATCTGTTCACGACCTAATCCCTCTGAAAAATGGACCAAATACTTCAAAGAGCATTCCTTTCGGCATAAAGCGACTCTGCAGCTACCAACTATTCCCTAACAGTCTGTATAACACATCCACATAGGCCCCCTTGCACGAGTAGAAGTTGAAAAACCCAAGGTTTATTTGAAGTAAAGAAGAGCAATGATAACAGATGGGTTAACAGTAGAGATCTATAGGGATGTTGGTTAAATTAGGCATTTGAGTTGACTGATATTTCAGATAAAGTCTGGTAGCTGGGTTTGATCTTATCTGACTGATCTTGTTTGCTTATCATTTCATTTTATGTGGAAGAGTCTGAATCCTCTCGTGATAACCATTGAAGGAATCAGTTTGAAAAATATGGTTTCTGAGATGGTTCCTTCAATAATTATAGGACACTTAACTAAAACTGACGAACTACAATTATGGTGGAACCCGAGTGGGTTCGGACCTGGTTCTGTTTCCGTTGGCCAAATATACTGATGCGCCTCAGTATTGGTTTTCCTCGACTTGAAATCAGAATTTGACAGTGTAGACTGAGAGGCTCTGTTACAGTGTTTGTCATTGAAGCTACACCTCAAATGTAAATAAACCTCATGAAAGCTCATTACTGGAACACCACTTGTCATGTCAGAACTTTATGCATGCTGTTAAAAAATATTAAAGCCTCATGTGGTGTCCGTCAAGACTGTACAGTATCCTCGTTTTTATCCAATTGCACCATGAGCTTACTGCTAAAAATAACATTTTTCTCATCTGAATGTTCAGAGTTTCATCCTTCATCAAACAGTTTATTAACTGATTTAGGATACGAAGACGACATGGTCCTGTTCGGTGAAGATGTCAATAAAATGAAATCTTTTGATGGCATCGAGTAGCAATGTAAATATGTTAGAGATGCATTTCCCCCATTTTCATAAGTGCACACTTTATAAAAGTGGTTGGGATATGTAATACGCATGTTCAGCCACAGCTAGGAACAGCCTAGCCAAAACGCCGTACTAGTCAATGAAGTGACTGATTATTTATCTGAGCCCGTGTTATTAGACGTTGACTACTTGGTCAGAGTAACTAATGTGTGAAGATCTTGGGTAAAATGACTCAAAATTGGTTACACTGAAGTAATTCTATTCATTATTTGTTTTCCTTTAAACACCTAACTTTAAATTACTTTATACCTTATATTCAAAGACCTAATTCTTACTTTCAGAATGATATTCTCTATGGCCACTTTTTTGCCACCACTTTGTTACTACTTTTACTATGTGCTCATAGTGGTGCTGTGTTAATGGTGTGTGGCTACTTGTACCGGGTTCTGGGTAGCACACGACTGATCAGGGATAAATGTTTACTAATAAATAAATTTTCTTCACATTAGGAGGTGAAATTGTATAGTAATTGTAAATTGTATAGGACCATATCGTTTTAGTGTTTAGAACTACAATCGATCAGTTTCTGTTGCTATATATACACCCCTCCCGGCAGACTGCATTGATCTAATGTTAGGTCACGAGTTTGATTAATGTTTAATTGTAATTGGCGAGTGAAATCCAGGACTCCCGTTTAGCTCTCTTTAAGATTCATCAGTTGAGTGCATCTTTATTCGAGTGTTTGTGTTCACACTTGTTCTCATATATAATCAGCTCGTATCAAACACAATCACTCTATACACTGAGTCTGTTACATTCAGACAAACATCCCCTCCCCACTGTACTAGTGTGGCTGTCAGTACCCACGTTTGAAGCAAACTGACTGCGTTTTACTCCCTGTGTGAACATGAACAGTGAGATAAAGATACTTTAGTTAGCGAGTCCCAAATAGGACTATACACTGGTTCTAGATATTAGTTACTATTTACAATTTAAACTAAACAATAGTGAATATTTTATACCACTAAGCAGTAATTCAAGGAAGCTATTTAAAATCATTTCAGTAGTTTTAAGTATTTCGTTCTAGGTTTACCAATCTGTTTTTAAAAATGATAACGTTTCATTTATAGAAGAGAGTTTTTTGATATTCAGTACATCGTGGAAACATTGTAGAAGCTACAAATAATATTTACGATAATAGTTTTTCATAATATCTGTTTACCACATTCCAAATATCGGATACTAGAGTGTTCACATCTCAATATGTCAAGTTTCTTAAATAAATGTCTTAAATGACTAGATATGTTTGACAAAACTAGCAGTTTATTACAAATATATTTGTCAATATACTTTTCAACATCCTGAAGAGAAGAGTTATCTTACAAGTTGATTTGTGAATACTGTTAAATTACGTTGGCCTAAGACTAGTTAAATAATATATCCTATATAATTTATTGTCTACAGAGAAATAGTTCACATATCTTCTACTAATTATTTATTTATCCATTTGAATTAGCGGGTGGTTTAGGATCGACTATATGTCTCGCCCTCATAGAGCCTTTGACAATTCGTTCATGTGAGAAGAATGGAATTCACCCTGTATTACATTCAAACAGTAGTGTGACACTGATTAATGATTTATCTAATAGTAAAAATACCACATGCAACGGAAATAAGGTATGTTAACAATAATTTCAATTCACAATTTACACTTGGGAGGTATTTTTATTTTGTTTCAGAAGATGCATTAGCATTAATTAAATTATGTTCACAAGTCTAAAGCTTATTATAATCCTAATGAAATCAATTCCGATCCGTTTAATTTATATTCTGCAAACCACAAATGACATTAGTTTACAGACTGTAACTACTAATTTGGCATGTTTCTATATGAATGCGTCCAGTGATCCATGATCTAATGACCTGAAGCAATATTTTGTTTTGCCAGCCACAAACATACCCAAACCACTAACTGATGTTTTACTCCATAATACCTACCATAGCAGTAGTTTACGATTAAAATATTAGCCTCATGGCCAGATACTATCACCAGGTGTTAGGATTTATCCTAGCTTATAAATTAGAACAACGACAGAATAACGGAAAGAGAAGTGGGTGAAATCGTAAAATAGCTTCCAACCAAACTTATACCGTTTTCTAGGTGGCTCATGGCCTATTCAAGAGCAAATGAGAGCATTATAGGAAGAAACCGTTTTATTACCGTCCAAGCTGACGATGATGAAAGAAAATAAACGTGTTGGTGTTTGTAGAGTTCCTTAGGATATTGTTTAAAGTCAGGTATTGAAAATGAAATTTTTGTGGACCAAAATCTCCAAATGTGATTTAAACAGTCAAAGTTATATAGTGAAATTCATTTTGATGAATCTTGCTGTAGAGGTTTTGGAAAATGGTGCATTGCCAAACGTTACTTTTCATATGGAATCGAGACACAAATTAGCACTTGGTCAAACATCAGTCATACATATGTTTGACCTATCATAAAATTAGTAATTTTCAGTACTACTAGATGTCCAGGATTACCTGATATTGCGATAATTGTATGTATATATATGTGTTCATCTGTGCAACTACTTGATCAACCAACTATCTGCATCATTTAGTTTTTTAAAGTTAGTTAATAGTTATAGAAAATCTATCTTGAATTAAATTTCATGTATCAATTCTAAATAGTCTACCAGCACATTATTTTTATTCCGTATTCAATATAGAATTGTACCGGTGTAACAGAATCATGTGTTAAACTATTTGACGGATACTATATAGAATTGATTGCTTTTCTTATCATTGGCATAACGTCCTTTGTATGCCTTCTCTATCCGAAAGCAAAATATTTGGAAAGTTTACCAGTATCAAATTTTACATATGATCCAAATGGTAGGCTATGTTGTTTCAATTATAAATTATCTGTTTGTTGTAAATCGAATAAAGATGATGAGATCATTAGTGACAATAATGATAATAATCATAACGACGATGTAAATTATTCTCAAAAAAGTGATATTTAATGAAGAAAAGATACGAAGATCACTGAATATTTTCACTTAACTATTTTATAAGCAACAGCATAACGTATATATTCATTTTTAATATATTCTAATTGTGAATAACTGACAATTTTGGTGATCTCTGAATGTTTCAATTAGTTTACTAAAATGTCTTTTACAGATAATAAAAAATACATGTATCATTTAGACAGATTTGACTTATATGCCAATATAAGTATGCTTTATTCCCAAAATAAAAATGATATAGAATGTATTTAATCTTTGTTATGATACATGTTACATAATGAGAAAGAATAGTTAGGGAGTTTATTTTTTAATTCTATGTAGACTGTGTGTATCACAATAATGGATTTCATTTATATAAGGAGTTACTGGGTTGAGTTATTTAATTTCCAAATAGATACCAAGGTTTTCACCGAAGATATATGTATACGTGCGCTTATCGTTTTATTTTCATTTCCACATTTGATTACTTTAAAGAATGCACTCTCAGGGTTCAAATTAACTCGATAATGTCGGATTACTGTCCTTGGTTTGTGTTCCCATTTGAATAAGAATATGTATATATAGTTTGAATGCTGTTGTGGCAGCCATATAGGTCTAACAGGAAGCTAAAATCACCTTCAGTGAAAAAGGAAAGCTGAGAAGGTATATAAAGTTATTCCTTAAAACTATTTAGCAAAATGCAATGGTTCAGCTTTTAGATATGGGAAAGCAGTAAATAGATACCAGATAATCCTTTAAAGGAACCTGAGTCACAACAAAGAATGTATTGCAGTCGTGTAACAAATGAAACTTTTTCATGGGTACTGTTAATGAATTTGATGTCGTATTGGCATTCGTAGTTCCAAGTACCGTTACTGGAGCTACTTATACAGATCCAATAATATCATTCAACATGGTTGATAAGATGCAGAAACTTATCCATGATCAACTCCATAATGAAAATTCAACTCAAGCATAATCATTGTTTACAATTATTCGGATAATAAACGGAAACCTAGTAGGAAGAGTAATCCTCCATCAACCATGATTTTTGAGATTCATTCCAGGAGTCGGAACAATGTCAACGGAAGTAACTTATTTAGTCACTTCTACCAAAGTCTTAGTCTATAGTTGTTTAAAGTCATTAGAATTCCCTTCTCTCTTCCAGTTTTTAACCTATTTCCTCTAACTGACCTATGTTTTATTTTGTTCTCTGATTCTTTAATTTTAATCATTTCCTGATTATATTTTTACATGAATGATTAAAAATAATGCACTCTACTTAACTTTCGTTAAAATTATTTTGTTTTTGAATTCTGTTCTCTGATTTTCTGTAATTTACATTGCTTTACTTATGCAAAGTGTTAAAACACGTTCTGTGACGCACCTATAAGAGATCGCACATTATTTTTAATTACCTGAGACTATGATAACATTTCACTTTATGGACTAATATTGGATGAAAATTCAGTGACAGTAGTTAAACTACCAAGGATATATTATATCTCGATTAACAGGTAATTATTCAATAATTACTCTATTCTCAACTATGATACAAGGTAGGATGTGTTGTTTTCAATAATTAATGTTACCAAACGAAATTCAGTTGTTTTATTACCTTCAAGTATAAACCATTATTTAAAACTATAACTCAGCATAACTTCTGTTCAAAAACGAAATTGTTTTAGATAGTGCAATATCATTAAACTGCTATATCGGCTAGTATTCAGTGGTTCAATTACTATAAATTAGTGGATATCAGAATAACACAACTGTTCGACATTTTTGTAATTTTTATATGTTTTCCAACTTTATTCAAAGGTAAACTACAGCAAATTCTTAGTAATTATCAACTTCAAACATACAGGCTGCTAGTAACACTCTTTTTATTTAGTTAAATAATCATAATAATTGTTAAAATAATGAATAAATATAACTGATTATACTTATAATGTCATTGTTTGATTAGATGATCTAATTCCAATGTTTAAAAATAGTAAAACAGTGATATGTACCTATTTTCGTAAACGTTACTGGAAGTGAATGATATTTTTTTTATCGTAAGTTGGATAATTTTTTATGACATTTCTGTAATATTACTTTATTTGGCGTCATAATTCATATTTGAGTGGGCTGGTAGTAATTTGAAGATCACGAACTATAGAATTGTCTCTGATATCTGCATACAAATTAAGTCAACAGTCTTCGGGTGCATGCGTATGTAACAGGGGGTTGGAGGTTAAAGTGTTGTAGAATTTTCATGGAGTGAGAAAATCAACAAAACATTATAATATTATAAGTTTAATAAATGGAGTAACCGTAGGTGAATAGATCGGGAAAGATTTAAGTTTCTTTAATATCATAATTGGAACTAATTTAATTTGTTGAAATAGAAGATAAAGGAATGATGGATTCTTATTTTGATCCTAAATATTATATTATATGAGTGTAATATCAGTTGCAATGCTTCCGTGATAGATATGTGACATTCAATAGCATTTTTCAAAAATTAACTGAAGTTAGCAATGTTAACCAATTTATTTTGGGTTTTGATTTGTGTCTTAGAAAGACGCTATTTACTGTTACTAAGCCTTATAATAAAACGACTTTTATTATTTACATTTACACATTTTCACTTAATCTTTAACTAATGCAGTTAGTAGTGAACATGATTTCCAGATGAACTCCGGGAGGATTATTTAGTATTAAATTATTCACCAATCAATGTCGGTCCACAAAGCAAACAATCTACTCAACTATCTCATCAATTTATATTAGTTACTGTGATTTGAATCGCATTCCATCTTGTTCTATGCTGCATACTGGTTTTCAGGAGAACTAGACTTCATCGAAGCTCCATGGACATGTATGATTATGTCGTCAACGATATAAACAATTCAATTACAATATTATTAATCAAAATCGTTGTATAATCATGTAAAACTCTTATGTTAAGCATAGTTAGTGATTAATATAGCTTGAAACAAAAAGGCCTGAACTCTTGAGCTACTGAACATATTGAAAACTTTACAATACAATATATGTATATATATATGTATCAGTTTCTGGTATGATCGTTCAGGATATTAATCTACAGAGACTCTGCTCAGAATTACTAAAATGTTTTGCCTGTTTATTGTTTATATGAGCCAGCAATAGATAACTCCAAGTAGATTTATGAATTCAATTTTCTTTTACTGTTGGTGCATATTTAATAATCAGACTTTGCAAACATCATTACACTGATAATCGGAATGTTTTTATGTGATATCAGAAAAGCCGAAGTGGGAAAAAGCATTCATGAAAACTGCAGCAAATATACTGATTCATGCTTAGCACTCGACACACTCATCTACACTTAATATTGGATTCAATTAAAAGTGTAAACATTAACGATCATAAAAAATTAATCCGGGCTTCTAAATTCAAAATGGCAAACTAC
Source organism: Schistosoma mekongi (assembly GCA_034768735.1). Classification (NCBI taxonomy): domain Eukaryota; kingdom Metazoa; phylum Platyhelminthes; class Trematoda; order Strigeidida; family Schistosomatidae; genus Schistosoma; species Schistosoma mekongi. The sequence goes on along the minus strand of CM068306.1, from coordinate 71,064,162 downwards.
ACTAGACATATCAGCTGTTGAACAGTGCAAATGAAAGCTAATATGAAGCAAAGCGTAAAAACCACTAGATGTGCGTTCTAACCATAATGGCCTAAGAAGATTATCCAGCACGGATGAACAGATGCACCAATCGATACAATGTGATTTTATTCAATCAAATCAGACTCATAATTTGTAGTTATTTTCTGGGTGAATGAACACATTATCATGATAATAAGCTTTCGCATACTAAACATTATCAAGACTTCTGTTGCATAGTTGGAGTAGCTAGAATAGTACATACTAAAGAAATTTATCCAGCCACCTCATCTATCATGAATTCAATTTCTAGTTTTCCGATGCAATCGACTTCTATTACCTACGTTATTGAAATTTTTTCATCTGAATTCATGTTTTTGTGCTTTTTTAACATAACTATATTACGATGTTGGTATTTGATTTTTTGACGTTATAAAATCTATTCCCATTGCATAAGACTAAATTATTTCATGTGAAGTGACAACTTTAGATTGTTCCCCTATTGAAGACATTCCCACTAAAATACCAATCAAGAAGTCGGAAATATTTCATTTGAAATAATGAAATTTATTTTACAAATGTAATTTTCAATGTTTCTCAAACATCAGTCCTCAAGTATTTTTAAAACCAAATGTTAATAGTTTGGTGAAAAAAATCCATAAAATTTACTGCACGTTTAGAATTCACATCAGTTCTAGTGTAAAGTTAAATGAGTATCAATACTACTTAATCGCATTTAAGTAGATGGTATTTCAGACATTAATTACTGTACAATATAAGACAAAGCAGTACTACCAAATTTTCAGATTTTCGCCTTATTATATTAATGAGCTGGAACAATAAACACTTTTTCACATTATTTACGTGATTTGTTAGGTTTTCTAGGTTTTCTCTTTGATTTCGTTTTATGTTTATCTGGAAAAAGATATGTGAGAAGATTACAATGCTAAAAGTGACTGAGATAAAAAATGTATCAAGGAAGCAGGTAAGTTTAATTCCACATAATATATATATATATATGATCCTATTTATATGGTATTTGCGAAGTACGGTTTAAACTACGAAATCATGTTAGATGATTACTGAGTGGTAACCAGTGCTATGTTTGCCTAGTTCCTATTAATAAACGAGTTCTTTCGATCAAGTGATTTGTCGTTACGTTCTTTATTTTTGATGGGATATAGTTGATAATCGGCAGGTTTAATGAGTGGAGCTTAAAACATCCAGGACTATGATCAATGACAATCACATAGAATGCCTGATAAAATGAGCTTTTAAAGATATTGTCATACTGATTGCATTAGGTTCCCATTAATTAATTGTGCACGTCTGACAAAATAAATTATATTTTACCTATTTTGAGAGACTTTATAATTTGTGTGATCACTAGACAAGTACAATGGTTTTTCTTCGCAACATTATAGTATTAGTATGCCATTAAAAAAGATAAATAAATCTCAAAGCACAGTTAGTTATTTAAAAAAATCAAGCAAGCAATTAATATCAGAAGTATTATTAAACTAACATTCTAATCCACTTGCTGGTGGCGCAATAAAACAGCTAGGTATCCTGTGAGCGCATGCTGGACATTTACGATACTTTACAGCTTGAACTTCATTTGGCGCTAACCATTCACCTGCCAAAGTTAATTCATTACATTTTGGACATTCCATAACACGCTTGTAACATAGACCTTTAAAGTTACATACAAACATTATTAGCATCACAGAAGATAAAAAATAATAACATTAATGAGTAACCGAGGTAAATAAAGTTGGATATTAAAATTTGATTGGGTGAAGATAACTACGGTAGACTTTATCTTCGATTAATAATTTATGTAAGTGTCATATTTCATAAGACGGTAATTTTAGATAATAATTTTTTCTGGGCGACTGGTACACTTTTTTCTAATGCTTCTTTTTATTCATTCATATATAGATAACTGCGAAAGATATATACAACCATTCCAAGATATATACCCTCTTTACTGAATTGATAAAGGAGTTTGTTTATCTTTAACTAAAAACGGTCAGCTTCGTATTTATCACTCTTCATTTTATAAGTGAGTTTTAGATAATCTAAGCAAGTCATGTCAGCTAAGAGTTTCATCTTATTCATTCACTTTTGCAATAAGATAATGAGAATTACTTTTAGACAAACGTTGACTAAACATCACTCTTCATTCACGTTAATTATGAAGAATCATAGAATATAAATCTACCAAAATATACATTTTTAAATCTATCTTTCAACAGTTTATCTGAAGGTAAATATCATTGTATGGAACTAGACACTAGTCAGCAATTGTATTGCAATCCAGAGTCTATCAAGAGAACATTTTGAAAAAATGAATAGAAAATGTCATGTAAATGTGTTCGGATTGTATTGTAGAGATATGTATTATGCCATATACTGAAACGAAAAAGTCATCTAGTGCTCCCTGGCTTAAAATGGTACCTAACCGACATCACTCTGTGATTAAGGAAAACAAGGAAACATATTGTTATTCATTAATCCACCGTTAAACATAATAATGATGAAGTGGTCTGATGAAGCAAAGTAAAGTAGTTGTAATTTAAAGAAAAGACTATGAATAATTGGCTTTATATTCCGATTTTATTGTTTGTGGTTGTTGATAGATAAACTTTTTATTTAAAATTGGTGTGATTAATTTTTGTCAGTAAACAATCACTTCAGTTATTTGGTCAATTTGAACTTGACCTTGTAAGTTTAAAGCAATAAACATCTTTAACTTATCAAAAACATAATTCTCACCTTTGTAAGCCAGTAATACAGCGTCGAATTCTGTCAATATAGGGAGCATTAAATTCCAGAGATTTTCTTCTGAAATAGGCCAGTTATGCCACTTAGGCTTCTGTTTATGTTTCTCACGTTTATTTGAATTATCTGTTAATGGTATGCCATCAGTGTGATTTGGTACATTAGCTAACATGTTCTTTTCACTGTTTGTATCATGATGTGTAGTTTTCAGTTCAGTAATTTCTGAACTTGTATTTGTAACGTGGAGTGCACGAAATTCAAATTTGATCAAACTGTCCTCTTTAAATGATTTTATCAATAAAAATCTAAGTACTATTTGACTTGAACTATTAAACATTTGTACTCCTGTCTTCCAATGTGATGTATATCGAAACTATGGAAAACGATGGGCAGCATTAGGTATGAATTAGTATTACTTGCCACAACGAATTATTATTATTACAGAAATACCACACATAGATAATTAAAATCTTAGTTGTGTTTTATGTAGTGGATGTCAGCGGTACCTGTATATATCTGAGTATTATGGGTCACAATCTTTGAAATGATAGCCTCTGCTTCAATAAAGATTATGAGTGTTTTCTATAATGTTACTGGCGAAAGTAAACGTTCTTCAAAATATTAGTAAATTAGACTAATAGCAGTACATAGCTAAATTTTTATAGCACCGATTTTATCAAATCTAGAGTAGAAAAGCTGATGTTATGCTCGTTTTTAGTGCATCGTCAAGATAGAATGACAAGGTAAAACTGACTTTTAATAAGGACACACACGTAAAACAGTGCTTTTTTTTATTGAAGTGTGTTGTATCTAGCAAAACTAACATCATCAGAAAACATTAGTTGTTAAACTGCACGCATTTCAACCATCTAAATATTTTTACTAAATTAAAATCATCTGCTATAATATAATCTTTTTCAATGCATTTCGTCTATAGATTTTTACTCTGAATTGGTATGCCTTTTACGGTGGTTATCAATTCTTGAAATGCAGCGACGTTATTTGTATTTTTTAAACCTACAATTAGAGATTCGACTGAGCTTTCATTTGATGTTTATGTTAATTAAAGAAACACGGGTTACCAGGTAACAGCATTTGATTACTAATTAGTAGTTCAATTCCACTAACTCATATAGGATTGAATTAAAACTATTAAAGTTTCATTGTGAATGTTAAATTATTTTAAAGTAGTATAGTATTTGATGATTTCATTTAGGACATTAGGATACTAAGAAGTAAGTTACTAGTAAGCACTGATTAGTAACAAGAGTATAGTTGATTGTGGGAGTGAAGAATGAATGATTATATTGTTTTATTTTGGGTACGCTAAAGTTGAAAGTTAGTAATATAAATTGATTGGCTTGTAAGCGAAGGGTACAACAGGATGTAAAGAAGACCTTATACCTATCCGATATCATTCGTACGCACCAATAAAAAACCACTAAATATTAGGTAATCTGTTGTTTGGTGCTTCCTGATTTTTAAACTATGTCCAGTTGCTGAGAGTTGACTTCAAGGATGTTAAGTTCTTTAAAATCCACTAACTGATTGATTAACTGTACTTTGTTATCTAGTTAATCAAAACAGTAAAAGAAACTATCACCAGTAAGAGTTTTTTCACCCTATCTTGGAAGCTCTATTATAATGGAAGCATTCAGAATAATTTAATTTCCGACAGAAGCACTTACATTCAAACAATTTAAGTGTTGATATTGACAATTTTTTCTGGTTTGATAATAAGTTAGCTAAACTTTATAACTATGTAAAATTTGATTTCATCAGTGGTTGTATATGTGTAGGCAAAACTCGTATTTTCTTGATTTCTTAATTTGAAAACCAATAATCTTTGTGTACGAAATGTATAATTGGATTCAACTTAATAATTAGAATAGATTACGAAATTTCACAATCATATTGCTCCACGTAGTTAGTGGAAAGCCACGATGTCTGTCAAATCACATTTTATTTGCCAAATCCTTGGAATTCATAAGTATAATACAGACTAGTTTGTCGAAAGTCATTCTATCAGTACCTATAAATTTCGGTTCTTAGAGATCCCTCTATAAACTACATTTGCTAAATAGGTTACGTTTTGGTTAATCTTGATTATAATTAATAAATTTTTTTAACATTTATTGGTCAACAATGGGGAAAAGGAAATAATTACTAAACGCTGTGCCTTATTTATTAAGCGCAATACAGTCTATTTTATCAAAGTTCATACAAACATTGGCTAGGCAAGTGTTGTAAGTAAATTAGTAAAGTAAAGCCGATGCAGTAAGTGTTATAACAGAAAAGGGAATAAAATGTTTAAAATTTTCTTGTGGACTATTTTATTATTTTGGCTGCGCTCCAATCAAATAAGTAGTCTACGTTATTTTCGTAGTGTTAATTTTAACATCTTTTTTCAATTCAGTAACCATTGTAATATCTTCCAAGGTTCGCGTATTTTGCTCACATAATGAACGTTTTACTCATTTTTGCATTGCTCGTTTCCTTATCGTGTAGTGATGTTATTTTCGCATACGTAGTTCCATGCTGTCATGTAAACTGTGTATACTTTCATGGGATTGTTTGGGATAAATATCTCAACTGCCTAGTACAACTTGACTTCATTTGTTCTCATTTCCTTCAGGGCTTCAGGGCAGAATAATAAGCGATAAGATGATCATTTTACTGTAACATGAAGGCTGTTATCGTTATTATCGACTGCTTCATATGACAGTAAGTACAAATGAAAATTCAATAACCTATATTCGTCAACAATAAGCTTAGTACAAAGCAAATAAGATATTTCAGTTACTTGGTTAATTACAAACAACTCGTTATTGTGTAACACGATTTTAATATCACCTAACTATCAAAGTAGGACTCAATTATATCACTATCGCCGATATTAAACAGATCTAAAAGGTTTTTTCAGTGACTTTTCACACTTAAAAAAACTGATAAAATCTTAGCAGAAATAACCAAATCACTTACATTGAACAGTTCTGGCCAATTCAACCGTACAGTAGCCTTATCAAATAATTCCTGGGGTATACCATAAGAAAACCGATATACAAATATGATTGGTCTTGGGCCAGTTTGACCAGCTGTATTCCAAAGATTATTGCTCATTTCATCTGTTGGACTGCAAAATGAATCAGGTATCAGGCAGGGAAAACACAAAGCAGGCAATCGTTCAGGACACAGTAAAGATTGAATCTGTTCATTAGTTGAAGACTGTTGCGAATCAGAATTTTCACTTTCATCTGTATCAGAGTGATTATCGAGTGACTCTGTTGGTTTTTCTGCGGACGATATAATTCCACAAGCTACAGCCATTTCTCTTGGAGATGGAAACTGAACAAGAATGGAAAGTCAAAGATAAGTGAAGAGTATACTTTGGATTATTTAACAGATTAGAGTGAACTACGCACATTTACGCTACGTATTTGAGTAAAATCCCAATATCTTGATGGAAATCAAAATTACACTAATATCTGATATTTAAGAAAAGAACTCAAGTTACTTAATCATGCTTCATATTTAAGGAAAGGCAGTAAGAAATATTATCATTTGATTATCATCACTATTTAGATTTATTTTACTAAATTAAGGAAATATTTCACCGTGGAAATTCATAATTTGCTAGTAATGAAATCATGACAAATCCCTTCCATAAAGTTATATTCATTAATCTAAAAAATCAGACTATCACTAAAGACTAGGAAAGCATGAAATCAGTCACTAGTCAGAGATCAGCCAGTGTAAATACCTAACTTCCACAAAAGGTCTGTCTCACTATGAAGTTAAGTAAAACGGGTTTAAATTCTACCATTAGTTATTGCAAATCTCACATACGTCTTTCTGACAAATGCATGTCAAAATGAGTCACATAGATTAGTGAAAATATGTTGTTAATCATTACTCCACAATCAATTAATGTGTAGTAGAGTAGAAGGCTGTATTTAGTACACAAACAATTCATATCTATAAAGGTTCACTTACATACTTGAATTTCCAAATTGATGAATTCATTTCATTTGATGATGTGATCATTTTAGAATCATAATTAAAATTTACAAATAAATCTGGTTCAGGTACTGGATAGGCAAGTTCTAACCATCTCCATAGAATTTCAACATATGATTTACCAGTATTAATATTATGTTTTGTTACAAATAGATTACTATATTCTACTAATGCAATCCATAAATAAGCACTTACAATACCTGTACCACGTTTTAATTCATTACAGCTTTGCATTAATCGATTTATTGCACTTTGTTGTGTAACTGTATAAAAATGTCGTAATAAATCTTTTTCAAATGTTTCTGTAACATAAAAATCATTGTAAGCATTTCTATTAGTTTTATTATCAATTATACAATATAAATTAGGATGTAATAAATATTTTAATGATTGTAAAAATAAATCTGGATTAATTAAAACATATAAATTTGGATATGGTCTAATAAATGATTTCATTGTTACATTATAATATTTCTCTTCTTCTTTTGTAAGATAAGCATCTAATATTAAAATTTTTCCTGTATTATTTAAATATGTAAGTAATTGTTTTAAATTAATTGTAGTTAAATTAAATTTAACTTGTAATAAATGACAAAAGTCGTATTTAGGTAAAATACATCCATTCATTGTATAATTTGATAAATGAATGATTGTATTTGTGTTATAATCATGTTTTAAATCATCTAAGTACATTTCAATATCAGACCATATTTGTGGTAATGGTGTTAAACAAAATGGAATATAAGTTGGTGTTTTAATAGCTACATCAAATAATGTTAAACATAATTGATTGAAATCAATCATTTTTAGGCTTGATTGTTTTAATGATATTGGACTAATTGAAGGATAAACAAAAGTATAAGAATTTTCATAAATTTCATTTAAATGTTCATAATATTTTGAAGTAGCTTGTGATATTTGTAATGATGATTCAATACGAGTTATTTGATCTTTTAACCAAAATTTTCTTATTTTTAAATAATTTAATGTTTGACTATATAAACATTTGATACGTTGATTTAATTCTTTATCAGATGATATTAAATCACATTTAGTTGCTAGCAAAATTACTTTCAAGTAATTTAAACGATATAAAATAACATCTAACCAAACTCCAACTGATTGATAAAAGTAATTAGAAGGATTTCTCAATTGTATACTATCTTCTACTGGTGTAGTTTGTGTAAATTTTGTAATATCGACTAGAATTGTAATAACAGTTGATAATGAAGTAAAATATGAGATTATAGGTATATAAGCCATATACCCAGAACAATCCCACATAGTTATAATACTTGGTCGACTAGTTGATGCCTTTAATTTTGCAGAATCATTATTTTCTTGTGAAACCTTACTTAATTTAGGTGTTAATTCGTTTGCATCATAATGTATCGTATAGGATTCTACACTATATGTTGTTTCTTCTAAACTCTCTGTCAAACGGTTTTGTCTATCTACTATACTCAATGCTAAACTAGTTTTCCCACAATTTTTTATTCCTAAAAGTGTTGTTTTAATTCCATAATATGTTTGTATTTCAGTTCGAGATTCTAGAAAGTATTGTACCATAGTATTTATTCCACTTTCGACAATATTGTAGGGTGGCCATATCATTGGATTATCAGTTAAATCAAGTTGAATTATTTCCGACGGCTTTGTCTTTTTTAATTGCATCATATTTACAATCATTTTAAGCATACCAGCAGGAAATATACGTAATCTGTTTTTGCTTAAGTCTAAATGTTTAGTTATTCTAAGTAAACCATCAGATACTGCATTAATTTGATTATATGAAAGATCAATTGATTGGATTGGTTCTTTAGAAATTCTATAATTTGATCGTACTGTCGGGAGATTGTAAATATTATTATGATCAACTTTTAATATTTCTAAACAAGGTAAGCTAAATATGACAGCAGGCAAAAATGACAAACCATTATGTGATAGATCAATAACTTTAAGATGAATCAAATATTTCAACTGTGTACCAGATATCGGTTGTGTAATATAATTATGTGAAAGATAAACATATTCAATTTTTTTCAATGAGAAAAAATGTTCATGTAAACTTGTAATTTTATTAAAATCCGCTCTTAATACATTTAATTGTGTAAGACCATTTACACCTTTTAAACTTGTTATTGCATTGTTTTGAACATATAATCTTCTTAATCCAGTCATATAATTTAGTACTTCATAAGGGAATTGATCTTCAAGTTTATTATGATCTAAGTATATCTCATTAATTGTTTGAATCCAACAAATTTCATGTTTTATTCTACTATCAATAGATTTCTGTTTTTTATACCATAGATATACTGATTTCATTTCTTGAAATATATTCATTTCAATATAATTATAGCTAAGATTTAATGAGAATAAACGTGTAGAAAATTGGCATAACACATCTAATGGTATTGAATTTAACTTTAAATTAGATAAATTAATCTGTTGTAAAATTGGTGCAATATGTTTAACTAATGTACTCAATTCATTATCCCATTGAATTAATTTCAAACCTATAGATGTTTCATAATCTGATATTGTAATCAATGTCCATTGAAGAAATTTATTCTTTTCTAAGTGTAACAATGTATTTTCATACCATTTCAAAATTGTATTAGTATATTTTACTGGTAAATAATGTTTATACCCATTAGGTCGAATGAATAGATTCGATGAGAAAGTGTAAGTGTGATTAGGATCTATATCAATAAATAATTTTTTTGTTTGATTATAAGTTGGTAATAGTTGCATCATTTTGTATTATTAATTTAATTCATTGATCGAATTGTTGGATTGTGTTTTGTTTATTTGATTGAAAAAAAAACGAATCACTACTTAATTTGTAAGTTTATTTATTTGTTTTGACAACCAAAAAGACAATTCAGAAATCTTGTTTTCTGATTCGTTTATTATTTGACTGTATTATAATTAGTTTAAATTTATTAAAGACAATATTTGTTTGAACTTAGTTCAACATCAAACTTTGATTGGTCTAAATATTAGAAACATCTTAATGGTTATAAGTAAGAATATTATCTGATATTCGATTTAAGTTGAACCATGACTGGATAGAGGAATTCAGGAAGCCCGTTTCGTTCTATTTAGAACTAGTTACTGTAATTCATATTAGTGGTCACATCAGGACTTAAATTCACACCGTTTCATGCCATATGCCACCGATTTCATTACTAGGCTGTTGAGCCCAAATAGCTACATTTGTGAAGCGAGTATGTATATTTATCATAGATGTGTTTCAGTTTTTCTATTGATTTGATATGGGCTGAAAGTAGTTAGTCTGGACTCAGCAGTCTAACAATGAACGCGCTATCATTTGGTATGCTATGAACATAGTTTGAGTCCCACTGTCGACATCAATGAATGTACATCCAGCTGATAAGTCCAAAACGAAACGAAACGTGCATCCTGAATTCCGCTTGCTAGCCACATTCTTAAAACATATTTGTGTACTATCACTGTATTGAGCTAATTCACTCAGGATGCCCAAATAGAAACAAAGATTGATCGATTTCAGTCCATATCAAATCGACGTGAAGATTCAAGTACATTCTGATCATTGTGATATTTACCTAATGTTTATCAACTACCGTGATGAGTTGCTTTGAGTAGGTAAGTAGTTTTAAATACATGGATTCTTTGTGACTTACAGATCAATGTAAAGTTCATTTACGTTTTCTACTATTTAACTTTTAATGACCACGAAATTTTCATTTGAGAAGTATTAAAACTTTAGAGACTGCATGTAAACTTTAAATAATTTCATAGTCCATACTGCGTGCTCCTTAGAACTATCTAAATGTAAAAATTTGTTAGGGAATAAAATTAGCTAAATAATAGTACAATATCAGACTGTTTTGATTCACAGTGTAATCTTGCAACTATCTCATGGAGCACGATGTCTCTGAAGCACTATGCTTTTGTACATAAGTCAAATGTTTTATCTTTAACCAAATGACAGAACAGAAAGGTCATTATTACTCTAGTTATAGCTGAACTCTACTAGCTAAGGGTTGTACCGGAACTGTAGAAATTTATTTTTACGTCATTTTAAGATTTTCAGCTTACAAAAGTCATTTCATTCATGCACAAATATATGTAATTAGGATAAGTTTGTATTTTCCTAATTACATATGCCCGTGGCACAAGCGTGACTGTCTGGACACAGTAGCCTAGTGGTGAACGCGGTGGCGTTTGGTACGAAGCTGACTGAGTTCGAATCCCTGTGTGAACATCAACAATGGGATGCAGGTACATCCAGCCGATGAGTCCCAAATAGGACGAAACGCGCGTCCTGGATTCCCCTTGCCAGTCACAAGTTTACTGTCACTTAATATACACTTCTTGAATGTTTGTTCATCTTCAAAATCTGTATCATTTAGTTTTCTCTTTGCTAGTTCCAGATAGCATCCTACTTTGTTATTTAGACGCGGTCATTCAATACCTGTTAGTAATTGGGCACTGCAAGTTAATTTTGTGTTTAATTATACAGTACCTCTTCAACCGATTACTGTGAATCACACGTTATTCCTCAAGATAATGAGGTTTGAAATCCGCACTACTCTACAACGCTATAAAATTAGTATTCTTTTTAGATGAACAACATTCCATAAAATTTCCAATGTTAAATCTCTGAAGTCTATTTAACTTTTAGCATGTCATTATTTTAAATAATTTTTTCATTTAAACAGGTAAACAATAATTTAAGTTCAATCTAGTATAAAATAATATAGTTTTTGCAGCTAATTATTTGAATAGGATATTTGTTGAGAACAATTGAGTCATATGGTATACTATGTTGATTCTTTAAGAATCCTACTATGTTGTGATCATTCAACATTATGATAATGAATATAGACCTCTCTGTCATCCGGAAGTAAGGAAACTCAAGTTATCTGAAGCCTTTACGTGTTGGGAAAATAACTCCATAAGCTTTAAAGTCTAGTTGTATAGTGAATGGCAATCTTATTTATTGTACACTTGAAGCATGTCACTGACATTTGTTTGAGTGGCTGATTACTAAACAGTATAATATAACATTGGTAATCATGAATTCTTCTTTTGTTTGGATGTTACTTTCGTTATATTTTTGTTTTTTCTAACTGCAACAAAATTACCTCACTGCAGTGGCATCAATTATGAATTTCTGTAACCGTGGATATCTACTCGTTACTGCTTATCTATGGGGAACTGAAGATTATCTTAATTGTTTTGTTGCTTAGTGTTTATCTCGTAATTTTAAGGAAGTTCGAGTTCCAGCACATTTTATCAATGTAAGTGAAGGAAGCTTGAAGTTTTGTAAGCTCAAAAATCTTACTTACCCAGTGAAACGTTTTTCTCCTTAAATAAATACTCGCAGACCATTTTCAGATTACTTCATTTGTGATACATGAAATCCAATTTCGGTGAGCAGCTGAACATTAAAGTTCAAGTTTGTTAATTAGCTGGTATTAACAATCAAAGCTTATGAAACAAAATATCCAGGACTTTCACATGGCCAATATGTGTTCTACACTTACAAAGACGTTTATCAACATCCAGCTGATAATTTTGGGAAACAATATTTTATTTTAATGTTACAGTTAAGAGACCTATTGAGTTTCTGATATCTTCGGGCAATAATACTTTTACCTCGATAAAGCCAGTAAAGCATTCCAATATCTTCACACATTAAATCTTATCTCTTGTGAGGGAAGTTTCATCTAAAAAAACACTTACCAGTAACATTATTCATACTGATCCAAATGTTGAGAGTTCGTTATATAGGTACAGTTTGTCCAAAATTCAGGAAAATAATTACTCGAAGTTTGGAAAGTTCTTACTTTAATAGTTATGACTACTTGCAGCAATCCTATAAATCTGATATAACACCTAACTAAAAAATAAGGCAAGTGCCACTAACTCATCATTGATAATGGAAGTACTTGGTCTCTTATCTATAAGAATTATCTAGCAATGCCGTGTAACGATTTTTGTTTAAGGCCAAAGAATAGTTTTATCACAGATACTTCAGGCCATAAGCTTAAAATCAATAGAACGACAAAAAAGCAATTTGATCAACGTTGCATTTTGTCAGTGAATACTAGCCATCTGTGCTTGAATTAAGGGGGCTTAAACTTTCAGAAGTCAAAACTTCATTATCAACCTATTTTTCTGCAAACGAATTACTTAAAGACTTGATAATGCAATGCTCTATGTCAGTGGGAGACATGAAAACTCAACTAGTAGATCTTTCGGAAACTCAGATCACATCTTTATGGCTTGAGATCTGCCGTAAAGAATGACTCAGATAAGTTAGTTGAGAAACGATTGTTTACTTCCTTTGTATCGCCAATTTAGGCTAGCCCATCAGTATCGCCATTGAAGGTAGATGGTGGAACGCCAAGAATTTTTGGTGACTATCTCTTGACATTTAATCCACAGACACTGAAAGGAAATTGTGTTGTTGAAAAGACTGAAGATATCTTATAAAAATTAAGTGGCCTTTAGATGGGTTTCTTCATAATTTTCTAGACAAAATTTTCAGTCATCTCACCACAATTAATATCCCATCTGATTTTTACCTTCTGTATTTCGGGAAGATATAAACGAGTTCATTATCGGATTTGAAGTTATGTGATCATATGAAAATGACATATTGGTCCATACATCACGTAATGGGTTGTACAATAAACGTGTTTCGAAGTTGTTTAAGCGTTTTTGCGACAACAATGTCGTTGTCGTCCCATCCAAATTTCAGATCCACCTTACCTCGATTAATTGTTAACTTGTAGAGGCCACTGTTACCCCTAATACTATGATGTTTGTACTGTATAATTCTTTATTGATATTTGCACTAGAAAGTTTGATTGTAGTGTTCAACTTATTGTTAGCGCCTTGCACAATTTGTGACGCTGGACTCTCTCAGTTCAAATATATATCTGTCGCATCTTCGTTCCAGACTTCCTGACCATACGCGTAATTGTTGATTGTTGTGCGTGTATAAGTCTTGTTATTAACGAAGGTGAAATTACGAGATATATAGTTATTGGTTCTAACAAAGTTACCCAGCAGTATAAAAATAAATCAGTCTCAATCTGGAGGTCACTACAAACTTTACACGGTAGATGCAAGTAGTCCTAAACATGATTTGAGTTGCTTAACAACACTAATTCAAGCTCCTTCACTTTTAGATATATCGGCATTCACATAATAGATTAATGCCTTATGTCTTTACTCTAGGTTTATTTCCAGCTTTATACAATTTTTATCTTCATTACTTAACTTGGGTTTTAGTAGAGTTTATCTGTAAGCAAAGACACGAAGAAATATCAGGCTATTTTGTGTGATTTTTAATTAATGAAGATTTAAGACCGCAGATGATCTTGTGGTCATATGGGAGAGAAGGCGAGACTTAGATAATACCGGTTAGTGAGGGTGTGTTTTTTAAAACTAACGGGGGTCTGTACATACAGTCGACAAGTAGCATGACGTTTGATAGATTAATGGTGGCTAACTTGGACTCCTTCACAGCATTAGGAGTTGAGTTACAAAGACATATGGGGAAGAGTGAGCTTAGAAAGCAAACTAAGAAACCACCTTCTCCCTTGTTCTCCCGATCACAACAGTAATCAATGTATAAATACATGTCTAATTCATCATCCAAGTTATCGAGATGAGACCAAGATTTTGTGACTATCGGAATGGATAGGACGAATAGCAAGGCAATGGTCTTAGAGGCACCTTACCTATTACATATCTAGTATTATTGAGGAAAAGGTATAAATATAATCCGAACGATTTAAAAAAGCGTGTCAGGTCATCAAAAAGAATGGGTGTCACTTCACTACTAAGTATATTATGACTAGTATATGACTGATAACAAGCAAGTGGTAAGGTAGACCGAAGAACGGCAGAAGATAATTCAGTACATAGTCCCATGGGAGGTGACATGTAAGTCGAAGAAAAAGAAGTATTAGAGACATGTGAGACTGTGGTCTTGAGACAGTCGGAGGTGGTAAATAACGAAGACAGCGCAGATTGTTTTGGGGCTACAATATTTGTAGGAGGTGCTACGAAGGTAGATGAGGTAACATACAGGATCATAAAGGGGGGTGACAGAAACTGATTGTTGCTCACATGAAAAAAGCGAACAGATGTAGGCAGCCAAGAATCTGTGTAAGGTACGGTGCTTCTATACATCATAGGTTCATGGTGAAGTAAACCGTGGTTATAATGAGAAGAATTCCTGTGAAGGTTAATAGGTAGTATTTGGGTGTAAATA
This sequence comes from Schistosoma mekongi, assembly GCA_034768735.1. Classification (NCBI taxonomy): domain Eukaryota; kingdom Metazoa; phylum Platyhelminthes; class Trematoda; order Strigeidida; family Schistosomatidae; genus Schistosoma; species Schistosoma mekongi. The sequence goes on along the minus strand of CM068306.1, from coordinate 71,049,059 downwards.
CGAGGTTGGTAGTAGTTTGAATGGGTACTTAGAGTCCCAAAAAACATGAGGTTGACAAGTATTTCGTTGACTGTAATGTGGCTACCTGTCGATAAATTAAAACGGATACGGTGTGTAACTAGGTTTTTCACGACCAGCGTTATGATGACTACGGTAGCTTTTATTAGTATCAGTATTCATGCATTTCATATGATGGTTCTTCTGAAAGACCAGGTTACTTGCGGATTAGTTACATGTCACACTGTTGAGTGATTAGTTTATTGCGGATGATAAAATCTCAGAGGATGTGAAGGAAAGTTTGTCTCCCCTTACTTTTAATAAACACTTTTTGTCTGCATGGGGTTACTGGAAAAAGTTTGAAGCTACCATGTTATTTTGGGATATTTTGAGACTAGGTTTACATGTTTTACGTCGTGTTGTGTAGTGTTTTGATAAGGACTAACTTTAATATGAATAGGTTTCCATAGCTGTTCGTTATTTATTACGTCTAAAATAATTTCCACGGGATAAGGGCATTCTGAAGTAATAAAGTCACTATCATTACGTCTAGTTACATCAGTAGAACTTTGAGGGCAATTAATTGTCATATGGTCTGCTGATATATCATGATCAATACATTCTATTAAATTCTGTGTACTTATTTCGCAATTGTTGGGCTCACAGGCGAAAACTATTTTTCGTCCTAGCAGGTTACACTGATAAGACTAATCTCAGGATAGATGTGACTTTGTACTTCAGTAGCTACACATCTCCTGAAACGACGTCGGCAAAGTGTTAGGTGACGAGCGATTTTTTTGTACTTATAAGGAATTAGTGAGCAAATGCTTTTGCTTGACATGAAGAAGCTTTTGGCATCTTGAGAACTATTGAACCTAAATAGTAGAGGGCAAGTAATCTTATTTGTTTTTTTTCTAAAATGAATGACTAGGCAATCGGCGTTATTCAAGCCACATGCTCGTAGGCACATATCCCTTACTTGGTAAGGATGCATGTGGTCAGATACATCGTGCACTATAACTCTGTAAGAAGGCACTACTCTTTTCGTCATCTCTTCAGCCATAAATTTTAATAGATATCCGGTTTTCGTAATATTATCCAGATTTTTATCGATGATTCTATTCCATAGATACGTACAAGGTAACAGTTAGTTGAGTTTACAATAAATACCGGTAAGTGAATTTCAAATCAACTTAATGTTATCGCAATATCGTTTAGTATCACTACAGATATCCATGATGATGTTGAGCTTTGTAACCTTATGGAAGCTAGTTGGTCTAATGTAGTCTAAATTGTGGATGTAGATTACTGACGCTTTGGCAGAATTAAGAGTTATTTGGTTTATATTAACACCTTTGACAACGAGTGCGATAGTTAAGATGAAAGGAGTGGAGATGATTGATGATATTAGTAGTGGTTAAGGCGTGAAGAATAGAGCATCGGTTTTAGCTAAGCAGCATGCACACTCAGTATGCTTAGACGTAAGGGATTTAGATCTATTAATAGATTTTGAGGGAGCAGGAGATGTTTGCCTTTTGGTAGAGGTTTTCGCCATGGCTATTTATCAAGAATAAGCGTTAACCCTAAAACAGGTTAAAATTAACTACATCTGTACTCGAACTAAGATAAGGTTAAGATAAAGCTATAACTCTCAGCAATATAGAGTTGATTTGAAGCGAGAAAACGTAGAAAAATGATAAAAGACAAAACACGTTAAGAGAAGATACGGCCTTCAAATTTCTCTTGCAATGTCGATAGAAACAATACGAAAAGACGCATCTGCGAATAGAGTGTTCCAGGCGAATTTAATATACTGTCCAAAAATGTAATACTAGGTATCACTTCCTGTGAGTTAGAAATGTTGATTTACTAGCGGGTTGGATGAATGGGGTGTTATCAGAACACACAAAAGAAGCTATTTGCAGTCGAAAATCCTCTCTTTTTCCTAGGTGTGCACTTAGTGTGTAGTTCCAATTCTTATTTTTTTATGGGCTGGCGATAAGTCGATGTCTTGAATGGTAGTGTCTACCAATCATTCTGCTCCTGTTCTGGTATCCGTAATGCAGAATAAGTGACTATTAATGATGCCATGAATGGCAGCAGCAGCCGCCGCTGACTTTCGACCACGTAAATAGATGTTGAAGTAATAAGATGAATTACATTATAGTAGTGTCGTGGTAATGCTACTTGAGAATTAATCTAGTACTATTATTAATTTAGTATGCGACCTATTTCTAGACCTGTTGGGGTAAGATGTGTACAAACTAATTTTGTATGTAAACTAATTTGTTGTTGCAATGAAGTGAACTCGTCTGTTGGATATGGCTATGGCTGAGTTACGGAAGTGGATTTCATTAGTCCGTAAACGTGATGTATTGTAGTGACTGAACCATTTAAGTCAGCGTTTTCATTACCGAATGTCAATATCTATTATATGTATTTTAGTAAACGCTGTAGTCGCAACCGATAAAAGAATTTGCTGTCGATTTTCAAACAGGCTTTATGTGCAGCTCTTGTGTTGTTACATAATGTAGTTACCCGATTAAATTTTGTGGGAAGAAGGTCATTAGCCTGCTGATTGAATAATGATGTTGGTTTGATAGGTTCTTTTCTTAGAAACCCCAGTCAGGCTTGAGAATCTAGATATAAAACGGTTGCTGTTAACGTACCTTCAATGTTACCAAGTAGAACTGAACTAATGCGAGCAAACCTAGCACTGATACTACAAATTCGGTAAACCAAAAAAGTATTCTGCACACTCTATGCCCACGGCTATGGTGTATTAGCGCAAAAAGAAGGTATAAAAGAAATGTAGTCTCTCAAGGTACCAATTAACGACGAATGAGCCAGAGGAATTCATTTGACTACGCAACCAAAATTTATTAATAAAAGTGTTATAAACCAAGTTTGTTAGACTCCTGAAACGGAACTGTTCGTCCTTCTGATTTTGTCGAGATGAAACTGGAATGTTGAGCAACAAACGATACAAAATGTTCATAATCAAGCACAAAACCAATACATTTCAAATAAATTGCATACAAATATCCCTATTTTAACATGTTTTATGAATATATTTAAGTATTATTAAACGTTTACTTGTCGCAGTAAGACATCTTATTTGTTTTACTTGTTAACTTTATTCGGCCTCATTGCAGAGCCATACTTAAACGTCTAAAAAATGGTTCATTTTGTGTTTTATCTACTTATTTTAAGGTATTTGTCATCCAAAACATACATATATTATCTGATCACCCTAGAATTATTTTAGTTATGGCAGGAAATTTTGACGAGCTTATCCTCATTGACCAGCCGGAGCTGTTGTCAAGATTACCTCCGAGTAGATCTTGGGATCTTATTCTTCAAAACCCTTATGAAGTAAGTATGTACTGTTGAATATCATTTTGTAATATACTTATAGGAAAGTTTCCGCCGGGTTATTTTACATTTTTATACTTTAACATGACATTATGCCATGTGTCATATAATGATTTCTTTGTGTTTACGGATACACAAATACTTAATCTTCATTTCTGTAGATGTGCGCTCACATGTAATCAGGCTAGCGTTTTGATGCATAAAAAACTAGCTTTCTACATCACTCAAACAGATTCACTTATTTCTAATAATTTCGTTTACTTCTGCTGATTAATATTAAGTGAAATCTGTTCGTCGTTAACCGTGCATGTATCATTGTATAGTAAGTTCATACAATTATTTACTGTGTGAGTGGATTATGTGTAGTACATATCTGGCGTTTATAGTTATAGAGTGACGTAACCAAGTCAAAATCAGTGCATATAGATATTATAGGAAGTGATCTGAATTAATATACATCTAGTCAAATAATTTTACTCACACACAGAATTTTATATTTTACAATGGTATATATGAGTTAGAGTAAGCCAACAGAATTACAGTGACACCAAATCTACAAGAGTGCTTCTAACCTGATTTATCAAATATTTATGGACTAGATAGAAAAGATTTGCTTCACGGGCTTTCGTGTTTAGCAGCATTGGATCACCAACACTCCTAGGTAGAGACCCAGGTAGGTAAAGAGTGTATAGATAAAAGTATTGTTAGGTTTACAGGGGAGTTCAGTCCGATGTTATTAGGAATAAATTGAATTGTTTCTTGAAGCTCTTAGTAGAATTTGCATTAACTACTTCCACCAGTAGGAAATTTCAAGTGACATTTATGTAACCACCCAGAGCAGTTTCATTAACCACAATGAATTTTGTCGCCTTCTTTGTTATTATTGCTTCATGAAACATTACGTCGGTAAAATTTTGGTATGGTATCCATAATAGCTACAACAGATGATAACGAAGTATGTGAACGACAGCTTTCGAAAGACAGCAGTAATGTTGATAGTATCCGTGGTTTGTCATCTACCATCATCTGCTAAACAACATTTTCTTGCATGTTTAAATTTTATAACGTCTTTAAGACTTCAGAAGTACTTCACACGCTTCTAACAATGTGATTTGGTAAGTATATTTTGTGTAGTAACTGACTATAGACAGAGATCACTTATGACTTTGTATGTTTACCATTAAACCCAAGTATTTCCTTATATTAAGCTAGCTAATATAAATATTACAACCACTACTATTCAATATAACATTGTTTAGTACTTTGAATAATAATTTCGGGATATTATATACGTATGTGGAGAGACATACGAATTACATGGATTTAGCTTCTACGTTGTTTCACTTACTAATGCATCGAGGAAAACACGTAAGCCTACGTGAATTATAGCTCACAAGAAGTAATTCTACCAAATGATTTTCGTATGTTACCATATTAGACATTTTCATTTAGTCTTAATGTTCAAATACCTCATAAATTAACTTGGTAAATGTGCTCTGAATACAGTTTTGGTAAAACGTATTACCTACTCATGCCTTAGATCAGGTTCAATTGATATTGAGGCATTTTTCTACTGCAATTAGACAACAGGAGTTTTTTTCTGTTGCTACATACGTGATGTGTTAAATCCAAATGCCATGCTAGTTCTTTTTGTGTTTACCAAGTTACGTAAATACACTGATATTTAACAATTTGACCTTTAGCGGTAGATAAATATCTAAAAAGTCTACATTTTTGGTGGGTGTAATAAATTATATCACTGGTATGTTAGCGTTCATACCTCTTTTAGTTCAATAATTAGACATTGACCTTTATTAAGGTGTCACGTAAGTGATACTTCTATAGTTTGAACATTATTTTTGCATACATTGGTATCTACTAGGGTAAAGAGTGGTTTTGGAGCAACATTAGTTTTCCCGTGTCTATAATATTTAGGTAGTGTGTAACTGCAATCCCATTTACAATAACAGCCGCAGCATTTAACACTATCGGAGAACATATTGCTGCTTAGATACCACTCTGAACGCCACTACCAAACACTTTATTTTAGTTGACCCGGCTGGAGCCTACTAATATCACATCCACGCTAAGACTTGAATGCCTTGTTGACTAACGCTTTAAGAGTCGCAGTTACACATTTTTGTAACCCAAAGTAAAACGATAAACCAGTCTAGAGCTTTTAAATTTTTGATTGTACTTTAGTCGACATCAGCTAATGACAGAAATGGCTTTTGAGAAGTTATAGACAAACTTTGTTTGACTTTACAATGATCCATATTATTTTTGACTCTACACAACACGATGAGCCTTTCGAGCTACAAATTTTACTATGTTCCGAGGTGCAATTTCAACTTAATAAATCCTCATTTTTTCTCTAAGAGTTTATTTTGTTAACATTCAGTGATTGAATGACTTTCGAGAACCTGTAGTAGGAAGTGAGTTTCAAAATTCTCCTGCTGTCATAACGTTTATTTAATTTTTTTCACTCTGTTTCTACATATTTCGAGAGACCTGAGATTAGCAGTAACATACTAACAGCTGTTTACTCGTTTAGAACTCATTTAAACGATGTTAGATTGCCAAATAAGAATTCTATATTTTCTGTGTTTTATATTAGTTAAGTTAAGTAATAGCTGACCGTTTCGTGGTCACGCTCAAACTCAATATTGAATATCAAAGTATATGAATATAAAAAGAGATCTGTACGGCTTATCGAGTAAGTAACTTGTAATAAATTTTTTGCAGATAAATGGTGACTTTAGAGATTATTTTAAATAAAATACATTAGAAATCCCTGATAATCGTTCCAATGTTTACTAACAACTGTTCATTTTGCATAACAATAGCTAACATTGCAACAAGAATTATTGAATTGTCATTATCACTTCCAAATTAGTATTTTGTGATCACGAATATTCCGTCCAACTTATTTACCACCTACCCACTTTCCGGAAGATTTATCGTATTGGTTGTGAGAAAAAAGCTATCCATAGGTTTTATACTCTACAAATTTATTCGTCTGTTATTTTCTAGGGTATCATAGAAATTTCCGAGTCACCTGTTGACAAATTCCAAATACTTATAAACATAACTGGAAATCAACAAAATGATCGTGAAAGACTTAAATATCGTCTCAGAAGTACTGATGATTCACTTTTCGTCGAACTGGTAGGTTTTGGTGTCATTACATATATTGGACATCAAATTTATTGATTACTTTTTACATACATGCACACGAAGTAATGTGGAAGACATTTTGAGTAACTATTATGTCATACATTTCTGTTTTACCCGTCTAGTATTTGAGTAGTTTTGTAAATTGTTAATTTCGATATTTTGATGTTGCACATATTTGTACATATGTCTCTGCACCCTACCCTGTTTAACCGGTATGTATGAGGTATTCGCGGTTACCTAATAAATGTTCTTTGGAAATACATTTCCACTTTCTGCAGTAGAGCTGAATTTAATTCACAAACATAAGTGTAAATGGTCTAGAGGATTTGACCAGTAAAATCTCGATTTTCCGAGTATTTAATGAAGAATCAACTGTGAAATGAACAGGACTGAATCACCTTTGTTCGGTGTTTTTTTCAAAAAGACGATCTTTGGTTTACTTGTCCTTAATGACTGTTTCAGAAAATAGGCTCATAACTATTAAATGCTTTTGGTAAACGCAGTTTGCTTCTGATCATAATGTTATCAGTATTTTTACTATATTTTATCAATATTCTCGAAGTTTCTCGGATAAAATTATTTGTTTAAAAGTATGGCTTTTAGAAATTTAGTAGATTTTTATCAGTAGATCTGTAGATCAAAGCTAAAGTATCATCCCTGTGAATTTTTTTAAGGAAAGTAGAAATGAGATACTTAGGTAGTTGTTCTTTGGTGAAATAGTGTGTTTATAATTATTGAGTAATTTAATCAGTTGTTTTGTGAGATTTTTATCGAGTTGAAATTTTAAGTAATTGTATACTTCACTAACTTTTGCTATATGTTTTACTGTTCGTAACCTACATTTCAATTAAGGTAGAAATCTATCATCCAGATATGAACCAAAAATACTCTATTTATGAATATTTTGGTGGTATTGTGTTCTGTCGTTTAAGTAATTTAATTTCTAAGTTCCAATCGTTGTTTTGGGTAACATCGTCAGTATCATTTCCAGTAAGCTTGTCAGTCAGTTAAATAAATTAGTTTTGGTGAACTTTGTGATTGACTTTTTTCATAGCATTGTATTCTACACCATTACTTGAGTTTTTGTTGACTACCTTTAATGGTTGAAGTCTGCCTATGTAACTGATTAAATTTTCTGTAAAAGTTAATATACTGGGTTTATGTCGAAATGCTTATTGATTGCCACTTAGTCTGATTAATGTGCTCCTAGATATTCTGTAGCATCTTTGATGCTTTCACAATATATTTGTGTTAAGATTTCTTGTTTACTCTTAACTGTAGCCTATAATCAGGTTGACCGGAAATAATGAATGCACTTGTGATAACTAGTCTACCTTTCTAAAGTTTTGATCAATGATCTGGGAATTCGTGTGGTTTTTTAGTCGCCTGACAATACAATAACGAAATTAGTGAATTGATTACTAATGTAAAGCTAAAGAACAAGATAATTCTTTGTATATAGATAGTTGAAAGGAACTCAAGTGTCTTATAAGTAGTTTATTGTATGAATTAGTCAAAATATCGTCCTAGTTCGGTATTGAACATCGTTTTGCTTAAAAGTTATGCTCTTCATAGTGAGTTTTATGATCTTATCGAATATGTTTATACAATTGCGTGAAGCTGTTTGATTTTTAATGATTTAAAATTTCGGTTGCCATGTATTATATTCGCAAAACATTAAACCAGTAATGTTACGAAGAAGAATCAATTTTTTAAAAAGTATTTTTAGTGAACGATCAAGCAATTTGGTTGAGACAATAAGTAAATGAATCATAAATATTCCAGATATATATATATATTTATATTGCATTGCTAGCCACAAGTCAAAATATATTCAACACTGTTTTAATACTATACATGGAGATATCCCTCTTATTTGTTTACTTTTTTCTTAAGTATCCACAATTTTCCCCACCAGCATATCAGAATAACAGTGAAGAAGAGAAAATCTATTTGCAACTATTATGTGTTACTATTGTATCACTCGTTCTAGTTGTATTTGTTGTGTCCATAATATTCTCTTGTTGGTGGACTAAAAGTCATAAAATACCACTGGATTTGAGCAATACAGACGCTGGTAAGTTATGTTTTCATGTTTTGCATTTTTCATTTACCTAATAAGCTTGACAATAAATCTTGTCAAATGAAAAGTAGAATAAGAATTAAGTATGATATATGAAAACTTGACCAGAATAAATTACAGAAATGTTGAGTTCACTAGAATTATGTACTTAAATAACATGTCGATCATAAGTAAATATTTTGTGATTTGTACACAAGTTCAATCTTTGTAACGTAAGGAGTAAATATTAAGATGGAAATATACTGTACAGATGTCACTATCTTTCGTTTTCACTAGTAATTTTCATCAAATTTCCTTGGTATCTATAATAACGCAGGTTTATTTCCTAAAAGATCATTTCTCAAGCCTCTGAACTAAAGGTACAATGAAGTATTATGCGATACGGTCTCATAGTAACCGCTAACTAATTAAGTTTGTAAATCATTCATTTTGTTTTTAATGGGCCTACCAACATTACTGGTTTAAATTTAGGGCTATTCAGCCTATTCAAGTTGTCTGTCTTTTTCCAATAACCTAGACTAAGAATTAGGTATCCGAAATCGTTGAAAACTATGTGAAAGCCATAAAATATCCACTCGTGACTATAACTTTAAATGTGGGACTGTATGAAACTCACTTCATACAATTTATTACCATCCACTTGAGCGTCAAACTTATTTATCTAGCATACATTTATATATTCTGTTCAACCCACACCTTGGATCGACGGATAGTGAAACCACGCAGCTAAATATTTTAGTTGAAGAAACATTTAAACCTTAAATACTGATTGAAAGTTCATTTGTTTAATTACTAAGCAATTACTCACCTATGAGACGAAAATTTTGCTTGGAGGGCATTAGTTGAGAAAAATTTAAAGGAAATATATATAATGTGATATTCAACCGACATAAATTTTAAAATATCAGTTTGACATAGTCACTTTCTCGTTGGTTCTGTAACAACAATTTAGTTGTTAAACACGTTGGACATTCTACGCAGTAAACTATATCGTAAACGTAAAGTTTTCTATTTATGAATAATCGTTTTCAGCTTGTAATGCCAACAAAAATAATAATGAGAGCTAATTAATTACATTCAGTTAATATCCTTAGAACTGTTGAATTTAACAATAAATGGCTTGTGAAATCTATCAACAGTAATATAATTCATCGTTCTTCGAATTATAAAATGTACTTCTTCCACCTCTACCCATATCGTATTGTAATGTCAAGTTTGTTACTTAGGCGATTCTAAAATTGCTTTTGATTCAGAGTTTAGTTCTAGTATTTAAGCATCTGCTTTCACAGAATTTTAAAAAATTAAAATGATTGAAGGATCAACATGACAAACAATTATTGTACTTTTGTCTGCTCACTGACTATTGTTTGGATCATAACTTTGATCTAATTTCGTTAGCCACAGACTAATTAATAAGTATTGACCAATTTGTTGCCTTATCCTTGGCGCAGGTAGAATTCCATCGAACAAGTTATGGTGTGTTCACTAGTCTAAGTAATTTAACATCATGTTTACTGTCGTTGATATTACGTGAGGTCAGGTTTTCTGCCGGTTACTTTATGCAGGTTGTTTTTGTGGATTATTATAATTCTACGATAATTTTCGTAAATTAACCAAAGGAGTCTTGAAAAGTTACTTGGTAATTATTTTTATTGCCATTATTTACTATCATTAAAAGTGTCAATTATTTTTCTCTCGTTTTGAACCTAGTTTACTATATTTCCTTAAAACACGAGGTAACTTTTAGCCTGTTGATAATATAACTTAATAGACATTTATGTTGTTACTTCTCCGTTTTTATTCGTTGAATGTATTGTTAATCGTAAACACTTTTTACATATGCCTAGATTATCCGCAATATTTTTATTATACATTAAGTGTATTAAATTTAGAATTTTCAGATATTTTTCAATTCATTTAGTAGATAATTAGAGTGTATTCTTCATTAGAGGTTTCAAGCCAAGCTCAAATGTTTAATGCACTTTTTCATGAATATCGCGCTACACTCCACTGATATGTTCAGTGACAGTTGAGGATAACTTCAGTTGCTTAACATAGATCGTTACCTATAATTACATCAATATGCAGTACTTGTCCACTAAGTAAAGGGGAAATTGGCTAAATCTACTAAATTTATCGATTTCGAGGAAAACTGAAAATGTTGTGGATAATTTCAACCATTGTATTCCCTCGAGCACTTTGTAAAAGGCAGTATTATTTGTTTTTTCGAGTTTATAATCTTGAATTACTACATACTTTATTTGACGAACTTGCAAAAGATTAATTTAACGACCAAAGAAACAAATCGTAACTCTAAAATTCAACACTTAATGTCATAGTGGTACTTGTACAACAGCTCTAAAAGTTGATTAATCACTAGAAGATTGAGGATAGTAGTGATTTCACTCTCTTCACCATTAGTTTTCTTATATGTGCTTTTATTTCCCGTAACATTTCATGTGGCTAGAATCTTTTTAATACAATACTAGTGTAATCTACTAATCGTCGAATGTTTAAATCATACACAAATTATATAATGCTTATTCGTAATCACTTTATATCAGAAGGTCTTTTATTAGCAAGATGTTTTGTTACAAACAATGTCTAAATTAGCACCATAGATATAAAGTTACAGATGAGAATAATGTTTTTTGACTAAAACTGTCTACTTCGTTGAAATACTAAATTTTACTAAAATATGTCCTAAACAATATGTTCTTAGACAACTTTTTTTTCTGTTTAAACAAATGCATTTTGATTTGTACGTGTTTTTGTCTTGTTACCATGTTTATTCCCATTATCTTACAAGATTGAAGTACATTGCATGAAATTGTATGTTATTCAGAGTTATGTATTTTTAGTTGTTGCCACTGTCGTCAATAATAGTTTTGACTATTCGTTAGTTGTCATATCAAAACAATGCATGTTTCTTTTAAGGTTACTCAGCTCTTTTATAATTTGTAAATATTCTTATCTTCTCGCTGATGTTCTTAAAATTTAGAACTGACAAGTCTATATCTCCTTCTTTGCATCCTGAGAGGATTGCCACCTTAGCGACATCCATGGAAGATATTATCGTCTACAAATTATACACACATAACTGTTGGACAGGCTAAATTTTTACGGAAGCAGTAGTGTACGTGGAGTTTGACACATGAATGGATTAAGTTCAAAGTTCATTGTAAACGTCAACAATGGGATACATGTACATTCAGCTGATGAGTCTCAAATAAAATAAAGCACGCTTTCTGTATTTCACTTGTGGTTTACACTCCAATCTAAATCATATGGCCTTTAATGCTTGGTATGGTTTTTAATGAAGTATATAACGCTATCTTTTAAAATAGATCGCAGAATGCTTCGTCGTCAAAATACTTATTTCAAAGTTGGACAGTTGTTCAGCCTTTCACTATTAATTGTTCAAGTGATAATCTTATCATTTTATGTTGTGAAAAGTCACATTTGGATTTACCAAACAATTATGTCGATCATAAAGAATATGTAGATTACGAAGATAGTGGAATTTCGAATTACGAAACTTTACATGTTTGGTATTAGGAAAGCACATGCTTGTACTCATTAATGAGAACATATATTGCTCCCAACTTCTAAACGATTTTCTAACTGATATTAAGCCACGATGTATATTATCTGTAACTATTCTACTCACATGTTAACCATTCACTTCAGTCATTTTCTACTGTTTGTAAGTGAACATTGCATGTTAATTATAATGATTAAACCATTTAGCATAACTGTCGAATTGTTCTACCAATGTGCTACTGAAACCTTTTATTTTAAACGAGGCATTTTATTTCTTTTAGGATGGTCTAGTTGATGGGGAGAAGAAACATTTACAAAAGAAATCATGCGAATCTGTGCCAGCTAACAATGCTATTAATAAATCTGCAAATAATGGTGGTCAGTGTGAATTAATTGAGTTAATGTCAACAACACATACACGATCTGAAGAAAATAATCAAACAAAAGCCCATGTAAGCTTTAATTACCAATGATTATAAAAATGATTGGATGAATTAAACTGTTAACAGTCACGAAGATCATATTCACTATGAACTACTATAGACGACAATCATAATTATTCCATTTATTTTAACAGTTACGTATTTCTTACTTTTTACAAATCTATTTCTTCGTTATCTTAGTTTTATTTATTTGTCAGAGATTGATGTTGGTCGGGTACCACTGGAAACTGAGGAGCACTGGACAGCAGTTTCATCCTACTGTGGGACTCCTTAGCACAAAACACACACATAACGAATCTTAATACCTAACTCCACGAAACCACCTTAACTCAGTTTTCTCTATTATTTGTTTGTTTATTCTACATTATGTAGTCAACTTTACACTGATCAAATTTTAACACAATTATTGAATGTTACTACTTGATGTTAAAAACCTTAGTGAATTCAAAGTTTCGCACAATACATTGGTCATGGTCAGACAACCATTGAAAACAAGAAGGCGATGTACAGATGTCTAGTTCTAGGTGGTGACTCCTTGACGTTGCACATCCACATCTCCACTGTAGTTCAGACCTAGGACCTGCAAGGATTATAATAATCTCTTGACCTTTCGACAGATAAGTCAGCCTCCCTTAGTTTATGTTCCTGACCTCAGTCAATTCATTATACTGCTCAAAGTCATCCGATGTGATTGGTTTGTGATTATTCCATTTTACAAAGAAGCATTTGTCCATTTCTCCCAGGTTTTCAATGAGTCTGTAACTTAGGTTATTTTGTGATAAGAAACTCTAAACTTAAAAATATCCGAAATACTAGATAATATCAATCAATATATGCTTACTCCGTGAAGAAATTATGGCTCCCTAGGGTTAAGACGTGACTAGGGGAGTTCAACCTTGTTAGATTTGAGGAAGTCATTCGCCGGTGACATGCGGTGCAGCCTTGCATTATTGCGATTTGACTGAAATTAGAAATGTAAATCACTTAACGTCGGTTGAATAGTTCAATTGTTAAGATCTTTATGAGAAGCTTAGCAGTCATGGACTCAATCCCTTGTGGGAACCTGGTTGTTGACTGATGCGTCAAATTTTAGGACAAAACAGTTATTGAGTGCTTTCTAATTTTTAATTGATATCTAAGACCAAATCATTGTGTAAAACCTAAAATTATTAAATAACCTATATATACATATATGTGTGATTCGCTTTATCTCTATATGCTTGCAATTTTTTCTATGTAATAGATACACAGGTTAATGTATCCTATTAATTAGCTAGTATCTATTTTATTTTTCTGTACATACCAGGTTTATGTTTCACCAACTGCAGCATATGCAACTGTATCCATTGGGAATAATCCATTATTAGGCGTTTCAGCGGTAACAACTATTCTGCCCGCAAATTATCCGTTGCCTCGTTACGTTGTAGCAGCTGGTGAAATGAGTTGTAGCAATAATAATAATATGACATCTGATTTAGACCGACTACCAGATGGAACAATCATTGGTACGCCAATATTATTGTCAGCTAATTCTAGCAATGGTGTTATAACAGGTTTACTTCCGGATTCAAGCTCTACAAATATGAATTCATCTGTTACTTACGTGAAATTAGCTAAACCATTTGTTGTAAGTTGTGAGCAAAAAACTTCCTTGGATGGATTGCTTAATAAAGAAGATCATCCACTTGTTATGGGTTCTGTTCAAAATCTCAATAATTCTGATACACTCAAAACTCTAGGTAAAGGAATCAGTTTGTTTCATCTACTTTCTAATATGCGTCTAACTCCATAGTTTACTAAATATTCTTTTTTATTTTTTTGGAAAGTATAATTTATCAGTAAAAGTTTAGTTAGTCAGTGTATATATGGTAGTGATTTATGGAAAAATCATAGATCTTTCCCTAGAAATATTGTGAAGTGTTTTAGCCTTTTAAAACATCAGTCAAAGGAACCTTTTACGATTCTTTAGAAAAGTCGTTTTAGACTAAGCCCTATCTTTTAAACCAGAATATCTTAAAATATTGAACTTAAATATTTACAGTAATATTCAATATGTTATTTTGCTTTAACAGCTACAAGTTCTTTACGCTTAAGAACACTACCTTCAAGACGTCATGTAGCTAAAGAATTTTTGGATGAATCTGTTCTAGCTACGATATCACGTTCAAGAACACCATTGAATAACAAAATCGGTGTTAATCAAATTACACAAGTTCATACAGAAGCAGTAATGACTACAGCGCATACTTTACCTAGTGGTGCATTAGTATCAATAAATCCGTCAGTTCTGTTTATTCGAACTAGTCAGCCAGTAAAAACCATTAATGAAGAATGTGAAGGAAGTATGCATGAAACCGATCAACACAATGTTATGACGACACTTCCTGAATTGCTATCTGACAGAACTGTTCGAACGGTACCTACCGGAGGTAAGTCTAGTTTACAATTTTTTTCCTTGCTTATGTACTGCAATAGTTTTATGCTATCCTAAGAATAACTATTTATCGTTACCACTTTTTGTTACTGTCATTTAACATAGATTGAAATGACCAAACTTGAAGTAGTTTACTGGAATAATAAAACGATTAAATTCCAAATGTAGTTCATGTATAAAGCATTGTATTATTAACTGAAACTATTATATATATTCTAAAGTAAGGAGATAGTACGTTAATTGTTCATTGCGTACTTACGCTAGTGACGTGTATTTCTAATTTTAAAAGTTGGCTGGATTCGATTAATCAAACTGTAATGTGGCCACTAGCCTAGACAAATTAATCCCTTAGTGTACTTATTTTGAAATCAGATAGCTTGAATCAAGTAGCAAACTCTGCAATGCTAATTAGTACATGGTAGTATTGTGTATTAATCTCTGATTGAAATGCTACATTTGAGACTCATGAAGAACGAATTTCCCATCAAGATTTCAAATAAGCTATGTTAATAAGAACCAGTAGCATTAAACCTAAATCTAGAGCTTCTTATCATTTGCCCCTAACTACCTATGAGTGAGAAAACTAGAACAATACGCATTTAAGTCCTTTCATAATTGGAGTGGGGTAAGTGTTTGTATCATAACAATGAGAAGTTGCACATAAACTAGGCTTACATCGAAGTAATCATGCTACTTCGGAAACCTTATTACTTTGTTAGTCTTGAAAACAATGCTGTTCAAACCAATAGTACATCTTTTATTATCTGACAAATCAAACAGTTATGTTTTTCTCGAGTTGGACAGTGTATCCTGTATTCGATTTAATGCACAACAGTCTTCATAATTTGCTTCTTATTCCGAATATATATACAACTAATCAGTGAGTATAATTTTCGTTAATTGGCAACATATACTTCACATGAAACTGGGAAGTCTAGGGTTTATTATTGTTTTAGAGCTTACTATATACACTCCCAAGTTCAATTTTTTGGGAAGGCTGTTCCCATATATCCACTGAAAGTTCGGGTTCGCTAAGTAAATAACATGACTTAATATCGCTCTATGTTGACTTCTTGTTTATATGAAGCTTGGGACAACTAACTAACTTGCGAACTAAGGTTCTATATTTTTGAAACTAAATGCTTTTTTAGCACTTTTGAGATGTTACTCTTGAGCCTTAACTAAGAAATCACTTGGAGGATTATCGATGTAAATTGTAAATCCTGTTTTGTTTATTAAATCAAGTGTTTGTTGGTGGCTTTGTTTTCCTTCTTTTTCGAGACCTATGGCCTTTAAACTTGTTGATTTAATTTTTGGAATTGTGAATTACAATGTCTGCAGTACACTTTTGATCAATAAAACATCCTTCATAGATTATCGCTTTATTCTAATTTATTGAAGCCAACTTACTGATTGGTCGAAATTTAAGTGTACGTATCTTGTGCTAAGTTTTTTAAACATCAAATGAACCATTTTATATGTTATATGACGTAAGCTTATTAGTCGAACAATTCTAATGGTTACGTATGCAATACAGTTTAACAGACTTGAATCGCTACGACTTCTCAAATAAGCTTCAATAACATTATTTATTTTCTTTTCTCAACATTAAAGTTGCCAATGCGGTTCCACTATATATCAGTCACTCTGCGTCAGGTAATTTGGTAGAATTAATGACAGCTTCAAGTGTTGGATCTATGCCACCATTTTCAGTGTCATCAAGTGTAATTCCTATCTCATGTAATTCACGACAAATTCTTAGTCATTATATACCTGGTCATGGTTCGGATGAAACAAGTGGTGTACTATCAGATTCTGAAGGTAGTACTAGCTTTACAACCGGTGCTCAATCAAATGCATTTTTTCTATCGCATCCATTTTATCCAGTTTCTGGGAGTTCTGATGTGATTCGACCAGTAATGGACGATAAAAGTAATACTTATAATACAGTTATATCAACGAGTTCTACATCCTTCATGTCGATGACCTCTCAGGTAAGTAGATCATATATTGTTACCTGTTGATGCGAATTATATCTATATCTTTTCCAAATTTTACACCTAACTATGACCGTAATATTGTCATTTTGAAAGCCGCATTGGTAATTTTCCAACGTATGCACAATTCGAACGCGGTAGTCTGAATGAAGTGTACTTTCGATGAGGCCTAAAATCCTGAGTTTGGCCTCGAGATTATTGTGTTCTGTGTTCGGACATAACATCTTTACAGTTCGTTCTAGTCAACATTGGTTATATTGCTTAAGTAATTGAGTAATTATTGCCACAAACCTATCATCATCATAATTTATATTAGGTTTCTGGAAAATATTTGTTGATTCAGTGTTATTAATAAGCAAACGGGATGTTTTATAATTATGCACAAGATAACACTATGCATATTAAATTGGTAGTTTGTGAAATGTGTAATATTTATTTGTAGATGAAATAGACTAGAGAACTTAATAATTCATTATAGAGTATATAAGATTTAGTGAATAGACGTTGGGGCTTTGTTGTTGTCATGAAGGATTAAACAATTTGCATTTCTGAAACTCACTATATCATTATATGTCTGTGTCTTCAAATAGATCGCATATAGTGTGTACAATAAAAAAACTTACCATGGTCATAAGTCTGGCAGAAATCTGGCAACAAGTTGGGATGATGTCGTTCTAACAGATAATATTATGAAAGGAAACTTGTTCTATAAAGAAATTTGAATTTACTGGTTTAGTGTTGAAAGAGATAAATCAGTTATCTGTTAACCAATCTTCACATATTTTTGGAATCAACTATCACATAAATTTGATAAAGAAAATCGATTATCTTGCTTCGGCTACTTTAACTTGTGTTAAGTGAAAATGTAAAAATGTAGAGGTGAGTCTTAGACTTATGATTTTGAAATACTAAGTCTATAGGTTCAGAGCAGATACACAATGCTTGTTTACAACTCATTCTTCCTTACAATTGATGTTACCATGGTGGCGATAGACAATTCGAATAAGTACATGGAAACCATGTATAAACCATTTCCAACATTTGCTAAGTATATGGTCACTTAATATGTTTGACGGTTCAAAAATATTCAGTACACCTAATTTAAAATGCCTACTTTCTACATCAATGGAATATCTTTAAGGCTGTTAATGTAACTAAGCATACATAAATGAGCAGTAATGCGAGATTATTAGTTTTCAGCCACTTCTGTATTCCGGCGTTTTCCTGAAAACGGTGACATTGTTTGAGTTGACACGGTGTTCAACTGCTTAAATTGGTTTGTGTATATTTGAAATACACCATACTCTATTATAGAAGAGCCATATGATAATGTAGTGTTTATGCTTAAATATACAAATTACCCTAATATTTTTTTCGCTTTTAAATTAACACATAATAGCTCTTTTGAGCAGTTTTTTGTTTCATGTTCAAAAAATATGCTTTCCATTGCTTAAAGATTACAAATCCATCTGTATCGACTATTCTACCATTGACTGTCCTAACTGAAAGATCCAATTTAAGTGGTGCAACTTATGTGTCAACGGATTTGATTGCTGAAATGGCATCCTGTCCACAGCACAGTCATCTGTTTCGACAACCTCCTTCGTCAGCTCCAGAGACTACTGTCTCTTTTAGCACAGCGCCTATAGGCTCTACACTTTTAACTTGTGAAGTCACAACAATTTCGACTGTGATAGCAACAGAATCAACGAACACTGTTGTGTCCTCAGCTACTGGATCAATTACTGGTAAGAAATATTTGATTATACTACTTGTTTTCTTTTAATTTTCTACATTCACACTAATACGAAGGCCGCATATTGTCGTAATAGACGTTGGTTTTATAAATATGATAGACTTGAATTCGTTCATAGGCAACTAAATTTTAAATGAGTGGGAAGGTATTGTGTTTGGTAGGGGAACAGTATACGTGAATATTTCCATATATGCTAACTGTTATATTGTTTATAACGTCTATTAAATTACAGTCTACAACGACGTGTTTAATGCATTTACTGAAAATTCTCTATTTCAGTAGCATTCATAACTGGATTGTCGTGTTCCTGAACAAATCACTGAGTAGTGTATGTACATAACCTTAATGGACCAGCTGCAGCTCGATGAAAAGTCTTATCAGAAAAGAAACCCTAGTCAAAAATAAACGTTTGTTCATATCTGTCTGTCATTTACTTTTGTTAAGGCCAAACGATGCTTTTGTTTGATAAAGCGTGGTATTGTCTACGATGATTGTTTCTGGTAAATCGACATTCTAATGGCTTAATACACCAATGTTTTAAAAGTTCGCCGATAGTTACTGATAGTTGGAGTTAATTTTAAAATGTAACAAATTAAATATTAACTCGTAAAATAGTAAAGATTATTAGTGAATAATATAGAGGTTGTTGAATCTGATATTTCACACCATGGATAGACCTTAATTATGCAACCATTAAAGACCATATAGCACGGGACAAGAGTTTTAATCACTGGTAAGGTGGAGACTACCGATTGTTGAAGAGTCCAATGTCAGAAAATGCAGTTGTCTAACCTTCATCAAGCGCCTAAATTAAATTATTTTAAAACGTAAATTTTAGCTAATGAATCCTTTTTCAACAATTTCACTTTCAAGCTATACGATCGTATTATATATACATAATATACACCAACTTATTTCTTTGGGGACATATCAGCATTCTGTAAACATCAATAAACATACACTAGAAGTATTTGAATTTAGGTGGTATGTGGAGATTCGTATTTTTAACTGATTGAGTTCATCACAGATTAGTGTTGATAGACTACCATTGAAAACCAAGGGACACCAGATAGCTATTTCATCCTAGTATGAGATTCCACAGCCCTACGCACCCTAGATTCCGCCCAGGGACCAAAGGTTTATGAATGTCTAGCCCTTTACACCAATCGGCCGGATCTAATGATAGATATTCGCACAACGATCATCCGCTGTCATTGGAGGTAACTGTTTTACTCCCGATATGTCTGGATTCCACCTGTCACAACTTTTCATTAGTGTTTAACAAACGTATATACAGATAAATTCAACTTTCGTTAATAATGTAGTTTCAACTCTTAGTGTGAAATTTAAAATTACATACAATAATCCGAAAATGCAACTAACTAGAAATTAAGAGTATATAGCAACTGGTTTCAGCAATATAATTCGTCTTCATAATCAATACAAGAAATTTCGTGTTTTATAGCTTATCTACCCCGGCCCCTGATCTTATATAGGCAGTTAATATGTCCTAGTTCACTCAGTTCAAGATACAACGTTATTTTTACTTCTGATGAAACTATAGCAGTTTTAATTCACCTAGCTTTTTTTCAATTAATGTTTGATAACAAAGGTCGCACAACTAATTTGGCCGTTGGAAGCAACATAAATAATTCATTACAGACAGTTCTCGGAGCTGACGAAGTAGATCCTTTATCTAACGAATCTGTGCATATTTCAAAAGACAACGTTGACAAATTATATGATGGTGCTAATAAACGATACATAAACAAAGACCATCCTTCGACAAGTCAAAAAGTAAGAAAATAAAGAGTTCTGCACCGCTGATCTTTCCAGTTTGTCTCTCAATTTTTTCACTTCTTTTCATACTTTATATGAATTTGACACTAACAAATTGCAAAATACTCCTACATCAATCACAACAATTACAACCTGCCCTGCGCTAATACTTGTTAATGTGCTATTGGAAATAAGCTAGGGATATTCAAATATTCAAAGTTATGAGGTTGTTGAAGTTATTGTGATAAATATTCCTAGAATGAAACGTTTACTTCATTGTTTTAATCCAGATCACCTTCGGCACCAATATGATGTTAATCCGTTTATGAAATATCTAATACTGAACACTACGTTACATACTCTCTTATTTTATGCACATGATTCTTGCCCCTCCCTACCAAAACCACTTTTGTGCAATAACTTCCAGTGATTAAGCAAATGGCTTCCTAAGTATTTAGTATCAACATATTATAAAGGTTTACGAAACCCGAAAATTTAGTTAGGGATCTTATAGGAATGCTTATTTAAGGCTTACGCTTGTTTTACACGTAATATTCTTTGGAGTTCATACTAGGTGTATCTTCACGCTACGTGGATCGAGTTGATTGATGGATTACGACTTGACGTTATGATTTAGCGGTATTTGTTTTAATACAGTATCTAGCAGCATATTGCGATTACATACCTTGTATCTTACGTGTTCAGAGTATTTGACATGTCTTGAAGTTGAAGTCGTTAACAATTCTGCTACATTGTGTTATAAACTCGAGATTTGATTAAATCAACGTTATAATTATGTTCACATCTGAACATTACCTTGTAATATTCTTAATAATGTCATAAGTTAAGTATTTGTTCAATCTTACTACTTTACAATACTGGTCTTCTGTTACACGTAGAATTTTATAATATGATTTGTTAATGGTGATAATATCATCACCTAAACATCATCGACTGATTGCGATTAACCGATATTTCCCTTAATGAATGAACTATATCTAGAAACTGGTTAGTTTGAAATCCGTATCTCGCGGACGTACTTAGTTATGATTATGTAAACTAAGATATTTAATATCTTGTCTATAAAGAATTTTCAACCACTTGTCTACTATTTAATATCAATGTCAAAATAAACTTATACATAGTCTGCGTTGTTTACATAAGCTATTTTGTCTTGTTTTCTAAATGTTAGTCATGTCCCAATCCACCCAAACGTAGTGTAAGTTTGGGACGTAAACAGCTACAACTAGATAATAATGTACTCGATGATATCTTAGATGGAACAGAAGCTGAGGAAATCATTGTCGAGCAAGTAAGTAGCCAATCTTGATTTTACTGCCATATATTTTTATTCATCGAAATTATTGAACTAGATATGAACCAAGCATATAAAAATCCCACTATATTTCAGTTAACATCACTATTGACTGGTAAATTCTGTTTTTTAAACCACGAATTAGGAATTCTAACCTGCTTTGAGAAATAATATTCATTGTATTGTGGTGGGTACTACTCATAAGGTCGTCCATAAGTAGTAGTAAGCGGAACGTCACGTGAAAGTGGAGACGGTAAACAGTATGAGTGGTGTGTTGCTAGGTGACAAGGCGCACATCCTGATCACAATACATAGGGAAATGAAGACAACCAAGTGAAGCAGACCTACATGCAACATCTATAGAGGAACTCAAAGGACATGCAAATAGTTAACTAAAAGTAATGTATATATTGTTTTTACCAAATAAACAATTTGTGTTGTCCAAGCCGATTTTTCTCAGTATAACTGGTAGATGAAACTTCCGTTTCTACAACATGGATGAAATGCGTAATCAGCGAATGAAATCCAGTTAAGATGAGATACGTGTCTATAAGTCTGTGTTAGACATTTCTGAGCGCTCTAATGAGGAGGTCGATATACTTTATTGAAACGGTGAGAATGTCTGAATAAATTAGATATTACAATCCTCTTTTATTTTTTCTTCTCCCCACCTTCGGCTAATCCACAGCATATCTTTCTTGGAAGGTTTACTCGTAGAAATGGAAGAAGACTGATGTAGTCATGGCTTTATTGTAAATGAACACTTTGACGTCATCTTTAAGTGTTATGAAAAGTCAGCTTGTTGCAAGAGCAAAACGCATGAAGTATTTTTGTTCTTAGTAAACGGGACTGATAACTTATTTAGTGAATTTTAGTGGAAAATAATCGAAATTTAACTTTTACAGTGAGTAATTAGCAATATTAATGAAATTTAAGTGAATTTTAGTGATATAATATTCAGCGAATTATCACTATAGACTATCAGTTTGGTCTATTTCATTTAAATCAGATCCATTAGATGGTTATCGCAACTGTCTTTTATGACCTGGTCTAACTAACTATACCCTTAAGTTAGTTAATTTCTTGTGCGTTTTGTAAGTGTAAAGCATAAATGAAATTAGATATATATACGTGTTAAGATACATTACGTTGTGGATACATGTCATCAATAAACATACTTGAATGCAGCGGACAGACCGTAAATACAACATACGTAGCTATTTGCTTACTTCGCTTATCATTTGGCGATGAATTATAACGTACTATGGAAGACTGCATAATAATATTACTATTTCTAAATTAATCAGTATGATATAATAATACTTAAACTTAATGTTTATTTTATCCAAGGTTGAAGATGATGATCCCTCCTTAAATAAACCAATTAAATCAAACCAAATGGATTTAATTACAGATATCTCACAACCTATAAATGATATACATCGTGTAACGACTAATGATGCATATAAATCATATGATAAAATTCATGCAGCAACACTTGGACGTCTACCGTCATCATCATCTTCAAAATTAGATTTAGAGTCATTATTACCTGGATCATCTGTAACTCTACCAAAGAATTCATCAAATACATCAAATAATCCAAGGTCTGCTTTAAAAGGTTCCGACAAAACTGGTCCAAAAGTTAATAAACAGTAAGCAGTAATAATTAGCTATGTTTATCCACAACGTTTTTAATATTCACTATGTATGTTAAATCCGTCACTTTCTATCATTTTCCCATGTAATGGAGAGTTGCTAAATACTAGTGTAATTTTAACCAAAGATAGCACTTCAAACCTTAGCTTGTTGTATATGTTTGCGTGATTTATCGGGCTCGTTTAGCTTCGCTACACTAACCAGTTCATAACAGACAGTTAAGAATAACTTCGGATGTATGAAATAATCTTTGAGTGAAAATTATATTCTAATATGCTCCCACTAGGTAGACGGTAAAATGACATAGAAGTGCGGAGTACAATGCATTCACTTAACATAGAAAATATTAACGATAACTTCAGGCTAATTGTTTGAAAGTCCATTTATTTATTTACTTTTTTATTAGCAGTTTTTAGCTAGGCTGATTTTCACCAGATGGGGTTGCTAACCTTATTCCCAATCCTCCTCCCTTGTCCGAGCTTGGGACCAGCAGCAACCCTGGGAGGAGATTCCAAGTGATAAATAAGGAGAGTCTGATGCAGATGTAAAGACATAGATTGGCCAGACAAGGGCAACATTACGAGCAACTGTTTATATTAGATACTTCGGATTCCTTAGTCAAACACCATCAGCAACAACCTACCTCGACAAAGAATAGATCAACTTCTATCTGATAAAGAAATGAGTACAAAACGCTGGATAGGTTAGATATTTTGGAAATCACCAAACTGCGTTACAAGTCAAGCGCTAACTTGAAATTTTCGGGGGAAAAGTAAAAGAGAATGACTGAAGAAAACATTGCGTCGGAAAATGGAAGTAGAAATGGAAGTAATGAACAGCGCTTGGGAAGTACTTTAAAGGAAAGTCCTAGATAGAGTTGGTTAGAGAATGCTAGTTGACGACCTATGCTCCACGTGGGGTAACAGGCATTGGTTGATTGACATAATTTACACTGAATTTGCATTAATACCAATGAAATGAAATTAGTTTTTTTTGATGTTTTTACATATCATCTATCATCTCAAGGAAAAAAGTTAATGCTACTTTGTTTACACTTTGGCTTTATTATTAGTCGTTAGTAGTAACGGATAAAGTGATTTGAATGCTAGTTATCTGATAATTTACAGTGGACCATAAGCACCAATAAAACTAATCGGTCTACCCTATGGATTTGGTATAACAGTCATTCCCATTGTTGGATATTACTATAAAAACAATATGTACCTCGATAATTTTACGCAAAAGAAGGAAGGCAAAACTCTTAGGACCATAACATCAATGAGAATCAGACTATTTTATTCAGGCTTCCCTTAATTTGTTTACTTCACTCTTACTAGCTCCTGCGATTATGAACGTTAGTGTAGACAGTGGTTGGTTATTAAGGAAGAAATGTTGTATTTTTGAATTTACCAGTAATTTCATTTATGCTTTCATCAGTTGACCTATAAACCATATGTATCCCTACTTTCCTGAACGTCTCTAATTTATTTTGACCTGTAACTAGATTGTTTATTTTCGTGTAACCTAAAACCATTATGTAGCATAAGACAAAAGCCATTAGGTACATAACTAAAATATTATTGATGAAAACCTAACTAACGGAATTGAAAGTTATTAACTGAAATCTATAAATACTCAAAAGCATAAGAACTATTAATGAGTCTAACAGTAACCAACGATTGGCAGTATATGAAAATACCACGAAATAACTGTTGAATAAATACTCTTTGACAGATTATCACCTCTATTTTCGAATGAAAAATCCTATAATGACATAATCCTTATTATATATGCGACTGAAATGTATGAAGTGCATCACATTCTGTCATAGTCAAAAGTTTTAGTAAGTAATAGGTTGATATTGCAGAAAATAACAACAACTTGTTATTCGTTTACATCAATTACGATGAATATCTAGGTAGAGCAGTTTTCGACTTCATTTGTCTTTTTTCCACTGGTTCTCAAGTAGTTGTTCAGCACTTTTATGCGCTGAAAGTGAACACTTGATTAAAATTAGTCACAATATCTGAAACAAATTAATTGACTGGATAAAATGACTTCATGACCACCGTTAAAATTCAGGTCATAAAAACAATGAATAAAACTTCATAATCATACTTACAGTTATAAGGGGATGCTACTATGATTCTATTAAGGACGATGTGACATATAACATATTTCCTTCAACTTGTGCTAATAGATGTTTAAAGTAATATTATTAAATCATGCAATTTATAGAATATGATGGGACAATGTCCCTCTTCAGTTATACCAAGAATGACAGTATTTAGAGAATACAGCGAATTTATTGTCATTTATGACGTGTCTTTAGAAACACACATGAGAATGTGTCTAGTAGATGCTAAATATTAATATAGAATTTTCTAGGAATGAATTCTCATCAGAGGTTTTTCAGTGAAACTCTTTGGTACCCACCTGTGTGTTTGCAGTATGTGTAAATTTTTGAATTCAGTTAGTGGAACTCGACGGATCCTTGTCTATTTTGGTTACTGTTTCCGTTTTATCTCCTAATATTCTTCGTGTCGTTTTCCACTCAACCTAACAGTATTCAAGACCTATCACTTTAATTATAACAATTAACGAAATCGATTAATTCAGATTACTAATTACAATTTTGCTCTTTGAACCCCTTTAATGGTCTCTAATGACGAAACATTTTATTTAAAAATCTTAACTGAATAACATTAATTTAGTATGTAGAACCGATTGTACGAAACCTTAATTTTCCTTGCAATTTACAACGTATCCCAATCATCGGTTTAGTGACTATCGATTATGTCCCAGTCATTTTTACATATTCGATAAGCAAGTTCTCACATAATTTCCCATTTATATATATATATATATATATATATATATATATATATATATAAAGGTTGTTTGTGAAATCATATGCTTGATTAGTCTTTTTCTAAATTACTTCATTATCTTACTAACCGGAATATACTTCTCAAATGTTATGTTTATTACCGTTATTGTTTGTGGTGGTAGGTTTTCATTCATTTTCTTGTTGGGTTTTACTCAGTTTGTTAATGTCATCTTTATTACTTCCACTGAAACTGTCATTACTAAGATTGAATTTTATGTAGGGATATTAGTATTAGTCATATCGACAATATAAAGAACAGTAAACCTAGTGACCTGGATAGTTTCTACACACTTGTACATAGCATGCAGTGACCTGAGTTGGGACACATTGAAGCACACACACATACGATAAACCCACTATCTCTTATTTAGTCGTTTATTTACAGAAGGGCTTCTTTTCTAAACTGTAAGAGAAATTTATACCAGACTACATTTATTATTATGCATTATTTCTTTGTTAATCATCTAATTACCCCGATTATAATGACCTGATAAATTGGGAATTATTGATTTATGCTTATTAGCTTTTAGTGACTACTATAAGTAGGTTGACAGTGGAGATTGTATACATCTTACAATGAATTCCTCTTATGATTTTCAATATTATTTATTGTATTTATACGTGTATTTATCCTTAATTTAATTTTAATGAATGTGATAACAAATTATCAAATATTTGGCTTAATTTATACAAAATAACTGGTTTATGTAGAATCGTGTGTACTCCACTGGATTATTTTTAGTGGGTAATGACTTAGATTAAAGTGTTATTTACTTTTAGTAGACATCAAATGTAAATTACTATCAAAACCTAGGGATTACCATACATTTTTCTTTCATTTAGTAAATAATTTCGTGAGGTAATTTCGATTATTCAAATAAGAAGTCATAACCATTGAAGTTCAACAATGTCAGGTGTAAGATAGTTAGCAACCTATGACAATAGATGATTAGTACCAAATTCACAAATTATTTGAAGTTAGAAATGTATGCCACTTAATGTCGATTTTGTGACTTGGGAGTGAAGCAATTGCTTTGAGGATTAAATTAACGTAATTAAAAATAAACAGATGTCCAATGATGATGTTAAAATACAGTTTATATTCACTTTTGAATGACTGTAGACGTGGTATGTCCACTCTGCAATTTAAACATTCTTAATTAGGATAAGCTTGTATTTTCTTGTTGATTTGTAATGGACTGAAACTGGTCAGTCTCTGTTGCCATATGTTCATCCTGAGCGGATTGCCTCGATATAGCGTTATTACACAAATTATGTATTGAAGTTGGATTGTGACTGGCAAGCGGAATCCAGAACGCGCGTTTCGTCCTATTTGGGACTCATCGGCTGGATGTACCTGCATCCCAATGTTGATGTTCGCACTGGGATTCGAACTCAGTCCGCTTCGTGTCAAATGCCACCGCGTTCACCACTAGGCTACTTTGTCCAGACAGTTACATTTATGCAACGGGCATATATATATAATTAGGATAATCTTGCAGGCTCATCCAGCCGATGAGTCCCAAATAGGACGAAACGCGCGTCCTGGATTCCACTTGCCAGTCACAATCCAACTTCAATACATCAGCATTCTTAAGTTTCGAATTAACATTACAAATGTGCCCAAGCTATGACATATAATCTAGTCATTTTTTTGAAAATTTTCAGTACTCAATAGTTCAATTTATAACAACAATAAAGGGATTTGTAGCTTCACTGAGATTGGAGTGTCTCTCATAAAGTTTTCTGTAAAGAACAATAATATCCTCATGGTTCTCATGACACCCATGGGATTTTATTGTGAAGTGACAATTATTGCATTACCGAGTCATCATATTGAAATTCATTTGTGATAAATGATTGATACTTGAAAAAGTGCATTCTGTCCAAAATCAGTAGACATCTGTATGCCAAGTAGTTTTCAGTAGTGAATATTTTTGATTCATGTTTCACCATTAGGAAAATTCGACGATTTTCTATAATAACTTTTAACTACTAACTAGTAACCAAGGCATTTTTTAGAGAAAATAACGAATGAGCAAGCTGCAGTTGAATATGTCTGTCTATTTACATCATATATTTACTTTAAAAATAATATGTTAAAAAAACTGGCACTATGACATTTATTGCTATTTTAACATCAGGAAGTCTTAGTCATTAGCTTCAGAAGTATTTTACACGATTCCTCATAGTAACAATATTGGTTAATATTACCCAGTATAATGCATTGGTTTGTACCATATACATATTTCTGAATTTTGTTCCCTTCAATTTACAGATAAGTTACTTACTGTGCTTGTGTTTGTATGGTACTACTGCAGAATATAACGATGCTTTGAAGAAAAATTGATTTTGTTAGCTCGTAATGATTGCTTGTAAATTCTCACACTCTTTTGATTTAAATTTCAGCCTGCGTTTCACCACTCTTACAATTATTGTATTAATACTGATGTTAGCTATCGGAACAGCTAGTCCAGATGTCACTGAGCTAAAGAGTAAAGCCAAATCTATAAGTGAAGAGTCTATTTTATTCCAGTCAAATGACCAACCAGCGAAGATGATCAGATATAATGTAATTAAAGCACATATTTATCAGCCTTCAGTCCCTATTATTTCTACCAGCACCGGTTCTTCAATTATGATGTCTAAAAGTTCCAGCAAAGAGTCCAGAATGAATTCAAAAGATAGTTTACTAACAGAAGATAATAACAATCGAAAATCTGTTCTAACATCTCAGTATGTCCGTGTAACAATTTGGTTGCCTAAAAAAATGATGCCAACTGGAGAATTAAGTCAAGATGAATCTTCTAATATAAACAAAAATAAGAAACATGTTAATTTAGCTCCTCAAACTATACAATTATGGCTGAATCAGTCTAGTGGCACAGAAGTTCATATAGCTGAACCGATTAAACGAAATTCAGTTCATATTTATGGTAATTTTCTATATTTTTAAGTAGTTTCTTGAATACTGTAATCTATAATCGTTTATTTAGCTAACCCTTCTCGATAATTGTAACTTCTTACTTTCCAGTGGATTTTTCGATTTATAGTAGCATTGGAACTTGGAGCACATATTTTATCCTATTTAGGACTCATAAACTGTATGTGCTTGAGTTTTGCTGCTAAATACAACCTAAGATATATCCAGAGGCAAGATTGGAGCATCTAATCCGGGTTCACCTTTGCCAATGCAGACTTCTAACATACGATCATTAGTATCAATAATGAAGAAATGAATGCTTTACCACTTTCTAATTAATCAAAATATCATAATGACATTAGTTAAATATAGTATAGTTATAATACTCGTACGTATTTCGATGCTTACTGTTAATTACCACTATTACGTAAATAATAATAAATCTTAGTATAATATTTTAAAAAATGTTCTACTAATAACATCATTTAGTTCACTATTCATTGTTTATTTAAATACATTTTTTTTATGTCAACTGAAATATAGATGTAGTCGATACACGTCAAATACTTGGTACACGAATCTGTCGTCAACGGTATGCATGCGAACATTCTTGTGATCCAGGAGCTGGACATGCATGTATATGTCAACGTGGCTACCGTTTGGCTGGACCAAAAGATCGAGCACGTTTAGCATCGATTGGAGATCGTGAGTTAAACTTTTTTTAGGCAACATTTCATTAATTACATCTATACTTCAGAAATTTACTGTCTGTTTAATGTAACTATTTTTGTTGAACCTTATGCATATATAAAAGTATTTAAATGTAGCAAGTAAATAGATATTTCGATTTAAAATAAATTGGATTTATAGCTCGTTAAACGAGTCAAACTACTAAGTATACTTTGATAATCTAAATATTAAGGATTTTATATCTTGAACCATTTAATTATTTTGGAGAATGAATTACCTAAAATAAAAAGCCAAGTAAAAAGCATACTAACTATATGTTTCGTAAATTCAGAACTAAAAATCTTCGACGCGCCAGTTTTCTCCTATGTTATGTTGTAACGCGAAGAGGTTTATAAACTTATGAAGCTTTCCCTCTAGTCTATTTGACGCAATCTTACTTACTTACTCACGTTACCCATCGCAGAGCAGCATAGGCCGCTTACCAGGATTCCCCATTGAACTCTGTCCTAAGCAATCCTTTCCAGATGTTTCCACTTGCTGTTCATCCCATTGACATCTGCTTCTAATTCTCGACGCAGTGTGTTCTTTGGCCTTCCCCTTTTCCGTTTCCCAACCGGATTTCAAGTTAGTGCTTGCCTCGTGATGCAGTCTGATGATTACCGCACTGTATGCCCAATCCATTTCCAACGTCTTTTCCTAGCTTCTTCTGCTGCTGGAAGTTGGTATGTTCTCTCCCACAGTAGATTGTAATTGGTAGTTTCCGGCCAACGGACATTCAGTATCTTGCGTAGACAGTTGTTTATAAATACTTGTACCCTTCTGATGATGTTTGAAGTAGTTCTTCACGTTTCAGCTGCATACAGCAGAACTATATTGACATTCGAATTGAAGAGTCTGACTTTGAGGTTGGTTGATAGTTGTTTTGAGTCCTATATATTCTTCAACTGTAGAAATGCTTCCCTTGCCTTGTCAATCCTTGCCTTTACATCAGCATCGGATCCTCCCTGTTCATCGATGATGCTTCCCAGATACGTGAAAGTGTCCACTTCTTCCAGAGTCACTCTATCAAGTTCAATTGGGTTGGTGCTCCCTGTGTTGTATTTGAGAATCTTGCTCCTACCCTTATGTATGTTCAAGCCTACTGATGCTGAAGTTGCTGCTACACTGATTGTCTTCGCTTGCATTTGCTGGTGTGTATGTGCTAAAAGAGCTAGATCATCTGCGAAGTCCAAATCATCGAGTTGCATCCTACTTGTCCATTGAATCCCGTACATTCTCTAAGATGTGGAGGTCTTCATGATCCAGTCAACCACTAGGAGGAAGAGAAAAGGTGAGAGCAAGCAACCTTGTCTGACTCCGGTCCTTACTGGGAATGCATTTGTCAGCTGTCCTCTATGCACAATTCTGCACTGTTTTCCGTCGTAAGAATTCTGGATGATGATGATGAGTTTCTGTGGTAAGCTGTAGTGTCAAAAAGTTTCTATAGTTGACACAATCTAGCTGACTGAAATACGTACATCTCGTATTTCTAAGCCTATAGTCAATCTAGCCTGATTCTTAGCTCCGAATCTGTGAAAGAAAGAATATTTATATGATGAGCCAGTACAACTGAACAACCTTTATTTTAGTACATTCATTTGTATTACAATTTCACTACAGTGATTATAACTCAACAATTAATCATAACTAATGTACAAAAAGGTGAAACATTTTAAATGATGTAATTTAAAATCATAGAATATAAAAACAAAGACGTTTGAATAAAGAATATTCTTTTCGATAAATGCTCATCAGATTGTACATTTATTAGTTTAAAATTTTTTAGTGACAAAAATAGCCAGCTCTGAGGCAGATATAACATCATTTCAATATCAAGGATAATTTAGATATAAATTTTGTCTCTCCAGATTATTTATAAAATACAAATGTTAATGTTGAATTAATCACTATCATGTAACTTGTGAAATGTAAATGACAATTGGAATAAACAACAGCACTATTAATCAAATATGCATATAGGTATCTCTGTATATGGGTGACATGAGATGGGATGGTGGCAAAATATGATTAGATCAAGTGTTTGTAGCCAAAGGTTGAATCCTGCTTAAAATGTAACCGAATAGGTAAGAGATTACAAAATGGGGTGAGTGATAATCAAAATTCGTCAAATAGTAACATTAACAATAATAGAAAGAATTAGAATCAGTATGTAATTTATAGTATAACTCATATTGAATAAAAAATTGATGTAATGAGAGTTTACAAATCAAGTGAACTACCACGTTTTATGGTTTATTTCTAAATAGTTATATTCATGGGGAATTAAATTAATTACTTAATCTAATTTGTACACAATAACATTATGTACATTTTTGTTGACTTAATCGAGGATTTTTATATTCACTTAACTTCTTTCTCTTTATCTGGTATTAATATTAATAAATAGTGTACAAATTTTCATTGAAATAAATTATCTTTTGTAGGTATCGGTAATATGGCATTAGAGAATGTACAAGGTCGTATATGTTTAGATATTGATGAATGCGACAAACCTCATCTACGTCGAGAATGTGCACATTTAGGAGGAGTATGTACTAATCGTCCTGGTGATTACGCTTGCTTATGTCCAACTGGTCAACCGTGTATTAGTAAGTGTGTTGATGTCTTTTGCTTAGGCTTGTCAACATTTTATTATACTCTTGTCCAACATTTTGTGGACTTTACGATATGATGTTGCTATAGTTAACTTATATATATATACATAGTTTGGAAATCGCTAAACTCTGTTTCTGTAATGTTCTTCCAGGCAGGTGAATAGTAGGTTACCTATACGAAACTATCATATCAATTTCAGTACACAATGATACTTGTATTTATATAACCACGTTTTTTCTCTGTAGTTGTAAATGAACCGTATGGCATATTAGTGTGTTCATACAGTCTAATTTATAGATTTACGCAAATGATTGATGATGATCTACTCGTTAAGTTTTAATTTAACCGGTGTTTACTTTATTCTTTAAGCTTGTGACACTAATTGTCCTAAAGGTTATTGGATGTCAGGAGTTTGTGGAATGAATCAATCAGTTGAATGTAAACGTGAGTTATCCAGTGATATTTAATTTTATAAGCATGAATAATTAGTTTTTTTAATCCTAAACTGTCACTTAGACAACTAAACTGTTGTCTGTTTGATCAAAATATATTTACTTACAATGTAGATGGAATGTCATGTTCTAGGTGCTCTTTATTAGGGTGGACCAAATGAAATAAAACGAAAAATATTGGTTAGAGAAAAGTTATAACATATACAAATATATCGTAACGAAAATGGTTACTCACTTGTTCATAGTTTAAACATATCGAAAAGGTACTATTTAAAAAAAATTTATAATTCTAAACGCATAACTTCAAGTACAGTACTTCCGGGATTACATTCAACAAACATAGGTTAAATTAGGATAGTTAAATACCATCATAGCTAACTGGTGGAATAAAGTATGAGAAACGTGGTGATTGTAGTCAATAATCAATTAAGCAAAGGCATCCCCACTTAAAATAGAATATTATAACAGCATACGAAGTGTTTTACACTTACACTAATTGAAAGCGTACAAATTAAAAGAAGTTTAATACACAGAATTGTTAGCAAAATTTATATATAAGTCATATTTTTAAAACTAATTGCACATTACTAATGTGAAAAATAGCTCCCTAGCTTCCTGTATTTCACCAGTTGACGTTATTTTCGTGATCGCAGCTGCTTTTAAAAGAAATTAATATCTACAATCCGATTATTGAAGGATGAATTTTCGAAAAACAATTAAACTTATATCACCATGTGTTACTGATAGTAAGGATACTGGCGATCTGCTTGGATCGGAACTAACCTTTAGGACAAGTGAATTTAAATAACTAATCACTTACTATTAGACAACCGTAAAGTTCAATTATTATTAATTTCAAAAATTACTGATTTTGCAAATATTTTGTTTACAATACCAATTAATTAAAATTATTTCCTTTGTTGTTATTCTCTACTACTTGTTAGCTTGTTCATCTGCGTGCCCATCAGGAATGTTTGAACACAAACCGTGTACACAACATTCGGATAGAGTATGTAGAGGTAATATTCAGATGATATTTAAAAACTAGTACTTTTAAGTATTTCCCTCTTCAATAATATTTTTTCGTTGAATTTTTCACATTAAGATTATCTTGTCATTACTGATTTTTTAAAGCAATATTTCAAAGAAGATGCGGATTTTATTTGTAACTATGCGATCAGCTTACTTCATCACGCTTTAAAACAGATCTACCAAACTATTAAAATTCCAATTAATTCCGATCATTTCATCTTATGCAGATATTTATGTACAAAATCTTTCTACACACTAAATTAAATTCATCAGAGATAATAGATGTTGATGTAGGAACCTTACCATCGAACACTGGCGACCTCAGTAATGTTAATTGTTGGGCGTTCGTCACAAGACCTAAGTGTCTTAGGTCCTATTCTTAGTGAAGAAGTCGGTACTCATTGCCACACTGAAGTCCCGTGCTAAGATTTAACAGTCTCCTAGTGCTCCTCAATTTTTAGAAGTGCCCAACTGAGGTCAAATTAAAGTTAAATAACTACATAATGTGAAAAAGCTCATAACAACAACTGACTCAGATTAGTATGACTTCATTTGTATTTCATGGTTTCTCGTCAGTTAAATTGCAGCTGAAATTATGAAATAGAATTAAGGATAATTGCAAATTAATTAACAAGGTAGTTCTAGTTAACTAAATTTACTTAGTTGAATTGCAGTATTTTCGAGGTAAACGAACTTATTAATTGTCGTTTGTAGATATAATTAGTTATGCAACATTGTGATATCTTACCTCAATGTTTTTATTAAATGTTTTTCATTAATTTCAGTTAAATTCGTACTGAAAAATAGGATTTCCGACTAGAACATACCAACGTTTACCTCCCAATAGTTCGTTCCCAACCCCCTCCCATGGTGATATAACGTTTAAACGAGTTGCTAAATTAATCATGTGAAATCAATATATTTCTGAAGAATAAATTCTATTTTGTAACCATTTGTTCACCTGACCAATGCTTTTTTTTCATTAAAAACAGCTTGTCGCCCACTTTGCATTTCTGAAGAATTTGAATTATCTCCCTGTAAAGGAACAAGTAATCGCATTTGTAAACGTAAGTAGTCAATAATTGCATCGTATATATTTATGCAAAGTTTGTCATTAGTTATTAGTTACCTAAGTTGACTTGCAATTTGGGATTTATCCAATTACTAAACCAGTTGATTAAATATTTATTCGATTGTCCTGCCAGTCGGCTTAAGAATTTTCATTGTTTATTGGAGTGAGAGGGTTAACTCCGTTTTCTAGTGACAGAAGAGAATTTAGTTAGACTAATAAAAAATTACCAGAAGAAAAATTTATAGGTTTGAAATTTTAAATTAGATACTGAACCAATTCTTTTCTTAACTCAATTTTCTTTTATAGACGCTGATATCTGTTATCCAATAGCGTTTTGTTACTCAGTCTTATGCGAACTAACAGTTTGCTTATACTACACATTGTGTGCTATAAACGAACAGCTTGATAAGTAGTTTTATAATCACAGTGACAATTCGCAATTGTTAATAAAATACTTCGTTGATTGCATGCGTAGTACTGGTGTTTCGGACATAAAAATGTAGCATACTTTTGTTTAAGGAGAATTTTTAATAAAGAACTGCGAGTATCTAGAATTAATTTTACTGGGTCTGTATTTTTTTTATCCCTTAACTACAAGAAACAAAATTGTATTAGCATAAGTTACTTAATATGATGGTTTATTATATTAACATGCCTTATTACTGTTTTGCTCACCAATCTTTTCCTTTGTAGGTAAAGATCTTATACCTGAATTAGTTGTTCCATATAAAAAAAATATTTGGTTCGAAAATCGTAAAAAGGTACAAGAAGCTACTGTCACATTACATCCAGATGATATTGGACGTTTACCATTAAATAAATCCATAATCATAGATCGCGGATCTGGTTATCAGGTAATGCAAAGTTATGCTTATTCAGATTAACACTGATTTATGTTGCATCTCATGGCTATTACTAATTATTACCAATTAAAATTTGTACATTTAATTTAATTATTTCAGAAAGCTGGGATCATTTATAAATAAATGCACAATATGAACGAACAATTGTTCTTCCGAAGAGTGATTAGGTAACTCGTATGAGCTATGATAAGTCTGAAAATATGTATATTACAATCACTGGAAACTATTATGTATAAATTAGAGAACTTGGTTCCCAGTTATATTCTCAGTGTACTGACTAGTGACGCTATCTGGTTGCCCAAATTAAAGTTCGTGGGATTGGGTTTGGACTTGCAGGTTAAATATGAATACATTAACCACTACACTACTGCTGTCAAATAATCACAGTGTGACTTGTTGCCAGTCTGATCTTCCTAAAATGCAAGACAAACTCTTGAAGAGCATTCATCATAATGTTCAAATCGTACTTAACCTACTTTATAAAAGGTTAAAATACCAGTATTTTTCACCTTTCACACAATTAATCCATTAGTAAATAATATCGTTTACTACTTGATTCAATCTATTTGTTTTCAATAACATTTGCATTAAATCAACTCAGATTGGTTATTTTTCTTATATGTTGTGTATACCTAACAACTATATTCACAATTCTAATTCCCGAAAACGAACTGCGAAATAGTGTGTTCGTATTGATCTATTTATGATTTGTTTGTTTTTGGTAACTATTTAAACATTTTGTTGTCTTTATACTTTAACTGATTTATTACAGTTTTTGGTAATATTTTCTTTGAGTAGTACACCAAAGACAATTGGGTACATGAAAAAATATCACTGTTTATGCGCTCACCATTAAAATATGGCACACTTACCATAGTATTAATGCTGATGTCGCATAGAACAATCTAAGGAATGTTTGACACAAGAAAACTATGCTTTGATAGTTACAGTAAGACCGATAAATAGATTACCTAGAGAAGCTATTTCTTTTGTATCGATAAATTCAATAGCTCCTTTATAACAACTAATATTGACAACTGTTCCAGGAATTTGCTTTTATTTACCGAAGAGCACCTCGGCTGAGCAAAGGCGTAGTTAAGACAGTCAGTAATTCTGTCCTAACTTGTTCACTACAAATTAAGTCATAAAGACTCAGTGAATTAATTGTTTATAGTATTTGATTA
This sequence comes from Schistosoma mekongi, assembly GCA_034768735.1. Taxonomy (NCBI): domain Eukaryota; kingdom Metazoa; phylum Platyhelminthes; class Trematoda; order Strigeidida; family Schistosomatidae; genus Schistosoma; species Schistosoma mekongi. The sequence continues at coordinate 71,011,740 of CM068306.1, read as the reverse complement.
TTTTAATAATTACCTGTTACAATCGTCTATATGAACCAAGATTCTTTCATACATAAGGAGCAATATTCACGCTAACTGTAAAATCTAAGCTTTTCAAACAAGAATAATACATGTAACCTTATCTTTTACAATATCAAATTTTAAACTCAGTAAGCCAATATTGTTCTTAATTTTAGCGTGATATAATTTGATCACTGAACAAATAGTATCCCCTCTTGTCGTATGTATTCAAACAATATATAATGTTCATCTTATGAACACATAAATAATTACTGAATTAACATCACTTTAAATGTTTCATTGTTTTCAAACTAATATTTGATTTTTTCAGCAAACAGTTTTAATTTCCATTTTCATCAAACGTCACATTAATAGGTTCGTCTGGATTTTGATGTACTGAATCTAATGCCAGTTCTGGGTCCAGTTGATCATTCATCGGGAAACGACAATCATTTGTTCCTTTCTGCAGCCTCGTTAATGGACCGATCAATGCTGGAACCAGATTCTTATAGATGGTCATCTGCCACTGGTCAATATCATACAGTACATGCTTATTCATTGAAAGCAAATAGTACCTTGTCCAAATTATGTCCCTATCCAGTTCCGCCACTATATCGTTTGGGAATGCGCGTTTACCGGGTAAATTAACTGTCTGTATTAACACAACAAAGTACAATGTAAAACAGGTTTATACTACTTAGTGGAATTTTATCTTACTTGAGTTAACAAAGTATTGTAGTTTGATATTTTACTGTTTACACAAGTGACATATGTCATCAGACTTCTTTGATGGTTGAATATCATACTGGATAGATTTCCTGATATGTAAATGCAGTCTCCATTCCACTCCCGTTAACACCATACTGAGTGCTCAGATAAAAGTTCCTACTAAAGTTTTACTATGTTAAGTTTTCTGAGCTGGATGGTTAAGTTATAAATCTCTTATTGTCGAACAAAATTACGCTTCATAAGACCTTACTTGAGGTGACGTTCGTCTGGGATGTCCCATATCCCTTACTTTTACTTAATTTTATCGTAGATGTTCTACTAGAAGTTACGCTTTCCTTATCTAATTTTTCAGAAATCGACCTCCCTCCAGAAGGTATACTTGTCAGTTTATAATATACAGACGATGGAGTCCTATTTAATGGAGACGATGACGCTGCAAGGCCTCCTGAACACTTTGAGTAACAATGTATGCATATTCCGGATGCGTTTTTCCTCCCGTCTAAACGTAAAACAGTATTTGAGGACTGATCCGCACCGTCACCTTGATTAGTCATAGGGAGTGAGGTAGTTAAGTGTTCAAACCACCTCATTCGTCTCGGAAGTCTTGTCAGCCCTGACAGGTAGGTGTCTAACGAGAACTCAGTACGCTTGGCTTTTGCCTACTTACGTAATTTGTGACGTAGGCAATATATACTTCTATCATTTAATGGAAGAGCACACTGCGCAGCCGTCCATTCTGTATTGCTGTGTGGATGTGAAACGTGGCTACTTAGAGTAGATGACGTACAGAGGTTACTGGTATTTGGTCACACATGTATTTGAAATATCGCTGGCTTTTGGGACTGCGGGATAAATAATTATGCAGTTAGATGAATAGTTGTAGGATTAGACGATAAATATATTGATGCGGTTTTGAACGTTCATCAGTTTAGGTGGTTGAAAAATGCATTGCATATACCTACCTCGAGATGCATTGCCTACTGATATTGATGGGAATGAAGGAAAATGCTATGTTCAGCTAAGCCAAAACATAGGAGCAGTCAGTGTAGTCACTGTTCGATTATATGAGCCGTGTTGGTAGATACAAACTACCATGTTAGGGTCCGTGGGATTGTGATAACCAATAATTGGGGACTGTTTATGGCTACAAATCGGTCAAAATGTAGATGGCTCATCCATTCTTTATCTTCAAGTCGCAAGCCTGTATTTACTTTACACCTTTCCACATACCGATTCTTCTTGTATCATAATTCTCTTCCATTACTATCACTGATATAACATTTTTGTTTTCTCCTTTCTGTGTTAATGGCCTTTGACAATTTGAATGCACATTTGTGTTAGGTTCTGTCATGTAAATGACTGACTGATTTAAGATTAGCTTATACATTAATTGTGGGCATCTAGTATTTTAAACGAATCCATCTTGTTACCAGTAATTTCAAGTATATTATTTTGCATATAAATGTGAATCAGTTTGGTAATGTCAATAATTGTATGGATGGAATGTTTCCAGATTTTTTTCATAAAACATACTTGAGGAGAAAAAAAATCCAGTTTAATTAATTTTATATGCATGGAATTAGTTAACGTTACATTAGTGATTAATAATTAGTTCCAGCTAGCAAACAATCTTTTTAAGTAATTATCCTTTAAATATTTATCACATTTACTTTTGACAACTGTTTACTATACGTAGAACGTTACAAGTGCAACAGTACCAGATGCAAGTTTACCTGGGCATCGACCGGTATTAGCCAGCTGTCGAACATATAAACAGCATGGATACTTTCCACCATTAGAATTAGATGGACAACAATCAGAAACAGACCACTATACTCAGGCATTTGGACTGCAGTCTAAAAGTATTTATGATCAGTCAAAAACTACCACTAATGGAAATCCAACACCAGCTGTTGTTGCTTGTCTTGAACCTGGTCGATTACCTTCAATATTTGGATCACATTGGAATGCTGAACTTGCATCACCACGTTCCATTTATTATGAAGAGAAGCAACTGTAAGTATTATTTTGTTTTAATAATGACCGAGCATGTGTTTGTGTATTTACCAGAATGCAATACTAACTTGTAGTGTTTACACATACCAAATATAAATCTATAAATATTCTTTTACTAGCATTAATAACCAAGAATGAGTTTCAGTACATGTGCTAATGATACTAGTACTATTCTTATATGATTTGTGGATGAATTAAGGGATATTCTAGTCACAGAATAAAAATAGAAATTGATTAGTGTTTATCTAGGTGTCAAATGCATACGTAATTAATCTGGAGGGATTAATTCATATAGTTTCCAAAGGGAAAAAGAAGCATTCCACTTTTTTCACTTATGTATTGTTTATATCTTTGTTAAATTTTTTATTTATTTGTTTGATTTCCTTCTATTCACACATTTTATTTCTAAGTTGTGGACAATTAAAACTAGACTGCCAACACTGTTTAGCATCATGTGCTGAAGAATTAAAAGCCAGTTCGTTAACATGTAAACCAACATCAGCAGCTGCCGATAATGGACGTTCACCACGTTTAGAAACATGTTTTGATTGTTGTGCCCGAGATAATTGTACAGATGTATGTGATAAATATCCTGCACACCGTTGCCATGTACAACTTTGCAGTCATGGTTAGTATATGTAAAAAGAAACCTTTTAATTTATAATTTTGCTGTTGTTAATCGTGGATAAAAAGTTTTTTTTTTCTCGGACTTTGTGTATAGCAATGAGAAAACATGAGATATTCTAATATACCTTAGTCAAGCAAGTTATATAGTAGTAGATGAATTTGTTTTAATCATATCGTTTAGAAGAAACATGTCAACGTGGAAAATATCCTTTTTGACGATTTCGTTTCTATAATCTGCTTTTATTCGAGGTAACTAGTGTAATTGAACAAATTTTGCTTGCTATTATTCATTGAGTGTAAAATAACTGGAGACTGTGGATTGCTGTTAATAGTAACGTGTCGAATGGGTTTACTAATAAATAATCAAATCATCAGATTAATTATTAGTTGATGGGCATATGCAATATAATATGTTTGCTTCAAAAAAGGTGCGTCTCGACTATGTTATCTGGTATGCCAATGAAATATCGTTTATCAAACAATCCAATATGGAAAATATAACACATTCTAAATCCTCTTTTAGAGCTATATATCTCCGTCATTTAGTATCATACTCTTCTGTCTCTTAGAAGTTGGAAGTTCAGTACAATGCAAACTTCCATAATAGCGCAGTTGTATTTTCACTGTGAAAATCTACTTCAGTACGTTCTGCCAATTCGTTCCAGATACAGATTACTGTTTAAGCGCCCGATGAAATAGAAAATAACTACAGATAGTGGGAGACGAATATCGGAACCATTGCTTACGAATGTTTGTTGTAGATTTCCTAAATATCACTACATCATCGTCAATAAAAAAGACTAGAGGGAGTACTAGCATCTGTATACTTCCGCAAATTCAGTAAAAAAATCAAGCAAACGACTTTGGGAACGGAGCGTAACCACACTGGAGAAAATATTAATTAAGTTTCATTAGGCCATTAATCATGGCAGGGACAAACGAGTGTGTATTAAACTTTTCAAAACAATCTTTAATCAGGGTTAACGAACATATTTTCGTAAAGGAATGGATTCCAGTGCCAGGAAGAAACACGACAGACAGTACTGCTCTAGACTTGATGAAAGATTATTTTTAGAATATGAAATACTTTAATAAACCAAAGACAGGGAAGAACACCAAGTAGTTACAACTAAAATATTGCGTGCGACGGTTGTTAAGGGCGACAACATTAAGGAAGCTGAAAACTTACTCTTTACTAAAAATGTATATCAACCATGAGAAATAAATCTAAACCAAAAACTTTATCATCAGAGTAATACCTGAACAATATTGTCAAAACAGAAAAACTGTTGGAAACTCATTGGCGGATTGAAATAAATGGATCCTGATTGAGTGTCATATAGATTATTTAGGGTTTTTTAGTTCGGCGTCACGAATTGATCTGAATCAAACGACGATTGGAAACTAAGATGCATCGGAATAATATGGAAGCTCGCAGCAGCCCGCATGCGTAGCCACCATAAAGTCGAGCCCAGGACCTTCAGGTTTCATAACTGACAATTAAACATTGAACCACTGGACGGGTATCCAGTAGTTGATACTTATAATTCTGTCGACTCGCGATAAGTTTGCGCGACTTCATTACTCGCCTTCGGCGTGTACTGGTCCCATACCTAATATAAGCGAGCTCCAGTGGTCACGAGTGTTAAGCTGTTACCGACCGGTGCCAACTGATGAAGTCGCGCAAATATATCACAAATTGACTGAGTTAGAAATATCAACCATTAAATAATAGTTCAGTGGTTTAACTGTTAAGCATTTGTCATAAAGCCTGAAGGTTCTGGACTGGAATCCTTGGTGAGGTTGTCGATGCCCACCTCTGTAGAGTTCAACACTGGGACAAAACAGCTGATCAGTACTTTCCGAGTTTAAGTGGTTGCCTAACTCAAACCATTTCATGATATCAATTAAAATAGATCTGTTATTCCAAGGTTTTATTTTTAACCGAAATTACGGGTCAGAAATCCTTGAGGTCAGTTTTTCCGCTTTTGCGAACCACTACTTACTACTGATGATGATGCATATATGCATATTAGACAGTAAAAACGGTGTATGTTTTAGTAAAGGGTTGCACCGGTGTATAAAATCATATATTATGAAGCATCTGAATAACCATAACTGAGCGATATCAAGTGCAGCGTTCTAAATCATTTGTAAAATCATACTGAATCAAACTAATAGGTGTATGTACACACCTAAATTTTTATCAAAAAATCATCGAATAAATACAATATAAAGTGAGATTTATATGTACTAAGACAGTTTATATGATCGTTTTCTGTGGTGTAGCGTTAGTTTACTTCATATTACCATAGTTTCCTTTGAGGTTTGTCATATGAATTTTTGTTGTCGTTGATTGTCACTTTTTGTCCTAAGCTCCTGTGTTACGTTAATCATTATGTTTCTATGTTAGGAGTATATTTTATTAAGAGTGGCACACTTGATTCAGTTATTATTAACACTTTCTAATCGCTTTTAATTAGTGTCTATTCCCGTTTGTAATAAACTTCGTTTATCTACTTGTAAAATCACTTTAGTCTTTCATAAAACCTGCTACTTCTAGTCATTATCTAACCTAGATCGATTTATGATATGGAACTTTAAATTTTATTTTCACAACGTTTAATGATAAAACATATCATGTGCTACGTAGTGACTAAGCTCAGAAGGTGATTGAGTTGTAAGGATTGGAGTTCAGCCACATAAGGCGTGAGACACTAACCAGTCGAATTAAACATGATCTCAGGATACCGCAAACTGACTGAGGTTCAAAATGTAAACTAGTGGATGCCAACTCAGTAGTCTAAAGGACGAGACCTCTGTGAGTTCATGGATTTGCATTGTGTAGGAAATCCGTATTTGGACGCAGCAACTCTTTATAATATTCTTGTTTTCATTGGTTGTTTTCAAGATGTCAGCTCGTGAAATGAGACCTTAAATTCAGAAGTCTCCATGACATATATTTATACTAAGTAAAAGTTCTTATATCATATCTAACTGTTGTCTTAAGTGATATTCATTTGTTTACTAAAATCGTATTGTTGTTTATGTTGTTTATTAAGGTTTGCGACTGGATTTCTCACTTATTCCGGAATGGCCTAAACAGGGTGAATTCTTATGTCATGTTCATCCAGCTCCAAGTAGACCAATTTACCGTCTACAATGGACTTTATTATATCATGGTAGACCACTGACACCCGATCGATTTCCAGCATCACTTGTGCTACCGTTAACTTCGTCAACAGATGAAAATACTGATAAAAATGGGATTCATTCAAGTAAGTTATTCCTACATTAGTCTGTGTAAAGTAACTCTATAATAGTGTTCATCAAACCTTCTCTTTAATCATATACAGTTTGTTGCATTAGTGTTCGCAAATCAATTTTATCTTAAAGAAATTAATGAAACCATTTCTTGTTAAACAAGATAATAATTAATCATCATTATTCCAAATATTGTTTGATTTGTATTGTGACTGGCAAACCGAATCCAGGACGCGCGTTTCGTTCTATTTAAAACTCATCAACTCGATGTACCTTTATCCCAGTGTTGATGTTTACATCGGGACTCGAACTCCGTTCGTTTCGTGTTAAACATTACGTCATTCATTCCCGTTTCACAAGTGTGACTGTCCGTACTCAGTCGCCAAGTGGTGAACGCGTAAACGTTTAACACGAAACGAACTAAGTCCGAGTCCCGATGTGACACATCAATACTGGAAAGCAGGTACATCTACATGACCAGTCTCAAATAGGGCGAAACGTGCGCCGTGAATTTCACCTGTCAACCATAGTTCAAATCAAGTAATACTTGTGAATAATCGCCAAATCGAGGAAATCCGTTCAGGATGCACATATAGCAATTGAGACTGATCAGTTTCAGTCCATAACAAATCAACTGTAGGATCCAAATGCATTCTACTTATATTAATTCATATGTTTGAATCAGGTAAGAATCAAGTTATCAAATTTATATGATTGACATAATAATTATTAGGAGTGTTGTGATGAATTCTGTACTAAAAATATCTATTCGTGTAGTAATCCACGGAATTGAATAGAATTTCATAAGTATAATATTGTCTCATTGATTATGGCATACATTAGTTATCTGAAGGCTGTGAAATTGTTCATATAATATAAAGAGTATAAGTGTAATGAGTTGGCTTTACAGGAATAGATTTTCCTAATATTCATTTTTACTCTACTATGAAATCTATCAGTTTTTTTTCTTTAAACTTCAACGACATCATTTATATATGTCAAATTAAATAAAACATTGCTAAATGGGTTTTGTTGAACTATATAAAAGGTGATGTAGTCATGAATAAACAAATTAGAAAGGTAGTAAAATTCATCATGAAAAGTATTGCTTTAATTATTGAAATCTTTTTCTAACCAAAACTATCCAAAGCTCTAGATTATTATATTTGAGCGATAGCATTCAGGTGGTTACTTGGAAATTTTATTTTAGTATCTCAGTTGATGAATTCAGTTCATGTAAGGAAATTTTATGTTCGATGTTGCTAGTCAAATTTATCAAACATAAGTATTAAAAACTTAGTATACTATAAACTTCGAGGAAAATTGGATTGAAATGGTTTGTGGAGTTTGGTATTAAGTTTAGTTGATTGAATTCGTCACAGATTGATGTTGGATGAGTACTACTGAAAACCATGGAGCGCTGAACTGCCGTTTCGTCTTGTTGTAAGACTCCTCAGTATCGCCCATCTTAGATTACGTCTCAGGGGCTTCAGGTTGGCGAACGCGTAATCCTCTGCACCACTGGGTCAATTGACATCCAATAGTAGAATTTCCACTTTCATTAGTTCTAGTGAGAATTCGTGACTAGTGAGTTCAGATCTGTCAAGAGTGAGACAGTTATCACCAACGACATTGGATGACCGTCACGCTATATCATAAATTGGTGGAGGAGGGAATTCTACCATTGGATATCGGCCCATTGGTGCAGGGGGTGGTTAGTTGTTTGCCAATCTGAAGACTGTGAGCCGCAATCCAAAATGGGCACTGCTGAGGAGTCTCACAATAGGACGAAACGGCTGTTCAGTGCTCCATGATTTCTAATAATACCCTTCCAACATCAATCTGTGACAAATTCATTCAACCAAACTTAATACCAATCTCCATAAATTATCTTAATTTAGTCATCTAATTGATAACAAAACACTGATGATCTAATTGTCAATTTTATTTTTTGGAATTTTATTTACTTGAAGGTACAAATGAATGGAATTTAGGTAGTGGATTAACTGGTACCAGTGGTGGTACGATAACACAAACGTATAGAGGTTTATTAACTGTCCAATATACTTCAGGTTTGGAACATTTGCCAGATATAATCGGTGGTACGGATACAATGCAGAGTGCTTATTTTTGGAGTAAACAGGTATTTTTAGAAATCAAAAAGTTTCATATATACCCAAAGTAATCAGTGATTCATTTTATCGAATTTCTCATTATTCTTATCAGCAGTAATTTTATTAATAATATCTCTATGAACCGAAATAGATCAGAACAAATATAATGTAACATGGTCTTTTTATTACTTTGTTAAGTTTAAGGGCAACAATTCAGTAAACATATTTATTGTGATGTAATATCGATGCTCATAACATACATAACTGTGTTCATTTATTGTTTTATGAATGTCATTTTATCTTTAAATTAAAATGGTTTTTTGAAGACTGGTTTCGGTCTGTTAGTTTGTCTCTGTCACAAATTGATTTCGGTGGAAAACCAATGAAAATCAAGGTGTACTAAACAGTATCCTGTTAAGGAGATCTATGCTTTTCGAGGATCCCTGTTTATTTTATCTGATTAAACTACTTTTAGTTTTAATATCCATGAATAGTCTATTACATTTTCACTCAAATATGTATTGTCTCTTACTTAATTCGTTTAAATTTCGATAGAACATTTGACTCCATTATCAAGTGTTGTTATTTTTTTTACTCTACATTACCTACATTTACTTAACTTGCAATTTGTTTGAGAGGTTCATGAAATACTTATCCTTTTCACGGTTACAGACACATAAAATTATATTTAGTTGTTTGTATTCATCATAGATTGATGTTGGTTGGGTACAATTTATAACGATCAATCTGGGACGAATACAAATAACTATACATATAACCTATCTCTATAAAGTCATATCGATCCCATACATTTAAAGAACTTATTCTCTTTAAAACTTACTATTCATCTTTTACTCTTAACTGTAGAACTTAATAAAAGGTTACTAAACTGAAGATTATTCTTTTTAGTTATAACTCCAGAGAGCGTCAACTTTCTTACCTGTTTAAAAGAATTTTGAATAAATCAGTTCAAAATCTTTAATAGTTTTAAAAGATACTATTAAAATATCGAGTTATGAGCAAAGTACAAATCAATGATCTCTTTTCAGTTTTATTTTACTGTTCTCATCTAATTAAATTTTCGTTTATAGACCATACCGTTAATGAGTGGCGGCGGAACAAGTGTCACTTATGATCCAGGGATATCACATTCATCATCAATCACTTCATCATCATCCTCATCGGATCGATTTTATTCAAATACAATGTTGTATACACCATCAGGAGTATCAAACGAGATTGCCAGTATACAGGTGTGGCCTTCACAACCCTTAAAAGTTAGTACGTCCGCATGGACACGTTTAAGTGGTGCACCATGTGCTACAGCTGAACCATTAATTGAACAATTAAATATCTATACACCGGCATTACCACCATATATAGCAATGGGTGAAGTAAAAGTGAGCATTAAAATATATGTATATGAATTGTAAACTGAGTTCTGCATTCTAACATTATTATTAGTTAGATGAAATTACTTACCTCAGAATGAGCTAAAAACGTTGAATGATATACGCTTTTCACATAAGAACAGTCTGGTAATCTGGCTGTTTCATCATTGGTTTTACATAAGTTTGAGTTTAGTTATGCCAAAATCTCTCCATCAGTTACGTAAATATGTTTCTTTATAAGCGACTACATTATTCTGATTGAATTACTCCCAATGAAGGCTTCCTGTTTTATTCTCAACTGGTTTAGATTGAGTTAAGAAAAACAGTGGATCTTCGTGCGTTTGTCATCAATGATAGTTAGCATTACAAAAATACTGACAATCTATAAATGAAATAAATTAGTCACATACTTTTATACTCCAATAATGTTTGGTAATAAGTATATAAGTTAAGCCAGGTAGAATGTCTTGTTTTCTTAGGAATATATTGTTAATATTCTACTCATTATGAAGAAAAAAAAGACAATGCATAACCTTTGAGTTCTAAGTTGATCACTAATTAATGAACATCTTGAATATTTCCAAGATCTTTTAGTTTATCTACAGGCTTTTTAAATGAGTTTTCTTTGTCCCGATTGTTGAACAACATTTTTTATATTCACTTTCCTTGTGATACTATGTATTATAATTTTCAAAGTTATATGAATTATTTTCTTTATAGTGTTTGAACGTTCTCCAAAAAAGTTACTTTCGATTGAATATATTTATATTCCATTACTTTAGATTGTCTTTCAGGGTTTGATGTAGGTACTTTTCATATACTTACATTTGTTTATGGTATCCACCATACTCTAGTGTCTAAAACCTAAGACGATTGTAGATTAAGATCACACTTTGTAAACCGCTAGTACTAAAATACAGAAGTGGTACAATTCATACAGTGTAACTGCTCTCCAAACACCAATGATTACATTGTTACGCGTTGGTGTTTAAAGTCAAAAGTAGTTCACTCAAGTCTCTGTGTTAGCATCATCACAAGTTTCAGTACATCCAGTTAACCAGTTACAAAAGGAACGAAATGATACTATCATCTAATTATATTGAATCTTGTAACTAGAGGCATTAACGAGGCAATCAGCCTAGAATGCATATTTGCTGACAGAGGCTGATCAAACCAAGTTTTGATTAACAACAACCGGTAAACTTAGTCCATAATGTACATAGAAGTGATTAATGCTTTTTTTAACGGTATATGAATCAAAGAATCATCATTCGAATATTACAATTTAGATTGTTTCATAATAAAATGCATATTTACCCAAAACTCTTTGTGTTGCTTTAATTATTGTATTTGTAAATGTAAATAGGTTGAATACTTGGGGAATTACATGTATGCTGTTTCCCATTCTAGAATTAAACCTAAAGTAAGTTTACCATTCTAGCATATACAGTCTTTAGCGTGATATGGTAGTAAAATTAATTTGTAATAACTACATATGGATACGATTAATACGTAAATTAATACATGGTTTTGGAGAATTCTAGTAAACACTGATATAACTTTGGAATTTCAATCTAACCACTAGATACCATAGACGCTCAATTTAATATAACCCTATTCTTTAAACTGTCACTCAGCATACAGCTATTCACTTGTCCGACCAGTCGACCGTCAACTACGAGAAGGCTTGACAAAGAATAATTCAGCGACAAAGTACAGAACGATGGAAGTAACTATGTGCTATATACACTCACTTATGATTCACCAAGTATATAGATGCACTTATTGGCTAATCACATGTTAGGTTGCTTTATGTATCTTTATTGTCATCACGAATGTCGAAGTTTTGCTATACTTACTAAGCATAAGAAACCGATTACGACTACGTGAATTATTTGTTTAGCTTTCTTCCAAGCATAGATTATCCACGACAAGCATTTATTCCAATCTTTATATAGATGGAGTATGTTCTGTATGAAAGTAATTAGGATACTAGTTACTTGGTTCCTAAATCCCTTTACTAATTACCTGATGCTAAAAGAATGTAGCATTGCGAAGAGTTTAATGATTCATTTTAGACAGGTAAATATTAATTTGTATACTTATTACCTTTAATAAAAATCTAAGTTGTGAGGAACCGACATAAGAAGATTAAGGAAAACAGAGATGATGAACTGAGCAAACTAAAATGGATTCGATTGAATATATCACAGATTGATGTTGGCAGGGTACCATTGACAACAAGGGAGCACTGGTTAGCTGTTTCGTTCTAGTGTGGAACTCCTCAGCCAACATCAGTCTGTGATATATTCAATGAAACAAAATAACCAATCTCCACAAAAATAATCATCCCAATTGAACTAAAATGAATTCGTTTTATTTTATTTGGTTATTATTAGCTTTATTGATCCTACATTACTAAATAGTTAAAGTTACTACGGAAAAGAAAAACTGAGGACTACTTCGTTATGGATACAAATAAGGTTCCTAGAGTCTGGTTTTAATAGCTGCAGGGAATTTTAGATCTGAGGTTGCTTGCCCATCAAGTACACTAAAAGACTTTAGGGTATATACCGGATGTCCTGTGACATATATATAGATTGTCATGTTTAGCGTTTTCATTCCTTTTAAGAGGAGTGGGATATATTTGTGAAATTCAGGGTAGGTCCTCAATTCTGTCCTAACAATGTAACTGCTACTGACGATATGCATAACAAATAAACGGTAGAGAAGCGGTTAACATTAGACGTATACCAGTCGATTTTTGATTGTTGGGGCAAACGTGTTTTTTACAAGGCAACTAGTTTGCCTGTAAGACAAATTCCCAACAGTATCGCGTTTAATCTTCTAATTGTTTCAGCAATATCGCCAACTTTAAAATCGAGATGAATACAAGGTAGGCTTTAAAAAGTGTACTTTCATTAGACTTATTTTTATTCTTCTGGTATTTATCATTGAAAGACTCAACAGTAATTAAATATTCGTTGATATATCATTGATTACTTTATCTTTCTACGTATTTTCTGCAAATTTGTACATTTATGTTACAGTTAACAGTTATAGTTAGTGAGTTAGAAGAGATCAAATTAATCCATAGTGTTCCATTTCTATCTAACCATTCATAAAAAGCTAGCTAGTTCAAGTACACAATTTTTGATAGTTTTTACCTATCGTACTTTTTGTTTGCATCAAAATACGATTATGAAGTGTATTTTGATAAAGTGTAAACTTTTTGTGAATGATCACTGAGTCAAACATTCTTTGTTGATGAAACGATTGTCAAGTTCAATAAAATAATCCAGTAGGGATTTGAATATTTGTAGCTAGTGTAGTCGGTATTGATGCATCACAAGTCTTTGAGTATGGGTAATCTTTGGGAGAAGGTACCGAAAATCATTTTAACAATATTTATGTACATATATATAATTCCAGTAAAATCTATAAATTAACAATTTATCTTGATATGTCTCTATTGCAGCTTAGCTTTAGTTTACCTAAGACATCATCTTTGCTTGGTGCTGTATTCTATCCTGCATCCGTCGAACGTGGCCATTATCTTCGAGCTAGCCTAGCTTTGGCATGGTTAACAGATTCTGAAATAAAAAGCGGTGGTGTTCTCACGGATAACCAAAATTCTATCACAAAACTGCAAATTTCTGAATCATCATCATCATCATCATCATCAACAACAACAGTATCATCAATGAAAAAGCAAAGATTTTGGGTAATTGATCTAACAGGACAAGTGGATCAATTTCCGGGTTTATTTCGTCTCCTCGTTTATCCAGATAATGTTGACTATAATAATAATGACAGTGAACTGAATTCATATATCAGTGCTGATAAAATAAAAAATGAACATTCCAACTATTTATTACGACATCGTCAAAATACTAAATCTCATGAATCATCTGCAGATGCAATTGTTGAGATCGAAGATAATAACGGTGATGTTGATGTTGACAGCCTGAATTCTGGACTTGATTTAACTGGCAAAGAACCAGAGGATGAACCATTATTGGACTGTGATGTTGGCGTTTTTGAAGAACGTAAATTTCAAGTAAATAATATTTTGCTCTGAATTGATTTAACTTATGTTTCTATGAATAAACAAGTCTTGTTTTTCATGTGGTTTCTTCTAATTAAGTATAACATTTTTTTTGATTTCAAGGATGTAATTTGGCTTTGTCATAATTTACCTAATTGGTATATATATATATATATATATATATATATATATATATATATAGGGGCTAGTTTGAAAGTATTTGGTAGGAAACCTTGGATATTGATTTATTGTTACTTGGTTCTCATAAGTAGGGCTTGTTTTCACCTTTTAATTACTATTCCCTGGCGGATTCGAGCACACTTCACCCAAATTTTCAGTCTGCGATCATTACTACTGGGTACTTCAGAGGGAAGGTGACTGAACTCCTTATATGGTCAAATCTGCTAGGTCGGTTCAATTCCTTAGAGAGTGCAGGTACATTTTTCTGGTTAATGACAAATAGCACGAAACTTGGGTCCAGCATTTTTGCCTATTGTCCTTAAACTAACTAAAATGCTAATTTACTTATACTAATGACCACATTGTAATGTAATCAATAGCTTTTGATTAATACTCTAATGGACTGAATGACCAGTCAACGAATGAATATATATATATATATATATATATAATATATATATATATATATATATATATATATATATATATATATATAACGCAACTACCGGAAGTCATTGGCTTCATGAACTAGTGTTATATTTTGATATATACTTTAGAAATGCACTGTTACTAAAGTTGGTAATGAAAACAAGATTATTTTAAGACACATACAGTACTTTCTTACTATTGTTTATTCATTTTTACATTACATTGGGATCTGTTTGTCAATATGATAGAAGGTCTTCAGGTTTTGCATAAAAATAAATGAAATTTGAATGCCCAATAGACAGACATTCTTAATGAAATCTGTCAAGTGTTCACAGTTATCTGTTGTATTTTATCATCGTAATTATCTCGATGTATACATTTAATGATATTATGACTCGATTAGTTGAATTTAGAAACATATACGCAGTAGTTTTGTTTTATTTTTATTTTTAGGTTCGAATCTTAATACCTGGTCCTACTGTTGAACCAGATTATGAGAAATCTTTCCGTCTTGTTATTCTAGATGCTAGTAATCGTTTAGATATTCGAGTTAAACGAGCTATTCAACCTCCAGATGAAATGGCTTTACGGCGAACTTATGGACAATTATCTGATGGTATATAGAAAAAATATTGAATATTATTATTACAACATTTATTTGCTAATCCACAACTCGTATAAACGAAGTATATTGAGTGCTAGAGCGATCGTTAAATTTGTTGTTAAGAGTTTAATCAAGTTAGACAACTATTAGAAACCTAGAGTAAACAAGTAAGCTACCTAATCTTAGTGAAGGAATTCTCGCAATTGCGCACCAGTATCCCCCACCACGAATGAGCCGAGAACTTTTAAGATTGACGGCTAAAGCCTTAAGTTTTAGATCGCTCATCCAACATCCATTGGTTTACACTTCAGACCAGTAATTCCTCAATATTCTGCGATCCTATTTAATGCCGCTGGTAACATTTAACTCATACCTTAGTGGCAACATGGGTGCACACTCCCGAAGTATTTCCCACTAGGATAAAACGGGTGTTCATTGATTGTTGGCTTTTATTGGTTGTCCAACCCAAATTACTTCGTGATGCGAATTTGGAAGTATATTTGCTCTGATATATGTAAAGAATTTATGCTAGGGTTGAAAAAACATCAAATGATTAGTAGCATTGTTCGTATCACACTTAGACTATTTTTTAATTACTAGGAAATTGAAAGGTGAGAAGATATCAAGTTTATGAAATCATTATCGGTGAAATAACTAGATATACATTCCATATTTTGTTTTACACTTATCAGTTGCATACACTGATGCTCAATGCCTTCAGAAAATTTTCGGCTGAGAGTGTTATATCGGTGGCTAAATGGGCATCAATATTTATAAAATTTCACTATGAGTCGAGTTGCTTTTATAAAGCTAATGAATTATTCCTTGGTCATTAATTTCCAGCGATTTAAAGATATTTGAATTAAGGGGTATGAATCTACACTCAATGCTACCTTTCACTGTAAACACTCAATAAGAGTAATTAGGATAAGTTTTGGTAATGAAATAAGACGAATTTTATCAGAGCTATGCGATATATATGCGCAATACATTTCGAACAATCTGATCACACATACACACATACTGTATTTCTAGCACCCAAAAAACCAGTCTATATCACGTTACCCTGCTGTGGTGACTCAAATAGCCTTGTGTTAAAACAAAGTCAGTTGTTAACAGAACACTTCATGCTGCTAAGGTAGTTGCAGTAGAAAAGTCTAGGTCATTGATTCACAGCACGTAAACGAATGCATCATATCCCATTGTATCTATCTGTTTACGTGTATGTGTGGACACACATACATAGGGAGGAGGAGCAATCGTGATCTGCATGTAAGGGTAGCTGAACACAATCTAAATGGCTCCAAAAACAAATGGACTCGAAGAGAAATAAAAGTACAAGATAAACAACCTTCATCGTCTATCGTTAATCGCTTAGTTGAGACAGGTCACATAGTTGATATCAAATCATCTTTTGTGGTGTTGTATAAAAGTGCTTTAGGACGTATACTAAAGTTTGTTGAAGCCTTAGCTATACGGAAGTTAAAACCCCCTCCCCTTGTGTGTTCAAAAACAATTTGTACTTTGTTTCAACTTACCTTGGTAGAGTGTGACTTGTTATCTTTATTATCTTCGTTTACTTAGCTTATACTCTTAATTGTCTAGTGACCTTCATTTTTCATATATAATTGCCTTAACAAGTGTATGTGTGATCAGATTGTTCGGAATGTATTGCGCGAATATATCACATAGCTATGGTAAAATTCATCTTCTTATCGAATTATCAAAATTTATCAAAGGGACAAATTGTTTTAAATTAGGATAAGCTTGTATTTCCCGTTGATTTGTAATGGACTTAAACTGGTCAGTCTCTGTTGCCATATGTGCATCCTGAGCGGATTGCCTCGATATAGCGATATTGCACAAGTTATATATTTAGGTTGGATTGTGACTGGCAAGCGGAATCCAGGAGGCGCGTTTCGTCCTATTTGGGCCTCATCGACTGGATGTACCTGCATCCCAATGTTGATGTTGTCCTGGATTCCGCTTGCCAGTCACAATTCAACCTAAATATATAACTTGTGTAATATCGAGGCAGTCCGCTCAGGATGCACATATGGCAACAGAGGCTGACCAATTTCAGTCTATTTCAAATCAACGGGAAAATACAAGCTTATCCTAATTACATATATGCCCGTTGCACAAGTGTGACTGGATGGACACAGTAGCCTAGTGGTGAACGCGGTGGCGTTTGGCACGAAGCGGACTGAGTCCGAGTCCCAGTGTGAACATCAACATTGGGATGCAGGTACATCCAGCCGATGAGGCTCAAATAGGACGAAACGCGCGTCCTGGATTCCGCTCACTAGTCACAATCCAACCTAAATATATAACTCAATAATAATCTTGTTGTTTCGACATTACTGTGTACCTTACTGGATAAGTAGTCATAATAAACGAACGAGTCACTCATCATCACTACCCACTGCTGTTGAAATAAATTCATTGGCACATGCAAGTCTAGTTACATTATACATTGTTGATTACTTACACGATTGCCTGTAATGTAAGTCTCATGGTCAAAAGCGTTTATGGCAGGACTATAGAACAGGCACGACCTTGACATTAGATAGGCGATAATTGACCAATAAGGAAGGAAGCGTCTTAGGATGGAATGATATTATTATTAGAAAAGTCTTTCAAAATAAATTATTACTCAAAGGTGTACAATAATTTCACACGCTTAATAAATGTTTCGAAATTATCTATGGGTTGTAAACACTTAAAGTCAAAGTAACTTTTATGTAAATGCTCGTCCATATGGTATAGAGCATTTTTCTACGGGTTCCTTTATATTTGTAAGGATAATTTCTCACTCTAGACCACATCTCTTCTATGCTGTTATTCGTGTTGGTTCTCGTTGTTGTAGGTCTTAATATAAAAACTACCTATCTACACTGTATATATGCTGCGTCCCCGACTACATTTGCTCTTTCTAAGAACCTTTCTTCCGCAAATAGCTAACGATAATTTCCTCCCTTAAATTAACGACATCGTCAACATTGTCAACTAAGCTATGTTCAGTGACCTTGAGATGAAAAATTGCCATCTCATTGGTTCGTCCCTATTCTATAGTCCTGCCACGTTCATCATCGTCCGCATCAATAGTACATGTCAGTTTCCCTTAAAGTTAATATTGGTTTGAAAGTCCCGTTGATATGCAATAAAACACTGTGAGTTCCCTGTTAACACAAATAACCTGATATATTAATTGCATAATATCCATCTACGTCGTTCTAAGATTCCCGGTGCAATTAATTCATTATAATGAAATGTAAATTACATCCTTGTTTATAAGCACCTAACGAAAAACGATGTAAGCCAACCTAATTTGTTCTCATAAATCATTTAATTTTGAAGGTAATTTACATTCCCTTCATCACTAGCTCCCAAAGTATTTATCTACTCATAAAAGTTGTTTATTTACTTGGCAAAAATACATGTTAGGTTCATGGTTATTATAAACTAAGGTCTATATCCGTCATCCATGCATGTTTTGTGTAAGTTAATGCTGAATGAACTTACAACATACAGGGAATTCGTCGGAGGTTGTCTATAATGTTTTCTATGTTCATTGAATATGTTTTATCCAAAATTTCGGATATTTTTTTCATTTATTTAGTGTACTTTTTTCTACGCATTCCATCTCGTGTCTAGGGTTATTCTAAAATGTCTACAATGGGCATGTTAATTTAACGTAGTCCAATAGCCAGAAAGTTGAGTAAGAAACATTTTAAATCCTTAATGATATCATTATTTTAAGTACCGAATGTCGTTCTCTAGACTCTAATAGATATTGAAAGATTCAAGTCAATCTGCGTTCTTACTAGACGTTTATAATTCATCTTTTCATAATAGGAAATAACTATATTCAAATTAAATTTTTCATAATTTCATAACTTATAACAATGATTTTATTCATGTGCTTATTATTTTCTTGTGACATTATCATTTTCTGACGTATTCCTGTCTATTTCAGGTGATGGTCGTCCAACTTTAGTTGATCTATTGCCAAGTTTATCTGCACGTCAACAGGCAATACAAGATAGTCTTTCTAAAAAAACATTAACAGATGATTACAAAAATGAAAATTCAAACGAATACAGATTATTTAAACGTGATATTAAATCAGAGTCAATAAATTACATTTCATCACCTTCATCTTCATCAACATCATATTTATCTAAGGGAACATTTGGACCATCTTCTGCACTTGTATATTCAGTAATTTGTATGCTGCTGTTGCTTTCAATCATATTATTAATTGGATTTGTAACTGAGCCTGGTGTGTTTATTGTTTTATCAGTTATCAATTTGTAAATTTATTTATTAATCCACTTTTAAGATTATGATTAAACACTTTTGATCTAAAGTAATGCATAGACGTGAATAGACATGTCGAGCAAGTACAGTAATATGCTTTTGTCTATGTTCCACCGATTTATGACAAATTAAACGTGAATGGAGAATAAAGAAAATCAATATGATGAAATGTTCAACGCTTAAAAGATGGGGTATGAATTCATGTATATCAATACTGTGAACGTAGGTTTTCAGCGTCTGACTCTTAATCTGATCAGAATCTTTTAAGGGATTACTACAAGTATTCATGTAGAAATATACTTGTCTTTTTCCAACTATGTGCAACTGTGAGAAGCATCTGTAATCATTTTCAGTAGACACAAATTCACAATTTCAAGGACGTAAAGTTGAATTTACCCCATTACTTGCATAACATTTTAGATATGCACTAACTAATACATCACGCATAATCAGTCCCCTAAACTACAATGAAAAGCTTTCTCGTGAGTAAGAAAGTATATATGCTACCAACATGATTGCATTATTTTACCACTTTGCTTACATTAACGATTTGAATTCGATATTTTGATGTAATACAGTATTATCATTTAATTAATCTCAAAATGTTCTTAAAGATCCTACTATGGCCTGGGTTAAACTGGGTCCTCTTGAAAGTCAACCAAATGTAGACGGCGATCGAGTAGCCCTAGTATCTAACCCAATACGTCGTCATTATAACAGTTGCATATCACGCTGGTTTCGTGTATTTCTACTTATGGGTTATTTGTGCTTAAAATCAGCCTATACATTTGGAGTAACTTTAACTGCTTTGGCAATTATTATTCGTTATATGACATGGTAAGTTGAGTGTTGTTTTTTTTTAAATAATATGAATAATTTTTAAGACTTTGAATTAAGGTTCCACAATAAATGTTCGCTTCACTGTCATATAACTAATTATGTCTAGATCTACTTG
This sequence comes from Schistosoma mekongi, assembly GCA_034768735.1. Classification (NCBI taxonomy): domain Eukaryota; kingdom Metazoa; phylum Platyhelminthes; class Trematoda; order Strigeidida; family Schistosomatidae; genus Schistosoma; species Schistosoma mekongi. Next base: position 70,991,060 of record CM068306.1, on the reverse strand, counting down.
TTTTGAGATATTTTTGAACTAATTCTTATCTCAACTATCAACATATATATATATATATATATATATATATATATATATATATATATATATATATATATATGTATCAAGCTATATGTTAAATGTAGCACACAGTGCTAGTCATCATGGATTTGCATCATGACTAAGAACTTCTTAGACTTGTTATACCATGTAATCTCAAAACGTGCAAATGTGCATCTACATAAAGATAACTCTTCAAATCGTTTACTCAAGAGTGCATTTAAAGGCTTCATACCTAGACCCTGAATGATAAAAAGATACTTCATGTAGATTACTATCGAACAAATCGTCAATACAATTACTTATTAACCTGTCACATTCCTTCCCCCCCTCGCGCAACAGAAATCTTTATTAAAATCATACGATCAACCACCTTGACCACTGTATTTGTAGTAGGCGCATAAAATCAATGTGTGAAACGAATACCAGACAGTTTAAGAATTTAATAACTACAACTACCCTATATTTAGAGTAAGATTATTTTGTCAGAAATTGCCGCTTTTTTAACTAATTTGTCTGGTGATACAACGTTCTGCTGCTGATGAATTGGACTTGTTAACAATTTATTGATTTTCATTATAAACTTACCATGATTTTGAAATTTACTTTCTATGTAACATAAAAATTTCTTTTAGTGAATATGCTAATAAATTGAGTAATTTGCCTGAATGGAATAGTGTAGATGACCAGTCTGGACAAGTAATAGGTACTAGTTTAACAAGACAAAAATTATTACAAGATGCAATGGATATTCACTTGAAAAAGGAATTAATTAGACAACAGACTGAAGTGAAACAATTACGTGATATCTGTGATCGTAGTGTTGAAGCAATGTTTGAACAAATGAATAAAGTAAGTACATTGTTGAATGAAGTCATCTGCAGCATTTTCAGTGTTTAACAAGCATGTTGTACTCAGTATCTTTTCAGTTATGCTCTAGTTCGATTAGTATAGGAATCTTGTAATACGGAATTTTCATTCCAAACGTTTGCAGTTGTGTTCAACGGTCTCCTATGGACAAATTAGTATATTGCGATCGGATCAACCGAGTGAATAACACAAACAAAATAAAAGTTGGGGTTGAATCGAATTCTTTGATGAAAATCGCACGTTTATATACAACACCTAGCTGCTAAGTGGGCATACAATTTTTGTGAAAATGCTAGATGCAACACTCATGGAAAAAATCGAAAACATTTCAGGCAACCTCAGTCCCGATTTATTCTTGTCACGTTAGTCTCACCTTGATCTGTACAAATAAATCAAAGCCTAAAACTGAAAAATTGTAATAAGCTTAATACACTGTTTGAAAAAGAAATACATTTTAAGCTTGAATTTATATAGATTAATTTTGTAAACATTTTTATTGGACTTTATTTTGAGCTTTTTTATGAGTAAGTCATCTCATCTTGTGTTTCAAAATAAAAACTCTTCCAAATACACATGTACATCAACCGCTTTTACTTTAAACCTAGCACCCAGTCATTCTCACCCACATGCAAACACAAGCATAATGTAAGTATTGCTTAGGTTGCATTGTGACTGGCAATAGGAATCCTTGACGTTTGTTTCGTCCTACTCGTCAGCTGGATGCACATATTTACATCTAGCCGTAGAGTCCCACGTAGGACGAAATGCATCTCCAGGGTTTCACTTGCCAGTCACAATCTAACCTAAGCAATACTTGTGATTTATAGCTATATCAAAACAATCTTCTAAGGATACACAAATGGTAACAGAGGTTAACCAGTTTCAGTCCATGACAAATCAATGGGAAGATGCAAATTCATCCTAGTTACACTGTAAGTATATTACATATATACATCATTTGCTTCAGTTACATGGCAATAGAGTATTTAGACCAAAATCGAACCGCGAATACTATTGTCTTTTTAGTCAACTCCAGACTACTAAAAACGAAAGATAAGTATTATTCATAGTATTTTTAGCCTTTACTGTGTTAAATCCACTAATTTCGGCCATTCTCTAAGTTCATATAGTTAGCGAACACTACATTTTACAGTGTAATTCCCATTAATCATTTCGAAGTGTCTTAGAGTATACTCAAGTATTCACTATGAGCATGTTAATCTAACGCGTCTAACATTACAAATGGAAACACATATACAGTGAAGGTTAATGTTCGAAATGACACCTTTAAACAAAATTAAACGTCAGGATTCAATACCCACTCATTTAATTGACGGAAAATGCAGCGTACCACACAGAGAATATGGCAAAGGCTGGGGATAACCGAAAATTTCTTGATTGTTAGCAGACTTGTATAAGTTATTTATTTTCTGGACAGATGGCTTTTATAAAACTCAAGAGACTTTAGATATCCAGTATTTTGCATACTTAGGGAGCACATAATTCTTAGTGTGAATATGCTACTTACTTCGTATTAATCTCTCAAATCAGTAATTATAAACAGTAATCCGCGTTATTATTCAGTATCATTGTATTTTAGCTTCTGTCATTGTTGAGGCTATATTTAATATCAGTGCTTATTCACAATTATTTTTTGATTGTATTCTTTGTATATTTTGTATTTTTATGTAGCGTTTAGATTCTATATCACGTTTAGCAGCGTCTAGACGTAGTCGAGTTCTTCTGTCCCAAGCTGTAGCTGAATTAGCTCGAGCTACTGCTACAGCCTCTGCTTTACAATTAGCTGAAGGTTTAATTGCATTCAATGAAACTGCTGAATGGGCTACGAATCGTCTGCAAGCGGACCTCATTGAAACTGAAAGAGCATTAGGAAATTCTGATTGGCTTACTGGTAAGTGACTTGTTATTATTTTTATTAGTGTCTGTAAGGATTCTTTTGGAAACAAGGAATGAGGATTTGAGATACAACGTTTATGCGTTTGTTGACTCCAAAATTATGATTTTTATATTTATAAAATGTCATTTAGTGAAATTATTTTGCTGATTAACATTTTCTGAATATTTGAATTATAGTTGACACGCTTTGATTGCGTTTGAAGATCAAGCCTTGAGATAAAGTAATGTCTTAAAATGCTATCTTTATCACGACATGTGTGCTCTGTACTTTCAATATTCTTAGTATGTTTATTTAAAGTTTGGGAACTGTCTGTTGGGTCAATTCATAACAAAACTTTAACCTCGGAAAAAATTTATGATGGACTGTCTTTCCGTTGGCGCCAAACTCGCGCTTGTCAGCAACACTCTAATGCACCATACATTAAAGCCCGTGGCTGTAATCCATTGATCATTTGATCACAGCGTAAGACTGTTAGTCACGTTAATAGTAAAGAACGGTACATATCCATGATGTAAATACAGAATGCTGATATATGGGATTCTCTACATTAATTACCAAGTTACGTATGTCCTTCGATTGCTTTTTATTCTCAAGGCGTGTTTTATGAATAAACCAGCCTAATCTCAAGATTGACATTTAGTATACGCCATATCTACTTTATGAAGTTTTATAAATTTAACGATTGGTTGAATCGTAAATGAATTTATCTGATGAATAGAGACTTTTCTTAGCTGTCAAAAACTTGTTATTGAGATCAGATTAGTTGAAAATACTACCCTTTACTGCGTGATATAATCTTCGACCAAACATTTGTTTAGATTTGTATTCAGTTTAGATATACTTATTCGACCAATTACATTTATCATTTCAATAAATATGTAAATTTAATGAAGTTAACATTCCACATGATAGTCATTTTGTCGCTAACAATTTAACCTTACTAAACGTCCTAAACTCTGCTAGTCTTTGGAAGTTATCGCCGCAGATGCCACTCATTAGGATTAACAATTAACTTCGATTTATAAGAGCGTAGCTTGAAAAGTTCGTAGTAAAGAATGTTCCGCACTACCATTACTACCTGACTTACAGAATTATCGTTAAAATAAGTTTAATTCTGATAATGTGCAGTAGTGTGGTTTCTACTGTGTCATTTCACTCATGGTTCTTTATCTGTCTGGTGTGATCTATGGATAATAGTAATGGAAAATTATTTGGCCAGACGTGTCTTTATAATTATCAGTTTCAATGACTGTGGAATGTGACGATGACACAATATGACTGTACAATATGCTTGAAAACGTATAGTGTTACATTTTATGGAAGGCGACAACTACTTTGATTCTTTGTAAACCACATTCTTATTTCCTTTTTAACACCATGAATTGTTCATTGTTCTCCCTATCAATAAATCAACCACCGATATCCATTAATACTCTAAAACGTGCTAGCTGAGTTCTGGAAAATATTCACAAAGTGTAAATACTTAATAAGCTTTTATATTACCCAGTGTCGGCTAATATGATCTAATATAATTTACAATCCAAAGGAGTTTTCCTAATTGAAAGGTATGAAATGTATGTCTTGCAATATTTTAGTACAATACTCATGGTCCGTTATACTATTAGCATAGTTTCAGATTTTTTCATTAGAAGTCAATAACTACAGTGAATACGCAACCAACTTTAACATGATTTAGAGCAAGTTCTTAGTAGACGTAACTACATGTGAACCAAATTTCATAATATTGCTTTCACGGTTACTACTGTTCGTCATTAGGAAAAGAGATAATACTTCGAAGGAATGAATAGTTTAGATACCCTTCTAAAAAAAGTGATTTAAATCCAAATACTGTTAATTTATCATTGGGTGAATTGAGACTGAGGGTAGGCTGGAAAAATTAGAGGGGGGTGGAAAGGGGGGGGTGAGAAACATTTTTTCATACAAAGAAATTGATGTATGCTAAAGGATTATTGTATTCTTGCTACTGTCACAATGTCACGTGTACGTCGATTGGTTTATATTATCTACGCTCGATTTTACACTATTGTTTATAAACTAAAATCCTTATCCTAATTACTTGTTTCTTTTAGTGTTTAACAATCAAACACTCATTACTAACCCTTTCTAAAATAACATATCAACTTTACTGGTTGTACTTATATAACTATTCAACTAATAGTTCTCATGAAACCCGTAATTTCCATCCCCAATATTGACTGATAAAATCAACATATTTGTATTCATCATATCTTGAGTATCATAATACTATATTAATCAAAAGTAACAATAAAGCCTAAAAACGAAGACAGTGGAAACCTTTTTTGACTTGAACAGTCTTTATTTGCAGAGCATTCTATGATGACTTACAGATGAGCAGTTGTTAACTTCAATGAATTCTACTTACGTCGTTCAAACAATCCATGAACTTTCAACAATATCTAGGCACTAAATACAAAATGTTTAAAATGCTTGGCTTAACGTCACAACGCATTACACTCTATTGGTGGGTGGAAGGATGATGGGAAACTTTTGACTAGAAGGCAGATAGGTGTTAAGAGGTGAAGCTCTACTTATTTGTTAGCTTGCACATGGAAGTTTTTTTATATAGCTGCGGATGCTCTTGGCCTTTAGAAAAACGGATTATGGGATAGGCCAGAATATGTACTTGGCATAAGCAAAATACAATAAAGACCAGATGTTATCACTCAACTCCCAGTTGCATATTTGTCAAATAAAATGCATACAAACGTGAATTTTATTAAATAAAATAGAATTGAGTAACTGTTAAGTGTCACTCTACTTTATTTTCTCAAAATTTTTAGGCGCACGAATCATCTATTCAGAAATAGTTCGACTGCGTGCACTTACACCAGATCCGAATGATCCGACACGTTCGTTTTTGGCATGGATTAAATTGATTTCAGCAGAAACTAATTTAAATAATATTAAAGCACCACAATTATCATTACCCACTAATTTACCATCATTAATACCGGAGCAGTTTGTTGTTCCAACACCTACAGTGAAACGAAGTCAAGCAGCAACACATGGAGCATCAACTAGTTCGGATGAACCAGAGTATGGACCAGTTTATGTTCCATTTGTATCTCAACCGATGGATATTGTAAGCTTATGATCAGTGCATATTTTTTATTAAGGTGACTAGCATTTAGAAATTGAGATTACAAAGATGTACAGACATGCTAATTAGTTTTGTCATTAAATGGTCTTTTTCAAGGCTAATGAGAGAATAATAATATGATAAATTGAAAAAGGGATTAAACTCTGAAATCAGTGGCTATGTAACTAAAGCGTTTAACTTTTACTCACTAAGTCGTAAGTCCAAGACCAACTCCACTTTTTTTGGTTCAGACAATTGAGTAGTATCACTAATACTACATTTAAAGTGTAGCTTGGTGCTGAGTGCACTAGTCTATCTGGCAAGTGTAGATGGAGTATGATGATGTATATTTAGTTGTGATAATAAAGCCAAATAGGGAATCAATTAAAGTTGGGGATTCTAACCAACGACAATATGCCTCTAAATAAAGAAAGCATTATATTGTGTTGCAAACAATTAGGGTTAGTTTTAGAAAAATAATTTGAGTATTCGAAAACTTTCTAATGATTCATAGTGTTCAATAGATTGCAGTGTAGTCTCTAACGTATCCGTTTAACGATTATTTCATCACATCGTCCTGATTTCATTCTATATTATTTAGGAAACAAGTGGGGAAATCTGGTCACCCAATAATATCGAAAATTCCTTACCAAATTCAGTTGAAATTAATGAATTATCAGATAAATCATTCAACAAAGGCATAAATCCAATGAAAGCAAAGTATCCAAATGGAACTGCTGGAGCTGGTGCTGCTACTGACACGGATGATATTGACGATAATGATCCATCCAAGTCGACCAACGTAGATAATTGGATATTTTCAAATTTAGATTTAGGTTGGGTGCATATTCTGGGGGCTACACTATTTCTAGATGCTTTGTGGCTTATTCACCGAGTTCTGCATACTGTAGATACTGCTGAGCGTATTTTATACGGTGATGTTGTATTTATTGATCTTACTGAAGAAGGTAACACAAATTTGTCTTGTATAAAAGTCTGAATTTCATGAGTGCTTCTTGTTGTCATCATCACTAACATTCTAACTGTAATTGCAAGCCATGACCTGTAGAATTAACGAATTTAGAAATAAAATTAACCTGGAACTATTAGTAGGATTGCGATCTCGTTATATATTACTGGCTAAGATTCAACATATGGATAATTAAATTCTAACCAATAGGTAGAAAGTGGAGCGCTCATTTTTAGGTACAAACACTTTAAGTTTTGTCTTACGTGATGTTGTAGGCGTCCATAGTTGTGTAATCCTAAATAGGGTTTCATAGTATATAGGACTCATAACTATAATAATAATAATGTATTTAGTGCCCAGTTTACCGTAGCAATAATGATAATCATAAAGTAGAGAAACAACTTTAACATTGCTAATTATCATTGATAAGAATACCATACCATAAGAATACCATATAAAGAATGAAAGATTTACTTAAGTTAGGAAAAAGAAAACACCAACATTGAAGTTAGCAGTGCGACCAGACATATAATGTAGACAAAGATTTTGCTTAGCATTATTGCGAGCCTAGGTAAACAAGGAGAATTCGAAAGGTCCGACACGAAACAGCTGTTCGGTTCTTCTTGGTTTTCAGTGGTAATCTAATTCATGTCCATTTGTGATTTTAAGTTTAAATTCATTGGTCTAAACAACACCCATTGCGGACAAGGGTGCTAGATATATCTCTTCCATATGCCAAAGTCTTTTTTCAATTAAGTATCAAAGAATAGAGGTGTTTGTAGATTTCTTTGCATCTTTCGCTAGCCACAATATTGTGTATGCCTGTTTTCACAAACACAGAACTTTCAGTACAGCTCAAATAACTAACTTTGCACGAGTAGTTAAATCGATAAACATACATTTAATAGTCCATCTTTGGTATCTAATCTGTGGCTCGCTGTGCCAATTAAAACATTGACAAAAAATTGGTGTAATTTAACTGCATTAAATGTAGTTTTAATTAGTCTGTTGAAGCAGAGTATTATCATCTTACTATCTAGACAATCATCTGCTACGGTTGGTGATAATTATTTTTTGTTCAGATTGTCTAAACTATAGTAACCATGACCCATTCACTAGAACTTCTAGAAGTTAAACAGTGACGGGAACCAGGGTCTTCACTACAGAGGAGTCCCACACTAGGCCAAAACAGCTTTTCAATGTTTGTTGGTTTCCGATAGTACCCAAGTGAGATTAATCTGTGACGAATTCAGGCAACAAATTAAAACTGAATTCCGAAAAACCACATCAATTTAACGAATTTAGTATTATTTAAGCACTAAACTATGTTATTAAAGGATTAAAATATATCTTTTACTCAAATTAATACCATTTCTTGTTGGGAATAGGAATAGATTGTTTATCTGATAAATTAAGCTCCTAAACTGAACTTTAATATCTAGTTTATTTAAGTTGGTCTTTGACATTTCAGCTAACATAAATGAACTAACTTCTAAAATCTGATTTGAGATGCTAATTCTTCAAATAAATGACAATACTCTTGTATCTGACAAGAACTTAGGACAATTAAATACAACTTTTATAACTTTTGTAGTCAATGTACGAATAAAACTAACAAGCAGATGTTTACTTTTATGAGAACATAAATCACGGCAATATTACTTCATCTCATTGGGTTTGTAGGTCTTAGACGTCGAATGGCAGTACGAAATAAACTACAAAGAGGTTTTAAACATGCGTTCCAAACAGTAAGTATATAAGTTTACATATTTTATGTTATGAATTAAAAATCCTGTTAACCGGTATATATGATGTAGTTATTATTCTAAATGTACCGTCAATTTACATGTGAAGCAAATGCCTACTACTAATGGTGTTGGTTTTTGCATGTTAGTAATTGAACCAGTTAATTCTGACTGGATAATAATGTACCCACAAAACCCAAATTTTTTGAGTTCCATTATGTTTAGCTGCTTACTGAGTGAAGCTGATGAATTGTAAAGGAAAGTCAGTAGTTCATTTACAAAGTAATATGAGTGACGTTTGTACATCGGTTCGAGTTGTCATACCTTGTCAGCACAACAAAGTGAACACCAAATTAATAAAAGTAACAGTTACATTTGTAGCACTAAGCAATAATGTGTAAACATATATAATATGATAGGAAGAAAAATGATTATTTCGTGAAATGAAACGCATCAAGTTGTTCAAAACTCATTGTTTGAGTGAAGACATTTTAGCCACTGTGGCAGATTTTAAGCCATTTCACCCATAGTCTCCAACCTTTGGTTGGGATAACAATTATTCAGTACCTTAAAAATATTGGCAGTGGAAGGAAGGTTAGTATGTATATGAAAATATTTTAATAAAACCACTACCTAGTAGCAGAGGTCCAAATGTTTTAACACAAATGTTATACTACTTATAAGTAGAATGAACATGTTCATAGAAATTTCGCCTACGACTAATTTTGTATGAAATCCATAGTTTTGGAAACAGTATGAACCAGATAATCAATTACGAACGTTTTTTGTTGACGTATGAAAATGTATTTAATCAATATATCGTAAATATCTTAGGTTGTGAAAAACGAAGCGTCTTTTAAAGATTTTAATTTAAGGATTTGCTAATAATATCATCGTATCTTTAACAGATTATGCAGCCTAGCACAATTCGGAAATTATGTGCCAGTGTTATTGCACTTCTTATTGTAACTCAAACTTCTGCACATTTAGACCGATTATTATCACAAGAGATGTTAGACTATATTGGATACTATGATAATTTGGTAAGTATTTCTTCTTTATATGTATGAAAAATTAATGTGTATAAGAAGACTTCTTATTACATATCACTTTATAGCCCTAAACTCATTGATGGGGATAATTATAAGATTGCAAATTGTTAAATGAGAATTTATTACTATTTAGAACTCTTCCAAAGTGGAAATTTAGTGCCTATTCAAACAGAAACACAATCTCTAAAATTTATTGTTCATAAAGTAGATTTTATTTATTTTGTGATAAAGAGCTGATATCTCAAATTCTTAACGGGTGCATTTTTTTCTGGTTGCCTTATGGATGTCGACTTATCTTCTAAAACATTGTAGTGATACCTTCGATTAGCATTTAGTTTCTGTTTACAGGTATCAATTGATTCACAAAGCGATTTAGCCTCAACATTTTACTCTATAAAATCATTTAAGACTAAGACGAAATAGTTCTATAACACATATTTTCGGAGTTCAATTATGGCTGACAAACAGAATCCAGGAAGTGCGTTTTGTCCTGTTTGGGACTTGTCTTTGACCTAATGTGAAGTTAACCATTTTGGTATGTATTTTTGATTTGTGGCAAATAGCCTCATCTACCCATCCTATCCTACCTCTCACTGGTTATCTACCCACTGAGATTTAAAGGCAGTATCTATCATGTCATATGACAACACTCAATCCACTAAGCTAATAATTTCAAATAGTCACCAGTTTATTTAAACAAAAGGAAGTCACCTGTATTTATTGACCACTGAGTAATAACCTATATCATATTTATCTAGTTATTAGTATTTATTAAAATCTAATGTACAAGTTAATATTTGCTTAATGTTCCAAAAATCTTCTGAACAGATGATAGTCTACGTGTTGGATACAATTTTCTAGTTATTATTTCATGAGTTATATGTGAGCTAATAAAGAAATTCAAAATATCACTTTGTTGTAAAATTAAATCTAAACGTAATCATGATAAACATTAATAAATATAGTTTTAGTTTTGTCTGAATTTTACTAATTAGAATGTTTACAGTCATTCAATGTTTGATTATTGAATTGTTTATTATGCTTATTTTTTTTGTTGAAAATTTCTGTATTCAATAGTAACAAAGTAATCATTTGAATTTCTATTTGTGTTACATAATAATGTATATAGAATTATGGTTACGATGAAGAATTGACGTCAATGTTATAAGACTAATGTCTTTCTTTTTTTTTTTTTAAGAAAAGTAGAATCATTTATCTGCCAATTTGCATTACGTTCTAATGAAATTAATTAACTTAATAATAGTGAATACTAAGAGATTAAAGATTCTTGAAATTAGAGGATGCATATTTTTGATTTGATATTAGTTATGTTAAAAGAATATTTGGAATGATGAATACCTTGATTAGAAGGATGAGAATATAGGACAGATTGAAAAGTTGAATAGTCTAACTTATAAAGTATAACTTACTTCTATACAACTGAGTGTATATTCGTATGTTTATTAATAACAAGTAAATACACTTTATATTATATGAATACATAGTATAAAAAATCTAAGAGAACTTAATCTATAGTTTTGTGAGATACACAAAGATTAGCTATTGCACTCTATTACACTGTTAAGGATAAGCTATAGATGTAGCTAAACTTTTATAAATGAGAAAACCATAGGATTTCTAAATGCCTGAAATTTTAACTCGTTTTACTGTTTATTTCAAGTGAAAATAACTTTTAAAATTTAGTCTGCAAACATCATCTAATAGCGATACAACAAGAGACCCGTCCTAATTTACCAGAACAAAGAATTAATGATTTATTTTTCAGCATATACATTAAGAAAACTGTTTGTAAATTTGGAAGTATATAGTTGGTATCAGTATGACTACACTTCGAAAATGAATAAAAAGAAACAACTTGCAAATTCCGGAAAGAATAATCAAATCAAAATTTTGAATACCATCTGTGAATCTGTTGTAAAGTGTATGAGTATCAAGCTTTCGTTCACATATTTATTAGCAGAGAACAATTGTAATAGCATTAGGATAGTTCTTTGGAATCAGATAACTCACTCTTTGATTAAGATTACATCATTTATTCCTAAAATGACATTCTGGCCTTTTCCTTTGTACCTTGATGGATTATATTGTTTTTATTTTATTATCAAGAAACTTATTATTTTACTTTTGTTTAGGTTCTTCCAGTGCATTTACATGCTCGTCTTGTAAATGTTCATGTGACACGTTCAGCTCAACGTTTGAATCAATATGAATTAACAAGTTTAGAATCAGAAGTTAGCCGTAGATTAAGAGAAACACAATTTTTGCTGCATCAATGGACCCTTTGGTTGAATGATATTGAGCAAGAACAATGTCGTTTGCTATTGGCATACAAAGTAAGAGAATATATTCAATGATAATCTACTAAAATCTCAAGATTAATTACTTTCTAAGTATATAATTACTTCGACAATTTATTTCAACAACCTAAATCTTTATCAACTAATTAATCTTATATTCTGATTAGATTTTTAATAAATGCTTACAACTCACCTTCATTCTACACACTGAAAAATTCAAATGAACACATTACAGTGCTTGATTTTTTAAGCTCGATTTACATTTAGTGGAAAGAAACCTAGTTATATTGAACTCCATACGTTTTAAGTATAAAACAAGTGCTTTATAAGCCATTTGATAGAGATATCAACTAATGACGGCTATAGCAGTAGAAGCAGTTAGAAACCTATGAGATTGAAGAAAAATTATAAAGATAATCACTACAGATTTTCAAGTTTTTATAATAAATTTTATATGCCACTTTAATTAAAATGAATACCTCTGAGGAACTTATAGTATTCGTTTTCGTTTTGAGTGGAGAGTTCTTGAATACAACGAAATAATACAATAAATACTGAGATTATTATCATTTAATTTTGTCAATCTGAGTTTTTCTACTTATAAGTAGTAGGGTATTTTAAGATGAAATATTAAATACATTATTTAATTTACGAATATGAGTAGTTGAAACTGGTTTCTTCCAGTTAACAGTGAATTATAACTAGACTTAACAGCTTAATAATAAAACTATATGAAATTATATACACTGTTAGCTGAAATCATTTATCAAACCATTTAATACTGTAGTGTGATATTAATTTACTTATTGGGTCACACCTTTTAATAATTTGTCAGCTTGATAAACTGCATCCGCCATCTCATCTCATCAGCAGATGTCCATCTTTATGAAGTACAACATCAGATAGAACATTTGTCGAGTGGAAATATGTCTACAGTCTAGTAGCTTTCTTTCAAAAATCTATTAACAAACTTCGAACCAAAGAGATATTTATCAAGGATTATATATATATATATATATATATATATATATATATATATATATATATATATATATATATATATATATATATATAATACTGAGGTTAGGAAGCGTAGTGTATCTGTATTCGACGGTGATTCTGGATTAAGTTACACAAGCGAAGAGAGATGTTCATCACTCTTACCAAAATCATTGAGATCATTTCGCTTCTTTGGCACACTTTGGAAATTGCAAAGTTGACCTCACATGGAAGTATTTGATAAACTTCACTTTTACCGTCGTTGCGTTAATGATACTTTTATTATCGTCGACCAGAATATTTCTAGACTAAAACTCTGAATAAGGCTTAGCGTCATACATCACGTTTGCTCGCGAGATTTAATGTGATTATAAATTGCATTCCCTGGACATCTCATTAAATAGATGAGTTGGGTAGATAAGCAGAAGCGTATACAGAAAGAATTCCAATATAAGTCATTGCATTAATTTTTATAGCCTCAAACTTATATACTATGAAAGAAATCTCGTTAAATGTCTTACTAACGAAGCAAGAAATATATGCACAGATGACAATATAATGCGGTAATTGAAATTTATCAGCAAGCTGTCTGAACGAGGCTCCTCGAATGCTTTTTGAAGAATGATTTGAACGTAGTCAATAAATCATAGAAAACATAAATTGTCTGCAAGAAACCTCTTTCCCTGAGACTATAATTTACTGGACCTGTCGATGATGAGGTCTTTTAAAGTATAATAGTATAGGTGGTCAGAAGGAGTTTCTACTTAGGGAAACTTCGTTGTTTCCCAGTGATGTTCTTTCAAATAAAGGGTAGTTGCTTGAATTCGCCTCTTTAGTGTGCATTAACAAGTTTAACTGCTCCCATGGAGAATGATACATTAGGTGTACAACTAGGCAACTTAGTCAACAAATAAATGAACATCAGCTGTTTGCTTACTTCACTACTTATATGACTGTAACATCTAATTTAACACTTCCTATTGCTTAATATTTTTTACGATTACTGTTTCCATAAGTCTATCTCAGTCAGTTTATTTACTCAAGTTTTACTTTACCTCTTGTGTTGAAATATTTAGTTGGGCTGTTTTTTTTATTATTCTCATCAGTATTAGTACACCTATCCTCTTATTAACAATTTACCCTTTCACTTTTTATGATCAGCTGTTATATAATCTATTTATTCGATTGCCACTAATGAGTCACAAATTGCCTTAATTGGCATAACACATATTTGGATATAAATATATATTACTGTGTATATTAAAGCTTGATGAAGATCTAACTAAAAACGTAATTGTTCGCTTAAATGCGTTGTTCCATTTAACGCAAGTGAAATATTTAACATTTTGAAATATTGAATAACCTGTCAAAAACTCCCATTTAGAATTAATATGTATCATTCACTGGCTGTGAATATTTAGAATTGAACTCGTAAACAATTATATTATTTTAAAACTTTATATCACAAGGTGACCTCATTTAGACAACACTGGAGAGATCTTTTAGACAACTATGTAGACCTTATGCAAAACTTCTCGATAAGGTGTATCTATATCCCCACAGGATATGGTACATATATGACGTGTCAGCAGATAAAATCACACAGTATCATAAATTAACTGAGGAATGTGATCCGCTGGTTTTTGGTTAATTGGTCTCTAGGTTTATTACTTGCTACAAGGCCTGACTATCTTCTGTTCGATCACCGGTGGGATATGAGGAAATAATATGACGAGCCCTATACAAAGATGAAACAGCTGTTCAGTGCTTCTTAAATTTCATTGATTCTCCAGTACAGGTATAAATCCATGACATGAAACTCCAAACTCAACACACTTCCACGATATCATTAATAACATTTTACTTTTAGAAAGTGATGAACCTTTACGAAAAATATTAGTCGTGTATATATGATAGAACTTTAATTCTTTCTCATACACGTAGGTTAGCTTTACAAATTCATCTAAATATTAGTTTTATATGGATTGAACAGTAGGAACATTATAAACTTAGTAGTTTAAGGTTAAACTTTATATACTTTAAAGGTACTTAACACGGTTCTTATCAGTATATTTGCTCACCTTATTTGAAGTGTTAGTTATTGATCAGCCACATATATCACATCATATTTAATAAACACTCACCTCACATGTTCTTCTGAAAGGGAAAAGAACTTGAATAGACATCTGAAAGAGAAAAATGAATTTATTCTAACTGCTTACAATTTCTAATGAAATGAGAGAATGGAAATATAGTTAACGTCATCAATAATAAAGAAAGGTTGGTACACCATATCGGTTGTGAGGGAGTTACTCATTGATGACGATTAATGAGGTCGCCCATCGTGAATTGACTGAATTAGAAATATCGATCATCAAATGTAGCTGCTCAGTAGTCTAATGACTAAGCGTTCTCTACGGAACCTTGGAGGTCTGGGACTCGATTCCCGTGGCGGTCGGTCGTTAACTTACACTGTTGAAAAGTCCCATACAGCTGTCGAGTGCTTCGTGGTTTTCAGAACAACTCATAGTATGAAACTCAAATTCAGTAGTCCCCACAACACCCAGTTTCAGTTATCCCTTTGATGAATTAAAAGAGATAAACATGAACGGGAATATGTTTTAGTTTATTTATTTGTAATGAAATAGGATTAATTAATCAGCATTTATAATGTTACTTTTATAAAGGTTTCTGTTTAAAATTGAAAGGACAGTTTCACAATAGCTGGAGATGAAGTGCATACTTTGTATGTTCTTTGAAGATACTCGAACCATAGTGTTTTGCAAATTATGTCTTAGTTCACTTGAGGTGAATTTGTGGAGATAGATTGGTACTATGTCCTGTTATTTACATTCTATCTTATTTTAATCACTGAGCTTAAATGTTATTGCTTACATATCATATGAGTGTTTTTGAAAGCTATAATACTTACATATGACTAAATAATTTGAAAATAACTGCTTTTTTGTCTGTTGCATCCTATCGTTGTTGTTGTTACTTATACTCGACATGAACTATGTTTACTGTTTATCGTCTGAGGTTTATATTTCGGTGAACATACTACAAATGGATGTTGTATAAGTTGCAATTAAGCCTATTTAGCATTCATTTTGACCGATAAATGAAATAATCTGATAGTATAGATTATTTGATGGCTTACATACTTCTTAGGGCGGATGAATTCAAGAATTATTACACCTATTATTGCTTTGTGTAGTTAAAGCTAATTATAAGTGGAGAAGAGTTATTTCATTTTTGAGATTTTTTACTTTAGTACTTGGATAAATTAGAATTTTTATTTCGTTGTCTTATAGGCTGCTGCACAAAATCTACGAACTAAAATGTTAGCACAAATAAATCGTAATTCAGCGTTAGCTAAATTAAATCTTCCAATTCATATGATTAATAAAGAACAACAACAACAAAAACAATCAACTTCTGACTGGAATCCTCATTCTTCATTTACAATCGATAATACTAAAAGGCATAATGAGTATTCAGTTGCAGATGCTGTAGTACCAAAACACTGTCGTATGACACAATCTGAACGTGAGATAGAATTAGTGGAAGCTCGGCGACTCGATATACCATATTGTCCATTAAAACCTGTTGTTCCAAGATTATTTAAAGAGTAAGTTCAGATATTATCTTTGCATTCTTTAAAATTTCAAGTTGTTTTACTTTCTATAATTTACAGCTGAGTGTAAATAGTTTAAGAAAAACGTCTAAAAGCTTCCGTGAACTTTGATGTCAGTTTGTAGCGCTACATGATTTTTTATATAAAGCTATAGGAGAAAACACATGTTCGATGACGGAAAATCGTAAATGGGATAGGATAAGTTGACAGTTTAAATGCAGTTCACAAGTCCTTAGTAGTAGATATTTACTACCATATACGACTCTGAACTTAGAATTTCTAGATTTGAAGGCCAAGGAAGCCGATTCAGTGTTCTACATTTCGAATTCACTTAATTCTTTCTCATACACGTAGGTTAGCTTTACAAATTCATCTAAATATTAGTTTTATATGGATTGAACAGTAGGAACATTATAAACTTAGTAGTTTAAGGTTAAACTTTATATACTTTAAAGGTACTTAACACGGTTCTTATCAGTATATTTGCTCACCTTATTTGAAGTGTTAGTTATTGATCAGCCACATATATCACATCATATTTAATAAACACTCACCTCACATGTTCTTCTGAAAGGGAAAAGAACTTGAATAGACATCTGAAAGAGAAAAATGAATTTATTCTAACTGCTTACAATTTCTAATGAAATGAGAGAATGGAAATATAGTTAACGTCATCAATAATAAAGAAAGGTTGGTACACCATATCGGTTGTGAGGGAGTTACTCATTGATGACGATTAATGAGGTCGCCCATCGTGAATTGACTGAATTAGAAATATCGATCATCAAATGTAGCTGCTCAGTAGTCTAATGACTAAGCGTTCTCTACGGAACCTTGGAGGTCTGGGACTCGATTCCCGTGGCGGTCGGTCGTTAACTTACACTGTTGAAAAGTCCCATACAGCTGTCGAGTGCTTCGTGGTTTTCAGAACAACTCATAGTATGAAACTCAAATTCAGTAGTCCCCACAACACCCAGTTTCAGTTATCCCTTTGATGAATTAAAAGAGATAAACATGAACGGGAATATGTTTTAGTTTATTTATTTGTAATGAAATAGGATTAATTAATCAGCATTTATAATGTTACTTTTATAAAGGTTTCTGTTTAAAATTGAAAGGACAGTTTCACAATAGCTGGAGATGAAGTGCATACTTTGTATGTTCTTTGAAGATACTCGAACCATAGTGTTTTGCAAATTATGTCTTAGTTCACTTGAGGTGAATTTGTGGAGATAGATTGGTACTATGTCCTGTTATTTACATTCTATCTTATTTTAATCACTGAGCTTAAATGTTATTGCTTACATATCATATGAGTGTTTTTGAAAGCTATAATACTTACATATGACTAAATAATTTGAAAATAACTGCTTTTTTGTCTGTTGCATCCTATCGTTGTTGTTGTTACTTATACTCGACATGAACTATGTTTACTGTTTATCGTCTGAGGTTTATATTTCGGTGAACATACTACAAATGGATGTTGTATAAGTTGCAATTAAGCCTATTTAGCATTCATTTTGACCGATAAATGAAATAATCTGATAGTATAGATTATTTGATGGCTTACATACTTCTTAGGGCGGATGAATTCAAGAATTATTACACCTATTATTGCTTTGTGTAGTTAAAGCTAATTATAAGTGGAGAAGAGTTATTTCATTTTTGAGATTTTTTACTTTAGTACTTGGATAAATTAGAATTTTTATTTCGTTGTCTTATAGGCTGCTGCACAAAATCTACGAACTAAAATGTTAGCACAAATAAATCGTAATTCAGCGTTAGCTAAATTAAATCTTCCAATTCATATGATTAATAAAGAACAACAACAACAAAAACAATCAACTTCTGACTGGAATCCTCATTCTTCATTTACAATCGATAATACTAAAAGGCATAATGAGTATTCAGTTGCAGATGCTGTAGTACCAAAACACTGTCGTATGACACAATCTGAACGTGAGATAGAATTAGTGGAAGCTCGGCGACTCGATATACCATATTGTCCATTAAAACCTGTTGTTCCAAGATTATTTAAAGAGTAAGTTCAGATATTATCTTTGCATTCTTTAAAATTTCAAGTTGTTTTACTTTCTATAATTTACAGCTGAGTGTAAATAGTTTAAGAAAAACGTCTAAAAGCTTCCGTGAACTTTGATGTCAGTTTGTAGCGCTACATGATTTTTTATATAAAGCTATAGGAGAAAACACATGTTCGATGACGGAAAATCGTAAATGGGATAGGATAAGTTGACAGTTTAAATGCAGTTCACAAGTCCTTAGTAGTAGATATTTACTACCATATACGACTCTGAACTTAGAATTTCTAGATTTGAAGGCCAAGGAAGCCGATTCAGTGTTCTACATTTCGAATTCACTTAATTCATATTAATATAATTTCATCATTCAATGACATTGTCAGTATTTAAATCACTCTACCTCATAATAATTGGCTGACTCCATTACACGAAGCATATATTGACTTGGTTTTATGACATTTTAGGTGATGAATGCAGTTTTATGTTCTACAAAATTAATAAGAAATCAATCTTCGTCACCCACTTAGCGTTAGTTGCCTGAAAAAAGAGGTAACAACCAAAAATATTTTCAGTTTTTGGTCATGTGGTATTACTTAAGAAACATTGTCTCATTGTAAAGCTTTCATTGTATTTCTGAACAGCAGCATAAACTCCTGTTTCATATGGATTATTCAGTCATTTAAAATTAGAAAAAACTACACTACGAGCATTACTAGCCAAATAAAAATGCATACTAACTAAACATAAAAGTATCAGGTTAGTTGTTTGATATTTGAATTGTCGTGGTTTTATGTGAATACTAAATATAGTTGTTTGTATTCGTCAGAGACTGATGAAGTCATGACTGACGGAGTTTATTCTTGAAGTGAGTGAAATAGTTAAAATCACTGACAAATTATGATGGTCACACTGTATCACTAAACGATGGAAGTAGGAATTTAACTAGTAGATTCCTGTCCAATTGTACAGATGGTTCAACGTTCACCTTGAGACAAAGAATTTGGGTTTGATTTCCTGTTGGAATCAAGTGTATACATTGCTGGAAAGTACCATTCTAGGATGAAACACCTGTACAGTTTGATATTTATCAAAATTAACTAATAATTAATATAGGTCAATTGGGATGGTTATTTTTGTGGAGATTGGTTATTTTATTTGATTGGACATATCACAGATTGATGTTGGCAGGGTACCATTGAAAACCAGGAAGCACTGGACAGCTGTTTCGTTTTAGTGTGGAACTCTTCAGCAGTGCGCACCCACGATTCCGCACCAGGGGCTGTGATATACCTGTGATATATCCAATCAAATAAAATAACCAATCTCCACAAAAATAACCATCCCAATTGACCTATAGTAATCAGCTCATTAGTGACTAACTCCAGGATGTTCCTGAAGCTCTAGTGAGGAGTCGTGACTGGTGGAGTTCAGACTCGTCGGGAGTGAGACAGTTATCACTAATGACAATGGATCATCGTCGCGCTATATATATCACAAATTGATGGGAGTGGGAATTCTACCATTGGGTGCCGACCCAGTGGTGCAGATGGTTAGGCGTTCGCGTCAACCTGAAGCCTCTGGTGCGGAATCGTGGGTGCGCACTGCTGAAGAGTTCCACACTAAAACGAAACAGCTGTCCAGTGCTCCCTTGTTGTCAATGGTACCCTGCCAACATCAATCTGTGATATATCCAATCAAATCAAATAACCAATCTCCACAAAAATAACCATCCCAAATGAATAATTGTTAGATCACTAAGTCTGAATCTGAAGTAAAATGTTTTATTTTATTATTGTAAATTAAATACAAAAGTTAATTTGATAGTATAAGTTGACCTGAATTAGATAGCAATTGCAAGCCACGAGGTACTAGGCAGCTGTTTCGCTCTAATTCAGGACTTTTAGGTAGTGCGCAACAATGAGCCCACCAGGGATAAAACCTAAGACGTTCTGGTTCTGCGGCGAATGATCAAATATTGGACCACTGAGTTGGCACTTAATAATTGATATTTTTAACTCAGTTAAATCAAATTATATTTGTGCGACCCTATTTACTGCCATCGGTGGGTAACTGCCTCATACTCGATATGATTGAACTACACCGGTCACATCATCACACTAGAACTTCAGGATTTACCTCAAGAGGCCAGTCACGAGTGAGGTGATATTGATTAGTAATCGATAACCTCTACAACACTCAATTAATGTGTTCAACTAGTCATTGATCAGGAGTTCATTATTATTAATGGGTTTGATTGTTAGCAGCATCATAATTTGCTTTTCGATGTTCCTTAAGTCCATAACACTAACTCTGCAAATATTCTGTATTACACAAATCAGTCATAACTTTCAACTTTTCATCAAAATGTAAAATAAGACAACTTAATTTATTAATTAATGTAACGTAATTGTAGTATATAGCTGAATATGTACGAATTTATCAATATTGTGAATAAGTTCGTTTACAGAATCTTTAATGAAAATATACATCATGAAAGATAAGACATCTCGATTTCATCTGATCCATTAACGTCATTTTACTAATATCCAAAGTGTAAGTATAATCTACATCTATTCCTTCCAGAATAAGATGCTTATATTAGTGCATCAGTGCTGTTTAGTAACAACGCGATAAAAGAGTCATAATCACCAAAACGAACAGGGAACTTTCTCAAATAATCATCATCGGTTCATTATTGTAAACATCGAGTAATCAATGTTACTACACATTCAGCATAGGCCGCCGACCAGAATTCTCTAACTAAATAAGGCCATTTAATATACATGTATCAGTTCAAAATACCACATATTTAGGAGACTTTTTAATACTAACTACTTTTTCGTTAACTCTGCTAGCACTACTCGTTATTCTAATAATCTATTCACTTTACAAGTGAGATTACATAATTTATGACATCAATGTGTTTTTTATACTTTCTTCCTGAATCTTCAAGGTATTAAATGCTTTAAACATTTGTTTATCATCGTTCTATAATTAGTGTCTTCCGTCTAATTTTTTCATGTTATACATGATATAAAGTATGTACATTGATTTGTAAATAAATATTATCATTTAGGTTGTAAAATATCAGAAGACAAACGGCGAAATAAACGAATTCATCTTATTATGCTATATTCGTTGTTCTTTCAGATTTACAAATGGGAAAAACTGTAGGAAATAACAGATTTGTAAAATTGGCTAAAATTGAAGTTAATTTACATCAGTGAATTACTTTAGTTATACAACTATTGAAAAGTAAATGGTTAGAATAAATAGTGTGTTTAATTTCGCAGTAGTTTTGACTGGTAGCCTCTTCATAGATTGAACTTTAGACCGTTAGTATTCTGAGTAAAAGACTAATCATAAATCATTCAATTGATATTCATTTATCCACATTTTCGATTTGCTTCATTTTACGTTATTACACAACTGTCATTAACATAACACCACAGGATTCATTCAATATGTATTATTTCGACCAGATTATGATGATCATAAATGGATTTAAAGAAAGACATGGGTGGCGATATAAGTTGTATAGTTAGGATAAACTATACGCCTACTTAAAATAGCAAATCTTGATAAGCAAGTTGTATATCTTTGACACATACTTTTCTTGGCAATCTATGTTGAAATTACTTTCTTTAATCATTTTACATTGTTATAGTTCTATGTTTGAAAATAAGAATTAGTCGATATCATCAAAGCAATAGCCTACATAAATCGTGAACACATTGAAAATAATTTATTGTTTTCTTTTTGAAACGTGATCATTAAATCGGATTTTTTCTAAAGCTTACAATAAATATTATTTAAACAATACTACTTTTAACATTAATCCTAAGGTATTATGCTCAAATAACATAGACGTGTTCAACTCGTTTACCTTAACTCATATATTAATAATCTGAATGAAATAATGTTCTGATAATCAATCAACTATTAATCATTATAGGTCAGTTGGGATGGTTATTTTGTTGAGAATGGTTATTTGATTTGATTGGATATATCACAGATTGATGTTGGCAGGGTACCATTGACAACAAGGGAGCACTGGACAGCTGTTTCGTTTTAGTGTGGAACTCTTCAGCAGTGCGCACCCACGATTCCGCACCAGAGGCTTCAGGTTGACGCGAACGCCTAACCATCTGCACCACTGGGTCGGCACCCAATGGTAGAATTCCCACTCCCATCAATTTGTGATATATATAGCGCGACGATGATCCATTGTCATTAGTGATAACTGTCTCACTCCCGACGAGTCTGAACTCCACCAGTCACGACTCCTCACTAGAGCTTCAGGAACATCCTGGAGTTAGTCACTAATGAGCTGATTACTATAGGTCAATTGGGATGGTTATTTTTGTGGAGATTGGTTATTTTATTTGATTGGATATATCACAGGTATATCACAGCCCCTGGTGCGGAATCGTGGGTGCGCACTGCTGAAGAGTTCCACACTAAAACGAAACAGCTGTCCAGTGCTTCCTGGTTTTCAATGGTACCCTGCCAACATCAATCTGTGATATATCCAATCAAATTATTCATTTGTTGGGAAATATAAAAATCCTCGGTTTACTCTTAGATGAAACCGTGAATGTTCACTGGTGACTAATATTACAATAAAAACGATACAACTACTCAATAGTTTATAGTTTTCTATCATTATAAAGTTAATTCATAACATAAAACCTTAAAGTATATTCATTGAATTCGTAAAGAAATGAGTTCAATTAGTTTTATTTCAAGTAACAAAATAACTAATGAATAAATACATACTTTGCATAAACAACTATTCTATTTAAATATAAGTTATTATTATCAATGCAAAGTTTTCTTTTATCTTTTGCTTTTTATCTGTTGTTTCTTTTCTTTTTTTCACTTCTAGTTATAATGCTTCATTATATTTTACTGAAGTTGTATTACAATCAGAGACTTGGTTATCTACAGCACGAGATTATTTAGGTCGTTTCTTATTTTGTATATTCATTTATGTTAGTGCTATTGTTTTGTGGAATACAATGGGTTCAGTTATATGGCTTATTTTGAATAGGTAAGTTCAAAGTTATTTTTATGCATTCCTTTTTTTCTTTTCTTTTTTTTTCTTGAATGAAAACAATCATTACTCTTCTTATTCAGTTGATTTAATTAGTGAAAGTATTTTCAATGATACAACTGAACAAAACTTTAATGGATTAATAGATAATATCAAATATTATTAAATAAAATCATTTTTATATGATAAGAATATAGAAAAAATGTATTCATTATACAAAACGACTACTTCTTTCAGTTTACTGTATGTGTAGTAATAACTGAAATAACCTTCATAATTGCCTAAGTGGTGTGGGGGTGATGGTGAGGGAGGTGGCAGAACAAGCTAATAGTACTTGTCCTATCACTATGATTTAATGGATTCAGTAATTGTGATTAGTTTTCACTATACCTGAGTGACTAAAGCTTTCTACAGTGGTATGGAGAGAGAAGAAGAACACTGACTGAAAAAAATTAAGACCAAGTTGTTTATTGGATGAAAACAATGGCTTTTATGTATCATAAAGCTGATCAATCACTAACAGTAAATACGAAATACAGCAAAGGCTGAATTAGGGGGGTTGTATAGTGTTCGGAATAATATGGTCATAATAAGGTTATGATAAATCTGGAAGAAAAACACAACTGACAACAGTTAGTGAATTTACTAATAGCTCACAGTTTGAGCAATATAAATATCATAGTTATAAAAAGTTCAGTAAGTACAGTTTAGCAATAATGGTCCTGATAACATCAAGAATAGACTCGACAAATTGTGATTTCAATTCTTTCGCCAATGTAACAGAAGAAAGGAAATGAATTGGTTTATGCTCAAATTGTATTGTAGGGATTATTTAAAACTTGTTCCTTGTATTCATCACAGATGTATCTCAGTGCATTTTATGGAAAACTAAAGAGTTCTGTTCTAAAACGCGATAGTTGTTCAGTGTTTTAAGACTTTCAGTGATGACCAGTCAAGACAGATTTCTGATGAATAAGAAATGCTGAATGAAACCAGTTTACCTAAAACCATCTCAACTTGACTGCAGTAATGAGCCCAATAGATTTTCAACATTCTTCAGACAAGTCGTGACTGTTTGCATTCAAATAAATAAGGTAGTGAGAAATTTATCGTCAATAGCCTTAAATGATTGTCATTCGATATCACAAATTTACTAAAATGAATACCCTACTATCGATGGCTGTTATAATGGTGTTGACGATTAGGAATTTATCATAAGAGCTGAACTTTCCTAGGTTCAATATTTGGCTAGGTTATAGTTACTCACTGCTGAGGAGTTTCATGCCAAAACAAAACAGCTGTTCAGTGTCCTTTGGTTTCCAATAGTAACCAACACTGACTAACTTATATCAAATACGAATAATAAGTTACTTTTAAAAGTTTCAACAGTTTCGAGTGGAAACTAAATACATTTATATCGAATTAACTAATTGATAAAATAAACTCACTTCGTATATTGTATGAAGGTAATATATTTTGTGGCATTGTACAAGTAGTTACCCCTGCCATTAACGTTGGGCATCTTTTTATTTCTTGAAATCAAAATATTTTAACACAGCGGAAAGCATACACTTAGAAAAGAATTGTATGCAGTATTTGATCGGATGCTGGATTTTAGAAGTTATTTTGATAAATATGTTCTTTGAATCTATTCAACTAAGAAAGACAGCTTTTGGTAAACAATTCTTCTGATATGAAATGTGTATCTTAAGAAGTTGCCAAGAAGTGTATTTTATTTTTCAATTTTAGTTGTCCATATTATTTTGCACTATAATTCTGCAATAAGCATCTTAGTTGTTTGTTAGCACTTTTATTACTCGCCTGTTATATCATTTCTTTTGTAATCTAAAATAATGCATCACTGTATATTCAGATGCTGTCCTGTGAGACAATAAAATCTCTTTTGTAATATTGAACTCTTTTTTTTACGCATACATTTCATGGGTCTTCAATAATCACATTAAAGTGCAGATTTTAATAACAACAACAACAACAACTCATCTTATACGTTCGGATTAGGTTATATATATTAGCAAAAACACTCGTTTAGTATGTTTCTAGCAGACTCAATTTCATTTTAAAGAAAGGAACTATTCAGAAAATTTAAATCAATGTAACTTGTTATAAGATTATTGTTTAAAAAGATTTCTTATTTCACAGCAACTTTATATGTAGATGTACGTTTAAATTTGAATTTTATTTTGTTACCAAAGCGACAGGCAGTAACTGACGATGAACACTTAATGTTTTACATATAACATGCTGTCGTGTTTTTGTCTATTGGCTGTAGTTCCGATTTTTGTTTCAACATCGTAAGAAGCAACCGCTAACCTTATACACGAGTTGGTCACTGTAAAGTGGCCAATTAGATGTTCACCAAGTCCTTTATAGTGCTGATTAAATTCTATTGATTATGTTGTAATGTGGTTACGGCATGATCGATAGAATTCAGTCAATGCAATAAAGTACTTAACGAACATCCACTTGCCCAATAAATATTGATCAACCAATATATACATCACAGTCCTACAAACGGGAGGAGATCAGTCGAAACTCAAATAAGCTCAGTGGTAATAGTCGTAGACTGTGTTGCTGAGTAACCCAAGATCAAATCCGCAGGGGAGTACAAGTTCTACTAAACAGTGTAATTACGCTTAACTGATGAATGCTAAATAGCACGAAACCGAAATCTAGGATTTCCTGCTGACTATCCTCTCCTCTTTTAAACCACCTTCCAACTGTTGATCTTATGTAAGAAAAAAAACAATTTTGCATTAATCGTGATAAGCAGTAATGCAAAAAAAACATAAATTATTCAGTTATGAAATAAGTTAATTTTTTTTATTTTAATTAAGATGGTTATTTTTGTGGATAATGGTAATTTATCACAAATTGAGGAAAGTGGGAATTCTCCTAATGGATGCCGACCTAGTGGTGCAGGGATTTAGGCCCTCGCCGTCAACCTGGAGCCCCTGGTGCGGGATCTGGGGTGCATACTGCTGAAGAGTTCCACACTACAGCAAAACAGCTATTCAATGGTCCCTGGTTTCTAATAGTACCCTGCCAACATCAATCTGTATCATATTCAACCAACTAATTTCTATTTATCATAATTACATTGTAAATATTGATAACATTTTTGCAATAACTGTAAATACACTTGTTTTATTCACCTACAGAGAATTGAATGTATCTAATGAAATTATAAATCTATTCTGTAAAACAATTAAATTGATTATAAATTAAGTTTTTCTATATAAAAATTTATACAAATAATTAAAATTCCACAAATGTCTCTTTTTTTTTTAGAAAATAAATGTAACGATATTTCAAATGATAAAGTAATTTTAATCGTATACTTTAAATGTTGGAGGGGGGGAGGTTGAAGATTGTATTTGTGTGTGTGCAAGGGGTGGGGCTGTGTTTTTATACCTCAGCAACAAAAAGAAGTGACAATAAAAATGAAATATTGCATAAATTAATTAATTCAATTAGGGATGAAAGCTTAGGCATTAACTAAATAATTTAGTAGTTTGCATAATGTCTGTCTACTAATGAAGTGCTAGTATCATATGGTGTTAGGAGAGTTACTTAACATTAATCATTAATGAATATGAAAAGTAATATTCACCTGATCTGTATTATTTGATTATTTTTAATGATAGTTTTGAAGTATTTACTTGCAACTAGTCTGTTTTATGGTGATATTTTCACAGAATTATTGAAAGTAATGGATTAGTTGACAAGTGACTTACATTTATCACATACATAGATATAATCAAAAATGATTACATTAAATAGTATTGGATAATTATTCAGTTTTCAACTTAATGTTCGTGAAAGTCTACGATTTAAATTATTTCATATTAAGATTGTTGGAAGTTTCAGAAAGCATAAAATAAATGAAACAGTAACCTACAAAGATATCAGAGTTTAAGAAAGAATACTGTGAGTCAGGACTCGGAAATTATATCTCAACATAAAAGTTAGGCTAATAAATGTTCAGTTGAGGTGGTTTTATGAAGTTTGGTATTAAGTTTAGTTGCATCGCAGGTTGATCTTAATGGGGTCCCAATGAAAACCAGTGAGCACTGGACAACTGTTTCGTTCTCATTTACCCTTAGTGAATTGATGAAAGAGGTAAGGAAATATTTCTTTTTATTTAATTTTTCATCGCTACTATATGATAATACATTACAATAATAATGTAATCTATACCAATCGATCGAAACCCATTTGGATAACGATAGTATAAATTCAAAAATGATTAAATATATGACTAAAGATGTAAATGGATCAATCATAGTACTCAAAGATTTAAGTTTGTAAATGAAGGAATTAAAACGTAGCGTAGATCAATAATGAACAACGAATTAAAAAAGAAATATTTGTTGGTTCCGTTCGTTTTTCTAAATGACTAAATTGTAATCTTTTTATTTCATGTTTAGTAATATTTAAGTTAAATTGTGAATGGCAAGTGAAATCCAGGACGCGCGTTTTGTCCTATTTGCGACTCATCGGCTAGATGTACCTGCATCCAAATGTTTGTGTTCACAGTGGTATTTTAACTCAGTCCGCTTCGGGCAAAACGCCACCGCGTTGACCGCTAGACTACTGATTCCAGACAATGACACTTGTGCAAGGGGGTGCATAGGTATTTGGATGAACTTGTATCTTCCCGTTGATTTGTTGTGGATTGAAGCTGGCTAGTTTCTGTTGCTATATGTGCATTTTGAGCGAACGGCCTAGATATAGCGATTATTCACAAGTACATCCAGCCAACAAGTCTCAAATAGGACGAAACGCGCGTACTGGATTCCACTTGCCAGTCACAATCCAACTTAAATAATACTTGTGAATAATCGCTATATCGAGGCAATCCGCTCAGAATGCACATATAGCAACATAGACTGGCCAGCTTCAGTCCACAACAAATCAATGGAAAGATACAAGTTCATCCTAATATTCATATCTAATAGTTTCGAATTACTTAAATTCTAAAAGAAAACTTCTACTTTTTATCTTGAATATTAAAGTTTCATGTATATATCTGTTAGCCTGAATGTTTATGATCGTTTAAAAACAACTAGACTAGATACTATACCCATTTATTTTTCTAAATGATTATTTATTCGATAAAGGAAACAAACTATGATGGAAAGTAAAATGAGTGACTACTTAATTAAGTTAATTGTATATTGACATATAATTGAATCCCCTTTAAGATAAAGCTTCACTTATAAATAAACTTGTTACTTTGATATCTTATAACGTATAAATTTTCTAATATATCAGATAAGCATAACTATCGAAATTTTCAAGCATAACTATACAATCTTAAACGGTCATAAATATATTTATCTTTACACACTGTAATTGTGAGTACTACAGAACACTAAAAGCTTTAATTTAATTATCTTTACACTACAATTTACTTCATTTCAATTACTTTTATGTTCAGTTTTATGATAACAAACAATTCTTAGAGTAAGATTTTTTTTTACTTTAAACTAAAATCAAATGATTACTAGAGTCGAAACTTGATGAGCAATCAATTCAATCAACTTTAGATTATTTCTAAAAGTAAAAGACCTAATAACATTGATTGGAATCAAATATAGGCTAATAGTATAGAGTTTCTAATTACAAAGAAATAACTGTACTATGGTTTGTCATATTAAGAGTATGTATATTTTGTTTAACTCAACAAAACTTGAGATGAATCCTGGATATCACTACGATGAAAATTATTCTTGAATAAGCCTTTCAAATTAGTAGGTTATCATATGACATTACATGTTTAACGTTTAACAGAATTCCAAACAACTTAAGTCGATAAGACAACATAAAACAGACTATTTAATGTTGTAAATGACCACATGAATATACATTTTGCGTAAGTATCGGTATTTTGATGTGACAGAGTACATTACTAAGTACGTGCCATTCGGTCGATATATATATATATATTAACATTTGCTATATATATATATATATATATATATATATATATATATATATAAACATTTGCTATTCTTTTATTTACCACAGGCTTAATCTTTTACCCCAAAGGATATTATTTAAATCAGATGTTTTCAGCTGGCAACCAATAGATGTACCACAACAATTATGAATGCTAGAAACAAAAAGAAGGACAAGAAATTCATTATATTATGTTCATTTTCCTACTTACAGTATTAACAACATGCTCATTCATTTGCTACCACTATAATGACATTCAAAACTACTCACTATCTTTTTTTTTTGATAAATTTAACTATTAAAAACTGACGTTTATCTAGATGATAAACAGAAAATAATAATAAACCGGTTAGTCAAAACTACGCGTTCATTATGCTAACTACGGTAAAATACATCAAACTGCTTGATTTTAAACAGTATTCCAATCACTTTTTTTTTAAAAAAAAATAGAATTCAAATATGATTGTTTTTATTGTAAATGTAGTAAATTATATCTGGGTTCTGTTTATCGCTTAATCAATTCCATTCATTTTATCTTAATCATACTGATTGTATTCAATTATCATTACAATCAATCGGTTAGTGTTATATATTTTTTCTTTGTAATAATTAACTTATAGCCAATGTAGAAATGTTTACAATTGTCGTTGTTGTTGTTGTTTTTTCTCTTAAAGAAATAAATGAATAAACATGTAAACAAAGTATTTATAACATTGAGAACAAAAAAAATCACAGTACATCTGTAGACATTTTGTGTTGAAATTAAATTGTATGTTTTAATCAAGATAAATAAATAAATAAATTTTTATGTGTATTTCAACATTTTGTAACAAAAATTATAAATGTTAGTTAACTTTTTTTTTATTTATTTCAATCAGTTATTTAGTGATTCAATTAATACTCATATATACACGTACTTTTTTGTACTAAAGGAACACAATGTATATGCGTTACTAGCAGTTTAAATATCTTTATAATTAAATGGATTGATAAATTTACTCATGTACTAGACATAGATTTGATTTGAGCTACACTTCAGTTAAGTGACGACTTGTAATACAACTCGGTTGATAAAACAGATAATATGTTAAGCGATTTGATGATCGGCAACCAGTTTTTTTTACCAATGGTTCCCCCCCCCCGCTTCGCCAAGCCACTAGATCTAACTAGTTACACCGTTGCTTAAATCTGGTGTACTTAACGTTGTATGTTCGTTGACTTCGATTACTAAAAAATAAGGAAAATACATTATATTTCAGCCAGTCGATATACATAGCTAAGCTAAAAAATGTGCTTGATAATTAACACAATTGACATAACCACATACAGTATTAGAGGGTATGAAGTAATTTATCAGGATCGCCGAAAATATCATATGTAATTCCTGTGATGGGGTTTGGAGTGAACTTGTTGGGAATAAAGATCACTAATCTATATTAAAAAATAAACAAGTAAAACTAATAGGCCTTCACTTAATAATACAACAATATCAGTAAATTCTTGGATTGATCGCGATTTCTGAGCTAGATGTTTATTGATTGTGGAGCTTTCATCGTCATTCTGGACAATTTCTTTAAGTTAAACTTTTAATAAACGTGATCTACGTAGTTTCCTCTAAAAAAGACTATCATCTTGTTCTGCCCGACCTTACATTAAACTGATTGCTGACATTTGTTTTTGTAAATTGCATCTACTTCAATTTGTTTGTTGATTACCGATTGACCTAAATGTCAGGCTTCTAAAAATCTCTAGTCTTCACTGATTCCTTATATAGCTCCCTTCTATCAAAAGTTTTCGCCGATAAAAGCTCCGCAAATTAAACCATCCAGCTAAGAGATCGCTATCAAACCATCCACCAACTACTGTCCTGAGCTACAAATATCCTCTACATTAGTAAATTGCTTACAATCAATTTTCTATATGCATATTACAAATTGATGGAAGTGGGAATTCTATTATTGGATGTCGACTCAGTGGTGCAGATGGTTAGGCGTTCGCCATTAATCTGAAACCCCTGGTGCGGAATCTGGGGTGCGCATTGCTGAGGAGTTCCACACCAGAACAAAACGACTGTCCACTGCTTCCTGGTTTTTAGTGGTACTCTGTCAACATCAATCTATGACATTCAATCAAATTACGAATATAATTTAATAATATTAAAGTATTTCATTGCTTCTATGTTAAATTCTAACCTATTGTTAAGGTATCTTTCTACATTCAATTAACTCTCTAAGTTTTACGTTTAGCAAATCTTTTTTTTGATGAACTAATCGATCATCAATAATCATGAAAAAATGGATTGCTCTAAAGTAAGATAATGATGAAATGATTTATTCAACTCTTTAGAATTAAATATTTTAGAATGTTATTTTTAGAACTTGATTATATTATATATTCTACTAGATCAGATACTTTTACATTATGCATGATATCTGTAAGAAATGAAGGCGACAGGTTCAATTCAAGTATGTCAACTATGCCATTGTTGACTAATTATAAACTGAATATACAAGAAAATAGAGCTATCTAACGCGCGTATATCAAAAAGGTAGAATCAATTCAAAGTTGTTTTCTATTATTAACACATTTCTTGTAAAGCTCATATTTACTTCCATAAAAAAACCTTAATAATAATAATAAACCACTTTCACAATGAAGATATTTATATGAACGCAATTTTACAAAATGAAAAAAAAAATAATTTCAGTTTGGCAAGTGTAGTAGTCTGTAGATCGTAATCGTAAATCACAAATTCCCATTCATTTAGTCATTAATAAAAATTAACGTAGAAGCATATAAGAAAAAGAAAGGAAACATACAGACAAAAATATAAAAAAGTACAAAAAGGGCGAATGAAAAAAAAATAGCAGAAGGAGGAAAAACAATTAGTTCCCATAACAATAAGGTTAGTATAGCAATAATTGTGGATAGCTATCGTTTATACGTTATATATATATATATATATATATATATATATATATATATATATATATATATATATATATATACATTAATGTTTATAAATTGGTCTCATTCATTATTTTATTTTTTACTTGCATAACTAATAAAAACACTGAAAAAAAGAAGCAAAATCAGGAAAAAATGTACAAAATAAAAAACTAGTTAACAAAACAACATGACAAAAGGAAGAAACTGTACACATTAAGCAAGAGAAGAAAAACAATAGAAAGCAATTAACCATACAAAAATGTTCAACCAACAAGGAAACGCTAACTTACCATTACATATATCATTGGAAATTAAGCATAACTAAAGGAAAGAGAATGAATCCAAGCAGTATAGTAATAAACACTTTGCAATTATTTAAAAAGCACACAAAAACATTTAATAATATATGCATATTATTGAATAGATTACAATTGTTTACTACTACTACTAATAATAATATTAAGAGTAACGATCATCATGGCAATAAATTCTGTAAAGAATTACATAAGAAGAGGATTAATAGATCAGTTGCTATGTGATAATTTAAAAAAAAACTTAATTTAATATGAATGTTTGATTAATATTAAATTATAGAAAATAATTGTTATTAAACAAAAAAAGAGAAATTAAATAATTTCAAAGTTTTTCTCTTCATATCTCTCATCAAATAAAAGTTATTGTAAATGACATAACAAACAGTATACAATTCTTGTCTCATTTCTATTTAACTACTTAAAACAACACTCTATTAGAACAAGAACAAATAATTTTTCTCATAATCAATTAAAGAAATAAACAATAAATTTTCTTTTGAATAAAACACTGTAGAAGAAAAAAATGTGATCAATCATAATTCATCTATCAATATTTACAAGTACAAATTGAGTAATAACACATGTATTCCTATGTGTATAAATGTTAAAAGAAAAAGAAAAGAAACAAGAAGAAAACAATGATAAACAAAGAAAAAAAATGGATAGTTACATTGAAAATTATTCGGTGTAGATTGAATATCAAAAAAAAATTAATGAGAAACAAAATACCAAAAAAAGAAAGAAAAATTAACTGAATTATAATTATGAAGTGAAAATTAACACGTAGACAAATACATAGGCAGATAGATACATATCAATACAAATGAAGAAATATCATTAGTTAAGTTTATATAAGAAAAGTAGAAGAAAAAAAAGTATAGGAATTTATTGACTAAGCAATATTAAATGTTAAATTATGAATATTTTCAATAAATTTATTTATATATATAACATTAATAAGAAGAATATATCTATCACATGGTTATGGTAATTTCTATAAATACAATCTGTAATGTACACAACAATTGTGAAAATGAAAATTGAAAGAAATGAAAACAAAGAAAACTTATGAATAAAATATAATTTCTTGGTAAGTATAATAGAGAAGTAGACTGAAGTATTTAATAGAAAAGAATTAAACGAAGAAAAAAAAGTATATCTACTTAAGATTGATCCATGCGTAATTTAGCCATATAATCAGATAAAGGTGAATTGTTAAATTGATATGCTGCTGTTGAAGCTGTTACAACAGTGGTTGATGAAGATGATGTTGATGCTGATATTGGAGCTGATGATGATGACGATGATAACGATGGAATACTATCATTACTTAATTTTCTACTTTTTGTTGAATTAAATTCATTAAATTTATTCAGTTCATATAACTGGTGCTCCATATGGATAGCTTCAGAGAATGACCTAACAGTGTGAGTTAACGAAGAAATAAAAAAAAATTAAAAGCAATAAAAAAGGAGATTAACAATAAGAAGAAACTTTAACTTATCTATGCCAAGAAGAAGTATTTCTAAGCAGTGAATATGACTAAAGTTGGGTTACGACCAACAGTTGGATAATGAACAAGTGTTTCAGCCGATCAGAAACTCGTCAGTTGGATGCACATATTAATCCATAGTAATAGAGGTCATACTATATACCAATCGCTTCAAACGATAGCACGTTATACACTGAGCTACTGTGTCTAGATAACTACTAACTAGTTCACCATGAATGATGTTATATATATTCAACGGATAATTTTCCCATTGTTATTATTAAGGATTGAATTTAATCATTCTCTTTACTATAAACTTATATTATAAATAGTCTTAAACACTAACCGAATATCCTTAAACTCTGCGTACTCATTTCATTATTCCTAAAATATTTTTATAATTATGTACTCTGTTTCTGTTTGCTTCTGTGAAGTTGTATGTAATTATGTGCATAACATGAGTAGAATCTCTCTATTCTACACTGTTTATTTTTCCTTATTATAGATATGATATCTTAGCTTCTATACTAGTAAGACATTTTACAGAAACTGCTACATCCTATGAATGTGTAAAGATGTATTACTTCCGCTCTGTGTATGAATTTCAACTTCTTTATTATTATTATTATTATTATTATTATTATTATTATTATTATTATTCAACTAATAATCTATAATCTATGATTAAGAAATTTATCAACGCATCTATCATAGTTTTAACAACTCTACAGTAAATGTTCAATTCCACTAATTAATGATAAAACATTATTCTGAATGAATTACTCTTATCTTATTTAACTACTTGAATATACACCTAGAAATTGATATGAATTATTCTATAATCAATTACAGAATATATACTCATTATTATTATTATTATTAGAAATTGACATATATGATTACAAGTAGACAAATACATATTCTATTACCAGTAGTGTCTAGTCAAAATGGTTTTATTATTTTTAAATTTTAAATTGAACTAAACAGATACACATACATTACACACACATATCCTTTGGATTATAAACAAGAAAACAATGACACTGTATCTAATTTTATGTATTCATAAAAACAACAGGAAACAAAAATTAAGTTGTCTATTTAAATCATTTAGTTAGTGATTAAAGATAATCAAATAACATAAATGTAATAAAAAACAGAAAATGATTTAAAAATTTCATTAACCTATTTATGTAGAGACAAAAAAAAAATATAATAACAAGTCTAGTCCATTCATTTTTATAAGAACTATTATTATCAAAAGCTATTTATAGGCAATGAATTAGTATTGATTAGATACAATGTAGTAAAAGTTAAATGAAAGTGTTATAAAGTATGCATAGATGTATGTATGATCGACATACAACCTGACACGTATGCATTGTCATACCTCTAAAACACAGAGAGATTAGCATCAGACAGTAGAAATTACTTCAAAACCAAGAAGAGTGAACATGTAGAATATGGTTCAGGGAAAAAGAGATGGAGCGTGGAAAAAGTTATGAAATAATTTCAAGCATACGATTTAAGGGAAGACAATGAATGGATACATCTGCGCCATTGTGACCAATTTTGAGCCATGTCACCCAGAGTTTCTAGCCACTGGTTACGGTGTTTGCGAGAACTCTATCCAAGTAGTCTGTAGCTACCGACACGACTCAAATCAGCAGTCAGTGACTTCAGGGACTGATGTCATGTTTTGGTTTAGCCACCCCTAACTCTCTTCCATCCTGCTCCTATATCAGTCAACATCGCGAGTCAAGGCAGATGATGGTTAAGCATATGTAACACATTTCCCAACCACCCAGATCGATGAAGATTCACAACCTCACCGACTGATTTACCACCTTTGTCTAATACCCGTCATATAACCTCTCTATTACCTACCCGAATAACATGCAGGTTTTTTTTATGTTTAAACTTGACAATATTACACTAATCGGTACATAGTTTGACTAACATTAACTTCTAGACTAGTTAAGATTAGATAGTTGACAGTAGAGCATGTATCAACATCTATAGTGACTGATTTTAATCTATTTAACTCAGTGAAATGTGTATGACTGTAGAAAAGCGATTAGATCTGATAATTCTGGGAGACAATGCACAATTTTGTTCAAAATTGTAAATAAGCCGTGTTAGAAAATATCAATTAGCACAAAAAAGATTAGTTCATGATTTCTTGCAGATCAACTTCCGATTATTTAACCGTAATAAATATTTATTAATCAGCAGAGATATAATTCACCAAGGTTTCTAAATACAGTACGGAAAGCGATGATCAGTCAATTAAAAGTGATAGCCGTCAAATTCCAGTGGTAATCAAGCGAGATCAATCTATGAAGAATACGAACAAGGTTAAATACCAGTCTCCACAAAGCCGCCTCAGCTCACAAGTGAGTAAACTTCTAGTTGTTCCTGAAGTTCGAGGGAGAAAGTGAAACTGATGGAGTTCTGACAAGTCAGCATTGAGAAAGTAACCAGCACTGATTGATCCTAAAACCATATCAAAAACTGATTGAAGTGATGAATTTATCATCGGACGTCAACTCATTAGTGCTGATGGTTAATCGTTCACTGCATGACCTGGAGGTACTGGGTTTACCTTCCCGGCTATATAAAGAGTATGTGCTCTTGAATCTCATACTACAACGAAACAACTACCCAGTATTTCCTAGTTTCTAATGGTACGCAACGGTCAGTCAGTCAGTTACAACGTAGAACTTTGTACATGAGTACAACAGTTCAAGTTGCCATGGCTCGACTAGCAGATAGAGATTAAATTGTCGGATTGGAAAAAGCCAATCTAGCCTTCTGTAACCCGAAAGCGATATTTAAAAATATAAATGTCAGGCATAATCTATTGACTTGTTAGATTTTCTACTACAGTCCAGTAATCTGCATTCCAATGTTTATTTACGTTTTAAAATTCCTAACTTATACGCAATAATTTGTTGTCTGTGGAAAACATGTGTCGCTTGAAATAACATATCAACGAGTGAATATATATATATATATATATATATATATATATATATATATAAAGGGAAATCGATGCATGACCTCAGAGATAACATTATTAAGCCAGTTGGCTCTTAATGCAAATCGGAAATTGAAATAAATGATACGTAACAGATGTGACGCACACCATGTAACGATTGATATCGATTAAAGAAATTTAAAATAATAACAGCAACATAATCCATAGCCTACATTGCAACAGTTTCTTCTGAAACATTTGTAAAACACTTCCATCCAGTTTTTGCATGATGTCGAATTGTAGCCATTAGATTAACAACAGCTTCTGGTCTTGGTGGACGAATCAATTCAGATTTCGGTATCCAATATAAAGCATTCATCCAAGCTTCTTGGGCTCCATTAATATTTACACATTTATTTGGTTGTTCAATATTCAATATTGGCATCCAATGTGACTGTGAAGCTGGTAATAGTAATGCATTTACACACGATGTAATACAATCAGCCACAGTTGTAGGAGAATAACCACCTTCTAGCGCCAAGACTATCCGGCTATTTGATATGGACATACACTAGAATGAAACAAGCATGAAGCAAACGTATTAAGATGAGAAAAAGTGGTCATCGTAATGTAATGAGTAGAATATATGATCCATACCTCACCAATTATCAAGTTTTGTCGATCAGTGACTTTAGTATTGTAGCAACAATATAAACTCCAAATACTCTGATTTCTAGTGGGTACAGAAAGTCTAGGCATATTACTAAGCAACTATAAAAATACTAACTTCTGTATCTAAAGTCAAGTTTTTTTTCAATTGATAGAAACAGTTTTGACTACCAACAACAATAAAGACTAATTTCAAAGTTCTTCATTTACAAATATCTTAAAGTCAGTGAAAAAATCACTTTGTGACTGTAGTGAAACAAATATTCTTCTGCTTAGTAAGTGATTAACAATGTGATTCTCACTGAAGTTAAAATAACGCTATCTTTTTTATCACGATACCTGATGCGTAATCCATGCAAATAAGCCAGCAGATACAGAATAGCCGCCTAATGCTTCACCATGTCCATAAGCAGCATCGTAGCCAGCTGAAATTAATATAATGTCCGGTTGAAATTCATGCCCAACAGGTATGACAATAGAACGCATTGCAGCTAAATACTCAGCATCACTTAGACCTAATAATGGTTCATTTGCTGCAACAGAATGAGGAAGCTGATGTTGATACGTATTCGATAGTAATGGTGCATGTTGTGTAGAATGCTGCTGATGAAGCTGAATAGGATTCGTTTCAGACAATAAGCAATCTGATCTTTCTGAAGATGATTCGATTGATTGTGATAAACAGTATGAACACACTCGACTACTTCCTGTACTCGTTTCCTTATTTGGTTGACATGTACAAAATGGGATGATATCTGAATTCTGTCTACTTCCTATAGACATTGAATGTCGGAAGAAAAAGGATGAAGCAGATGATGAAGATTTGATTTGCTTGAAATTAGATTGGTCTGAACAACTTTGAAGATTATTAGGTCCACTACTTTTACAATATTTTTGCTGTAAGAAAAAAAATATGTAAGACGGCAATAACAATTCAATTTAAAGTGTACGCTCTAAATATGATTTATATTAAAATTTCCAACACACCATTATCAGGGTAATCAAATCAAGATGTACATATATGACAAGTAACAAAGAATGAATATCAACAATGGAAAACTATAAACTTTTACTATTAATCTCATTCTCATTGAATAAATTGGCAGCTATAACTAGGCTCAGTAGATAATGCGTCAATCTTCGAATTGAAGGCTATTTGGTTCATGTCCAGG
The DNA here is from genome assembly GCA_034768735.1 of Schistosoma mekongi. Classification (NCBI taxonomy): domain Eukaryota; kingdom Metazoa; phylum Platyhelminthes; class Trematoda; order Strigeidida; family Schistosomatidae; genus Schistosoma; species Schistosoma mekongi. The sequence goes on along the minus strand of CM068306.1, from coordinate 70,951,738 downwards.
TGTGAACATCAAAACTTGAATCCAAGTACAGTCAGATGACAAGTTATCAACAGGTCAGAAGGAGCGTTCTTGATTTTCCTCCTAGCTGTAGTTTCAACTTTACTAAAAGAGTACTCACTGTGAAGGAACATTTAAAAAAAAGTATAATTGCACAATCCAGCAGCATATGTATATAAACAGTTGAGTAAGTTGAGAAGCGTAGACGAATATCATGAAAGCTAAATGATGAGTAGATTTTACAAAATGAAATTGAATTTAGAACAGGAATAGCGTAATAAGTGTAAAACGATATTATGAGCTCTTCCAATGAAGTATGTTTAAATAGAAGCTTTCTCTTCGATAAAGAATTCATTTAAAAGCATGATGTATTATGTTAGCAGTAGTTGAAGAACTCAGTTTTCAATGAGTAAATAACAAATTTGAAACTCAGCTACTTAGATTCGATATGTAAAAAAGTCTGGTTCACATTTTGTAAATATGTGTTACAATAAATTCTTTGGTCACTTTTTGTAAAATAGATAATATTCCAAAACTAAAGATTGAATAAGTTTCAATATAATCAAATTATAATTTAGTTATCTTTCTACATCGATTGTTTATAAAGTTTTGCATACAGTAAATAGATAAGTAAAACAATGAATAGCTTACTTTATCCTGTGTTGATCGATTGGCAGCATTCTATAAAAAAGAAACAATAAGAAAACAATCATTTCAACGGTGTCATACTGTATAACTTACAAATACCTGAATAAACAAGTAACATATCTAACAGATAAGCGACAAATCATTTTGAAATGGGATAATGTTTTTTTCCAAAAAGATGTAGTTCGGATGTGTTGCATCAACTAAAACTTACTGATAAGACATTCTATTTCCTTTAAAAATAGATTGCTATTGAGATAAGAAAGGAGTAACCTTCTGCAGAATTTTCTCTAACTTCATGAATCATATTTTATCACAATAGATAAAAATATGAAGGATTATTGACTGTACCGTGAGTCATTTTTATTGAATGAAAATGTTGCAGTTCATCTAGGAAATACGCACTCGTGTAATCGATTTTGAGCCACAATATTGGTAAGAATTAGCAATACCTCACAGTAACTTATATCGGATTAGGTACAGAAGGACTCCGATGTGAATTAAGAACCTTAGATAGAAAGCTACCTAACATGAAACTCTATCACAGATTCTTCACTGAATATTTTATATATTAATGATAGATCAGATAGCTTAATAGTTTACAATCATTCGATCAGAAAACTCATCCTCTAAAATCTACCTGAGATCCAAGATGATTTAGAGAAACATTAGTAGGGTCACTTTTATCAAATTAACCGTGCAGTTGTGTGCATGAGTAAGCAGTCGTAATCTTAATTTCTGGCGGAAATTACCATTATGCTAAATAATCAGATATCAAAAATGAAAATAACCTCTAAATCAATAAAAAGTCGCTTGCTTTCCTAAAAAGTGGAGGGATAAGATTGGAAAAAGATTCTATTGGTGAAGGTGTTGTCTCTCAAATGGACCATTTAATTACAGAGATTTTAACGATATTTTAGGAGGGGTCGTCAGCATCAACTTATGACAAAAGTGAGCTATCGTCGTTCCTAAGCTACAAATTCTCCCTGTTCTTTTAAAATATTAAAAAACCACAAAAGTAAGTTTTCTAGAATGATTTATAAAATATTACAATGATTCACACCAAAAATAACTTGTATACAAAATAAATTGACAAACAAAAAGCATAATACTCACTTGGAACCATCGTTTTCTTCTTTCATCCGCATTTAAACTATAGGTGTTCAAAGAAGAAGAAGTTGATCGACGTTTCATTTGTGACCTAAGTGTTTCAAAATAAGCATAATCATTACTGCCACCTGCACAACTGTAAGGATTCTCCCATGCAACATTTATTAATTGAGCTGAGTTGGGATCTACCTTATTTTTATTTTTTATATCAATGTCAAATGAATTTGATTTATTTAAAGAAATATTGCTGTCTGAATTTGGTGCATCAGTAGCACTGATGGTTGAAGTGTGATCACTATCACAAGATATAATCCGTGATAATTGGTTTTCTTCCATACAGTTAGAAACAGAACCAGTACCAGGAAAAAATGTCCCATTATCATACCTATGTAGGCTTAAATAAACTAATCCAGGGTGTGTTGTAGCTAGTTTGGTGCCATTACCATGATGTATATCCCAGTCGAGAATAAGAACTTTTGAAACAATGCGTTCACGTAGTAAATGCAATGCAGCTATTGCAACAGAATTAAAATAACAAAAACCCATTGCTTGATCAGGTTCAGCATGATGACCAGGAGGGCGAACAATAGCAAACCCATTACGAATATGGTGTTTCGCTACTCTGTAGATAAAATAAGGAAATGAGAAAGAGCTATTATTATACAAATTTCAATAATAAGTATTAACCCACTATATAAGAAAAGCTGTAATAAAAAAGACAATGAATAACAATTTTATGTTGATTCTACACTCCTTAAAATTAAGTAGACATTAACTATTACAAGATTAAGTGAAGGATTTACAGGTTTGATGGTCAATAGAATGTTATTAGATTATTTCTATAGCATATACCTTTGTATATTGATCACTGAATAGTGATGCAAGGAGGATATGTGACTTATCCAGTGTCTTTTCCTAATTTTTTTATCAGCTGGAAGTTGATTTGTTCTCTGTTACAGTAAACTGTTTTTGATGGTGTCTAACAAACAAATCCGAAGTATCTTACGTAGACAACTGTTTATAAATACCTGTGTCTACTGAATAATGGTTTCTGTAATTTACCAAGTTTTAACTTCATACAACAGGATTATTTTGACATTTGTATTACTATAAATATAACCAACTAAATAATCATTTGGCATAAATTCTTTCCCATGCGTTTTTTTGATTAGTACACATGTGTCGTTCACCTCACATGATATTATATATGGATACCAGTAAATATGGTAAGAAAATGTGCATATTTCAATATTGTTTTGCTTCTTAAGGTATTAGAAGAGTCTATAGAATAAATTGATTCATTCTTAAAAAATTTACTGAAGTTAATTATAGTTTTATCGGTATGTAAACAATGAAAGATTCGCGTATAATATTTCAGTCTATAATTTCAAACTAAATAAATGTTGAAATTCCTCAACATTTTATATGACCACTTATAACCTGTTTTATCAATACATGCATACAAGTATCTAATACAGTAAAAGAAGAATGGATTGGAAATATAATTCTAATATATACATGATCACACATACAGGTAGTATCCATATACAGCTAAATTGTTATTTACACAGGAAAAAAAAACCATGAAAATGAGAATAACGGTGTCGGAATTATTAGTACCCTATAATCTTAGACAACGTAGTAGTAGATGAAAAGATCTAGCTTTACAGACATTAGATGCTTTTAGAAAAGAGTTGAAAGGTGTATTAATATATTGTCTAAACATAGAACACTATATTATCACTCAAAAGGATTTAGTTATCTAACTATTTAATATAATATTATATTGAAAGAGATTACTATGCAAGTATGTGTATAAAATAATAGTAGTATTAATCTAAACTAACAAATCAATTTACGAGACAATAATTACAACTACTCATAGAGAATTCATAATATATTCAATGAAGTAGTAACTAAAATATTAAAATATTTGATTTGTAAACAATAAGTATCAATATCGAACTAATCTCCACCCTAATTCTATCGATAAGCAACATCAGTCCAAGCAGGTAAATGCGATAAAATGGTGCTTATATAAATCACTTCATATAATTTATTCCCTTCACAAAGTTCAATAAAACAAGAACAACAGCAATTCCAGAATACGTTGCATTGTCCTCTGCTACATATAGGCTATTAACTTTAGATAATTCAAAATATCAGTATACTAGTAGTGAATTTGGAGAAAATGAAACTGTTCCTTGTCAGAGGACATTATATAGATAGTAAGTTGGTGATGAAAATGTTGAAAACCTTTATTAAAGTTATTGCTTATTTTAAATTTACAATGGGATATAAGGGAACAACACATTTCAATTCCTAGGAATAGAAATTCCATAAACAAACGACGGAATCTACCAAACGTGTATATACTGAAAAGATACATAGACAAGACAATACCCTCATTTTCATAGCTTCTGTTCAATAAGCTATAAATGTGGTTCACTGAAATCCCTTTATTACAGAAGTGGGATATTATATTCCATTGTTGGTTACCAAGGCATATTTATTCAATTAGTGATACAAATTTAGCTTTGTTTACAACGAAATACCATTACATTTAAAAATAACATTTATGCAAGTTTTCAATTATTAAACAAATGATGGCCGTATTAACTAAGTCTATTCATAATAGAAATATACTTATGGTATACATGCATAAAATAATTGTAAAATAACAAACTAACTGATGAGCAAGACATAAAACTTGACCAACAGCTAATCGAGCGGCACGAGCTGTTTTGTATGGATTCCAAACAGTATCAGAATCTACACCAACTCCACCACAGGCTAAAGAACATAACCGACTCGATAAACTAGCCCTAGTAGACAAACTAAACAACGACAGCCCATGTTCAACAGTGGCAGATCCAAAGGATGCAGTTGATGGTGATTCAGTTGAACAATCTGACGAAGATCGATGATCATCACTTGAAACAGTTGGGATAGTGCCAAATGTTTTAATGTATTCCGTTGAGTGAAATATTTGTAATTCATTCTGAATTAAGTAAAAGTGGTTGCAATTTACGGTTGCGCAAAAAAATAAGATAATGAAACAAAGGCATATATATTCTTTATAGACATATTAGTTACAATGGCATATAAATGTATTACTATTATCAGAATACCATAATACGCAGTTTGTAACTTTTAATTACGACGTTGACACATTCATTTCACATTACTCTGATGTTGAGACCGATATGTTACATACAATCAATAGAAAAATTCGTACTAGTCATGAACCCAGCTTACTTGAAATCTCCAGAACACTGATGTGTAACCCTAGTCACCCACAATCAGAGCCTGAGGTGTAACTAATGAATTCTGTAGATTACATACAGAGCATCAGTTCCCACAAAATTGTAGGTATCCCATGCCAACTAGCAAGAAGTCCAGATCAAAGAAAATCTCCTGTCAACTACGTCCAATCATTTGATATCGTACAATATTGAGCAACTCAAACTAGTGGCTATATGTTATAACGTGTGAAAAGGTTTCGTCGGTTGTTAATCGGTTGGTTGTGCACGGACGTTTATTGAAGTGTGCCTAGTTAATAATTCGCGACTGCCCTATGCCCACTAAGTCCCAAGCCGGAGATAGAAGAATAAGATCAGAATAAGATTCGGAGTCGGATTATATTTTACACATTCGCTTATATATACAAAATAATCATGATGATTATTCATCAAATAAAATTATCAACACTTTTAATAATACAATTAAATGTTGTCAAATGTGCTCACATAAAGTGATGAAGGTTTGCAAATCATGTTAACAAAAAATCAATACAACTTGATAAAATGACAATTGTATTTCTAGGGATTTCGAATCCCTAACACTATATATATATATATATATATATATATATATATATATACTCATAAAAGACGATATTCGATGACTGTTAATTTTGTAACGTTAATTCTCAAATGGACGATACACAAATGAAGTGTGATTATGCTAAACACTTATATGAGATAATTTAGTATTTGGGTCGTTTGCATACTTACTATAAATTTTTATGTGACCTTTCTATTTTCAGGTAAAGACAAACTTATGTATGATTATGTTGATCGGAAATGACAATAATTTTTATTTGGTGAAAAATATTTAGAACGATAATGAGTAGATTTCGTAATTTAGGAAATAAAACCAAAATATAACAATTCTAAACGATAAAAATATTCTTCTAATAAGCAGTAGGATCAACCTAAACCAGAGAGATAAAATGGATAATATATAGCAACATTTCAATTATGATAACCCTGCACTCAATTTAAAAGAAATGACGACAGTTTGATATCGCCATAACAGATGAGTACATGAGTAGAAATAAATGAGTCATTAATGCATTACGAAATTCAATAACAACAAAATGTGAAATATCATTTAGTAATAATAGTGATAACTTATTATACTTTCACTTTTTAGAGTAGAAAAATAACTCCAGCAATTACGGCAACACATGTTACAGGGTTGACTTGCGGCTTTCTAAGATTGTCGTACACAGTGAAATGAATTTAAAAGCTCCTTAATCAGTCGCTGAATTCGAGTTTGTTGATAACTGAGATCTCAAGATTACCTGGACCCTCATTTATACTGAGATTTTCAACATCCCCCCACACATTCATCACCCATGATGGAAACAATGGTCAGTCAAGAAGAATTAACAGACACCTTAGAAGTTGAGCTGTAAATCAGAAATGTGTTTGTTCACAATAAATCTTCATGGATAACTATTATATCACAAGGAAAGATAATTAATGAAGAGCTATAGTTTCCTGTCTTTCTCCATTAACGCTGTTCACTTTAGATGAGGCTTTATTTATAAGCACATTATCTGCAGTAAATCACTGATTATAATAAGCTACGCGAAAAAGACAGTAATTATTAAGATATTGAAATAACAGTGACTAAATGTTAAACTTCTAATAGCTCACTTCTTTTAAAGTAAGTGCTATCCAGAAATACAATGAAAACTTTATGAGTAAACTATAAAATTAGAAACAATATGATAAAACATGAATAAAAGTAGTAGTGGGAAGATTTCATTATTTCAGGTGAAAAAAAGTGTACCACTTCAGGTTAACCTGTATTCGAAGTACACGCCAAGCCAAAATAGGTTTCTATAACATGCTAATTCAGAAAATGCTAATCATTCGATTCACTTGAAAACCTTGTTCTTATGTGTCGCCGTGACAGGAAACGTTAACCAATCACTTTTATTGTAACAGTAAAAGGTACTGAAAGTAACAGAAATAAATTTATACAGCTTTCATCAATTACACGAAACGCATAGGAGAATAATGCTTATAATTCAATGTACTATTCTGCTAACGAAAATAACATTTTCGGAAAATAGTGTATTAAGACGAGGGGACTAAACAAAAGTGATGCGACATCAAACTAAACCCACTGCAGCTAGCTATGGAATTTAAGACGGCAGTATAGTTCCATTTAGCACTCATCAACTTGGCGTACTTGTATCGTAATACTGAAATTTGTGAAAAGGCTCGGACGCAATGACGTACACTTCGAACGTCCAACATAGTATCCATTGAGCTTCTGAATTTGGGTAGATATAGTTTTCAGATTATTAATAGTAAGGTTTGAATTATTCCATCGTTAGTGAGACATTAATCAGCATCACTCTAGATTCAGTAGCGCTTGTATCTTGAACGCTCGGACTGTATTTTAATGGCAAACATAATGTCTGGTCTTATTCTTTACGATTATATGGTGATAAAGTAGCTATCTGTTCAGGATATATATATGTCAAAAAAGACATGAGCACAACTCGTAAATTAAGGAAGACTACTCCTTCCATTATAGAATGTTATGTAGTATAGTAAGAAAAATTATCCGAGTTATGAGTAAATGATGAACGTAATCAGGATAACATGTGACAAGAGAACGTGTTATTAAAAAATGGAAATCATACGTATTGAAACAAACTTTAAGCAGACAATAAATAACATTTCACTAACTTCAGTTGCCATTCGTGCACGAACTAAGCGACAAAATGCCAATAAAGGTAAATGTGTAATTAAGGTTTCCGGAATATCTGGATGACTTTTTAGAAATTTATTGAAATCATACTGTAAATCAGGCATATCATGTAAGGCGGTGATTTTAAAATTATCAATTAAATCGTTTAATGCGTATGACGACATATGTGAAGGTATACGAATAGGTGCATGTACAAGACGTTCTAAAGCAGAGCTTAAACGATCCGGGCATTCAGGATGTATAGCTGGATCATCAGCATTATGACAAAGGCATTTGTGTTCAAGCATCTCCGGATCAAAAGCTATGGCAGTGGTTAAACTATCATTTAGGATACAAAACAAAAGAAATTATAAAAAAACAGATTACAATATAAAAAGCATGAAGATATACACACATGCGTTACAGAACTTTCATTTCAAGTAATGATTAAAGACATCTGAAAACTATATTTCTTAACTCTGTTTACTTCCTAAACAAGGTATTCATTAATGTCGCTACAAAATATCGCCATACATAGATCTGAAAATAGATCCGAAGGTTAACCAAGTACAGAAGTCTGATTTGTACGTTCAGCTTAACACTCATAGGTTGTAAAAAATTATGGGATGTGTTAACTATGATAATTCAGTATAGTGAATTTTAAGGTTTTACAGTTTACATTTGTTGATAATTAGAACTGAAGACTACGTCATATGATTTTAGAATAAAAACAGTATACTTTTACACATCCCATCTCCAAAAAAGCTATAGAAAGCAAAAAAGCAATTAAACCAACTTGGGATAGCGAGCTGTTTTCGGATTAATATGATGATTTTGAGAAAGCCAATCATTTTCAGGTAAAGCAGACCAGATATCTGAAGCAAGTTTATACGACTGATGACAAACACTCGACAAATTATTGTTGATGTTAATGAAAATAGGATTAGGATCAACAGTGTCATCATCAATGCATTTTTCAGCACCACCACCGGAATCTATATTTGTCGATGGTACATTTTTCTGAGTAGTTGGATTAATTTCTGAATTGAAAGTTAAGTCAGATTTAGCAGAGTCTGATAACTGACTCTCCCAATCCATTTGATTTGATACACAAAAGGAAGATTGAGATTTATTTACAGATGACATTTGATGAGATTCAACAAGATTCGGTTGAACTGGAAAAATCTTCGATGCCTCTTGACATAATTTAACAAGTACCAATAGTGCTACAAAAGAAGGAATGGAAGTTATTCGCCTGAATAAGAGGACTTGTTAAAAGATTCCTAAAATTTATTTATATCTGTAGGAGCTTTCAACTATCCTTACGTTGATGTTACGGATAACAACTGACTAGCTGTTATTGGTATGTATGTATTGTGAGCAGACTGCCGTAGTATTTCCATAAGCCACTGAAACTGGAATCCTGAAAGTCCATTTCGTCAGTTATGCGATTCCATAGTCAAATGTACGCGTATCTGAGTGTTAATATTCAGACTAACATCCAAACCTGGTAGCTTTACCTTCAAACGTCTAACTCGTCATTCTAAGAGTACAGAGTTCAAATAGCCATTCACATGGACAACAAGTATGGATTCATTTATAGGAATTCGTATTCTCCCATTTTGACGCAGCTATATCTAAGTTATAATTCCCAATCGAGACGAAACGAGCTTCCAGGATTCAACAGCAAGATATAATCCATTCTACTGTAAAAGCTAGTGAACAAAGTGGTTACATAAAAACAATCCAGTCGGAATGCATTTACGCCAACAAAAACTGTTCAAAGATTGCACTGAATATCAACAACGAGATTATTAAAATCATTACTACAAATAAATGCAAGAGAAAAAATTTGGGCTTATGAATAAATTGTGTCCTAATGACAGTGTTACGGCCTTTTGATGTGAGGTTATTGAGACCTTGGGGTTGTCAATTTTTTTAAATGATGAGTATGGGTTGACCGACAGCCACGTAACCTTCGTAGGTGACCGCGATAATAGGTACGACCTTCACCGGATAAATAGTGAACTTGCACTATAAACTATGGCCTAATATATGTGAACACTAATTTATCGACAAGGTGCCAAATTAGCAAAAACCCTACCAGTGATGGAGAGAGAAGAGGACAACAACGAATAACGAATCAAGTTCCAGTTCAGATTGAGTCAGTTGTTAAGTAGAAACAACTTTCAATATATGTATAATAATAATAATAACAGACCAGAACGTTGGAAAAAACAAAACACCGGAAAGATTGCGGGATAACAGAATCATAGAAGGATAACTTGAGAAAGGAAGTGGAGATAATAAATAAATAGTAATAAATAAATTTTTTGGAAAGCTTGCAACTTAAGAAATACAGATATCATATTTACTAAATGCTTAATAAATACACTTTAACAGTATATGTTCCGATATCACCAAAAATAGGGCTCAGCGATTATGCCCTCCAGTTCTCTGTCCGGTTACGAACAGACATAAAGTTTGAAACCTTGGTTCCACGTAAATGTCCATAAAAAGCCAAACAATAGTATCACAGGCTCTTATACGGGTTTTGCCTAATATAGTTCTCCTTATTTATATCGATTCATTAAGAATGGAATACAAATGCATTTAAAAGGGAGCTTGTATGCAGCTAGTTACAATCAATTTCATTTTACATGATCATATCATGTATTAACCCAGCACACATGAAAATGCAAAGTTTCTAAACATAGAAGTAAAACAATGAAGTCAATTATATTATGCGAATTCAGTTACTCAAATGTCTACAATATAACATTTTCAATTATCACACCACGATAAGACGTTTACTTAGTAAAAAGACGTTTTATTAAAGTAATTACAAACTGTCTTTTGACAAGTAGTAAAATTAGCGTTAATACTTATGTAAAGCTAATAGTATTTAGACGAATTTTTGATTATTGTAGAAACAGAGACTGTAGAATATAAGCATACTCCTTACTTAAGTACATAACTATTTACACATATGTAGTCACTGAGATCAGTAATATGAGCCAAGATTCATGGACTAAGACTGAAGATAGTAACTGTGTATTTAGGCAAATAAAGAAGAATTTGAAATTTGATGAACAACCAGTATGTACAAAGCATTCAACGTCCAATCACTGAACTATAGGTTAGACCCTCTACTTTAATTTGTCCAATCGGATAGCACTACTACCCTTGACATTTAGAATGTGACTGGAAGACAAATATGCGAGAAGTGGAAAAAAGGTAAGCTTCAAGACTGTGCTACTCTAATTCGGAAATAATAAACAGTAGACAAATTAGTTTCTTTTAAAGCATACGGACTACATGATAAGGTTAATCAAAAAGTCATAGTGATGTGACCAACCGATTCTATGGTTGCACTAACAAGTAATGTTTGATAAACTTAAAGTGATTAGAAAACTTACCAAAACAAGAAATAATGCTATAAAAGTTGCAAGTAATCAACTCAAGTTTCCAGAGGAAACTAAGGCATCCGTTACGATAAAGGTATTTCGAAACGATGAGAATAAGATAGAAAATGCTATTTTATGGAGATACAATAATCTCTTGTCGGTTGCAGAAGTTACAAATTATAGGCTTACCCATTACAGATGAAGATTCGTTATAGTAACGTTTAAACAATATTTGACTAATGAAAATGTATCTCCTTTAACAGTATACTTTATCAGTTCAATCGATAAACGGCACACAGTAGTGTGGAAAGCACAAGAATTATGAATATATTGCATTCAACACGGCAGCATGTTCAAATGTTTGAACACTTTCTTTTCAACTATGCTTGTAATACAACCAACTATTTTGTTTAGGATTTATTTAAGGTGAATAATTATGAACGTTACTTATATGTACTGTAAAAGACTTAGAAAGTATCGCGATGATAACTACGGGAAAAACTCAAGTGGAAACAATACAGTTGCTAGGATAATTACCTCCGTGTCTATCCGACGGAAAAGAAAGACCAGCAAGCTGGAGTGCATGCAACTTATATTATGTCG
>CM068306.1:70902482-70934982 GCA_034768735.1 Schistosoma mekongi | reverse complement strand
ATCCAGGTAGTCTGCAGCTACCGACACGACTCAAACTGGCAGTCAGTGACTTCATGGACTGATGTCATGTTTTAGTTTGGCCGCCTCTAACTATCTTCCATCCTATTCCTATATCAGCCAGCATTGCACGTAAAGGAAGACGGTGGATGGGCATACACAACACATGTCCCAACCACCTCAGTCGATGAGGATTCACAACCTCATCGACCGATTTACCACATTTGCCTAACACCCGTTGTCTAACCTTGTTATTACTTACTCGGTGATCCCAGCTAACGCGAGCGATGTTTCGTTGACATCGATGGTCAAAAATTAATAACCTTTGAGTGTCATCTACGTTTCACACCCATACAGTAAGACAGAGCGAACTGTTGCGCAGTACACTCTCTCTTTCGTTGAGAGACGAATATCTCGTCTACGCCATAGGTGACGTAAGTTGGCAAAGCCAAACGAGCTTTTTGAATTCGTACTGAGATTTCGTCAGAGACTAACCCATTAGGGCTAATCAGAATTCCAAGATAAGTGAAGTGGTCGACGTGCTCAACTACTTCACTCCCTATCTTTAGTTCAGGTGTTGACGAAAACCAGTCCTGGAGCAATAGTTTGCATTTAGAGGGGGAGAAACGCATTCCGAAAATGCTTGCATTCGAGCTTATTGCTGTTAAAAGCTTCTGCATCGTATCAGCGTCTTCGCCAAACAGGACTATATCGTCAGCATATTCTAAGTCAATAAGTGGATCTCCTGGTAGGAGATCAATTCCTGAAAAGTCAGACGATGAAAGTGTAATTTCTAACAGTATGTCAACTATGAAATTAAACAAAAATGGGGAAAGTGGGCAGCCTTGACGGACACCACTTCAGGTTACGAGTTCAGATGACAGTTCGCCATATGCTCTGACACGACTAATCGTGCTTGAGTAAAGAGCCTTAACAAGTTTTATGTACTTTTGGGGCACGCCTTTCAATGAAAGACACTGCCATAGAACTTCACGGTCTACGGAGTCAAACGCCGCTTTCAAGTCAAGGAAAACCACTATTATCGGCCGCCGAAAAGTATGTCTGTGTTCTAAGATCTGACGAATGGTGAATATCTGGTCTATACAACCGCGACCAGGTCTGTAACCAGCCTGATTTTCTCGTATTTTGTAGATCACGAGTTGCAGTTAAGCGTCTGATAATTATAGAAGCTAGTATTTTAGACACTATATTAGTCAAACTAATTCCTCTATGGTTATTGCAGGACGATTTTGACCCTTTCTTATGTACTGGGACGATTAACGATCGACACCAGTCAGACGGAATTATGTCAAGTTCCCAAACCTTAGTCAAAATATCAGTCAGCCTAGTTGTCAATGTGGGACCACCATCCTTAAACACCTCTGGGGATAATCCGTCTGGACCCGCTGCTTTGCCTCGCCTTAGATTGGCTATAGCTTTTTCGACTTCGACAAGAGTCGGGGGACCTAAGTCGACTTTCCATTCTGGCTGTCTAGAAATAGTAGGAAGTTTTAGAGTAGCGGAAGGCCAACTAAACTGTTCCTTGAAGTGTTCAGCCCATCGTTCTAAACGTCTAGACTGAGAGCTAATAAACGTTCCATCTTTTTCGGAAATCGTCTCACTAACGCTGGATTTTTTAACTCCAGTTTCTTTTATCAACTTGAAAAGTTGTCCAGTGTTACCTATCGCCGCTGCCTTTTCCATTTCCTTTGCTTTCGTTACCCACCACTGCTCACGGTCGTTTCGCAGACTTTTCGTCAGTTTATGACTGATTACTCGTCGCTCATAATTGTGTTCGGAACCCGATGGGATAAGTCTTGGGGAGTCTATTAAATCAACAGAAGCTATCAAGATCTATTGATTTTTCTTGACATGTTGATTCAAGTCCTTGATAGATATCATTGTAGATGCCACAGCTGCTTGAACATCTTGCCAAGCAGTATCTAGTCAGGACGCATCTTTATAATTGCCTAAGTGATTCTTCAAGTTGTTCCTGGAATTTAATCTTGGCTGTTTTATTACTAAACTGAGTTTTAAAAGGTTTTCCTGTGGTAGTTTTTCTTCGCCCGGTAAGATGCAAGCAAATGCGTGTTTGCACTAGAGCATGGTCGGAATCCAAACATGTACTCCAGAAAGATCAGCGACCTTCTATCGAGCCTCTCCAACGGTGACTAATCGCGATATGGTCTATTTGAGTCCACTGTTGAGTAGGGCTAGGAGGTGTCTATGTTAAGCGATGTCGCTCCTTATGCTTAAAGTTCATGTTGGCTAGAAATAACCGATTATCTGAGCAAAGCTGCAGCAGACGGTCGCCGTTATCCACCTAAATGTCTTTCAGATTGGTTCAAGCTATCTATTTGAGCGTTAAAATCACCAGCCAAGATTACCAAATTTGAGTGTTTGGCCCTATAAAGTAGTGAAATTCATCTTCCACTTCATCCAGGCTGTAGTCGGTGGGAGCGTAGGCAGAAACGACGAAAAGACAACGGCGTGTGTCTCTATCTTTCCGAGTTCTTACTGAACCACTTAGTCGGACGGCACATAGGCGACTGTCGACAGGAATCCATTCAAGAAGCGCCTGTTCTGCTTTCATACTTAACGCAATACCTACACCGGCGAGCCCACGAGTTGCTGTTAAATCGCCAGACAAACGAATAGTGTATCGCGGAGGTTGTTCACTCTGACTAGGTAAGGTCAAGTGAATGACCACGCTAGGATCCTGTATGCGTGTTTCGGAGGCACAACATACATCAATGGCGCGGGATTCTAATGTCCTTGCTAGGGAGGCTTGTTATTCTATTTGACACAGGGTTCGTACATTGAATGCACCAGTGTGACGTTTGGAGCGTGGTCTTAGTATGCTCGGGACGTTATAATGTGGCCGGAATCGTTAGCACTAATGACACAGGAGGAAGTTGAAGATAAGGATTTAGGCTTGAAGGTGGGGACAAGATAAACATTAGGAATAGAAGGAGTTTGATAAAAATGGCGGTGATCTTGCGTGTTGTTAGCGGTATGAGGGCGGTTATCTCTTCTCAGTTGCCCACGCTGTGGAAAGGTATATGCATGTATATGTATACATATGTTAACTCATATTATGAAACTAGTATCAAAAACTTAAAGGTAAGAAAATCAATGTTTTACACAGTCACACTACAAAGAACAGTTGGACACTGAACCGTTACCCAGTAATCATTGAAACGACTAAAGTAACCTCATTTCTAATTTAATTATGAAGATAGGTGATGAAAATTTGATGGGATGAGAATATCCTATAAGACTGAAGGTATATTGACTAAGATGAAACCTAGGTCAAATAGGGTTTTATGTAGACTACTTCCAACCAGCTAACATTAAGACGTAATAAGAGCAATGACAAGTCACATAGACCTGTATCCACATTGCAACGTGGTGGATAGAGTTCGACATGCAACAATCAAACGAATTAGAGTAATATATGTATCAAAGAATGAGTATCGTATTGATTTAGCTCATGAATAAGGTTTGAGGACCGTACGTTTGATGTTTGATTAAAGAACGATTATCGAGAAGATCTACAGAGATTTAAAAATAGCATTTTCTTTACGACTCATTACGAGGATGCTCCCTACCAAGCAACATTGAACAACTAAAGAAAACAGATTAATTTAGCTATCATTTACTCGGATTATATTTTTTACGCTTTCTTTCAGAAAGTGTGATTAAAATACAGTCACTGCTGCCAATGTACAATTAAAAAGAATTTCAATTCAATTCGGAGCTGGAATGGTTTCGTTCACGCATCCACTGTTTCAAATCAATGAGTTCATAATTGTGAAGTGGGGGCTTAAAGGCTAAATCAGTTCGTCTCCAACTAGCTCGACACAAGTACAAATCTTGCGACAATTAGTTTCACTACACTACAGGCATACCTTACATAAACGATGCACCATATACAGAAATTCGTATTCTATAAGTGAATTATATTACACTTACTATACCAGATAAGCATTTTAGCAATAAATGCTTTTTTCTCCTAATAGACTTATTAGAGAAGAAAGTCGATAAAGTGAAACTAACAGGTGAATATTTCAGCATATTTAGGCGTTTAGAATCATTTAAAACAAGTGATAGATAATCGAAAAAAAAATTTACACTCAAATAAAAAAACCCAAAGAATCACTGTGAACGAATAAGCCTACAAATCCATTTTTACAAATAGCAGTAGCTTTATATCCCTCAGAATTTCCTAAGATTACCAAACTTATGCACGTAATAACAATACGTGTTTAAAATTTATACTACTATTAAAGCATGATAGTAGTGTATAAACGAACGTATTTCGAAAGTGGACCAATTCAAAGCAAGGTACTATCTATGGGTGAATGTTTACGATCTTGTAGAATATTACGAATGATGTATGCTCAAACCCATGAACTTGGCTTTGAAACACACTCCTTGCGTTAAGTTTAATGATACAATTCGCCTGTTTAAAGTAAAGTGAAACTGAAATTAAAACCTATGACTGATTTAGTAAAAAGATGGATAATTTCGTCACTACACATGCTCTACAGCGTAACTTGTAGATTTACAATCAACCTTAATTATTCCAAATATAAATAGCGGTATGAATGACTCATGCAAAACAAATTGTGAATTACCTTCAATGACAAACAATCGACAGATCTACAGCCAGCTAACATAAAAAGTTCATAAAAATGTAATCTATTCACAATAGTGTTATGATCATATCCATTGGAAGAAATAATTAGTAGCTTACAGAGAAGAAAAGTAATTTGAAACATAAATAAAATTCGGCATTAAAAAGGCCATTACCTCTTCCAAACTTGTTGGTTGCAAGCATGTTTTTTTAATTTGTTCTTTAGACTGACTAATCATTTTAAATAAAGCAATCATTGCTTGTACTTGTTCATTGGTTAAACGACCATCATATTTCGAGACTAAGTGATAATTCAGTCGTTCGAAAAACTGATGACTAGATTTTTTTAATTCAACAGATCGAAATGTTTGTGCACCCGTAGTAGAATTAGTACCACTAATATCATCACTATGTTCTTCATCTAGGTCTTTTGTATTCACAGAATTGAAAGATGGCATATATCCAGACTGAAAGAAAGATGAGGAATGAGGAATGTGTTCTAAATTTGATGTAAGACATGTGGATTTTGTGGAGGCATTGAAATCTGTTAATTTTCTTTGCATATCCAAATCTAGTGAGTGATGCTGATGTACAGGAAGATTTTCATCCGCTGATATAGATACGGAAAATGAAGATGGAATGAAAAAAACACAATGAATAGTAAATAAAAAAACAAATCAATAGACTTGGAGTTACTCTTCAATATTGACTGGAATCAATTTGAGAATCATAGAAAACCAGAGATCAAAGCACAGTTTATTCACCCTATCTCAGTTTAAACAATCTCCAAAAACCTTAAATTTTAGCTACTGCCATAAGCATACTAATAACTAGCTTCGAGTAGCACTTTTTGAATTCTAGTGGAGCCATACCCTGTGTAGTTCAATCACAACGGTCAGATAGACAATCATAATTATTCGTATTAAAAACGATGAGTGTACGGTTTGATGAGTTAACTGGAGTTAAAATTGTGGACAGTTGGATAGCAATTTAATAGACTAGATTTAATAAGATAGTTAAAGATTCTGTGTTCGATTTCTATAGCAGGATCATAAGTATGAATTGTTGATGAGTATCATGCGAGTAGCAAAAGCAGTTGTCTAGTTTTTAACGGTCATTCTATTAAAATTGGTGCATATGATGTGAAAACTACTTTCAAATCATATGAATAGTTTTATTTTACTAACGTACTTGTTTCAAGTTTTAAATCTTTAATTAATTAATTAAATGCAACATTAACAAAATGTATCAGTTCAGTGATAAAAATAATCATGATAACATACCGCAACCATGTAATTCCAAATTAATAAAAAGAAACGTAATGACCAAAAGAGAACGGTATGATAATTCAGATAGAGCATTTCAAATGATTATCTAGATGGTCAGAATATTGATAATACTTATTATCAATACTTTACTAATGTCTTTGGTTTAAGAGTTGGAGATATGGACTGCTACTAAACGACAATAAAGTACTACTATCTGTAGTTAAATAATTGTAGCTCAGTTTAGTACACGAACTTCTACTTAGAAACATATTAAGCTAGAAGAGAAAACGAGACAAAACGTAGTCAAGGAAAAGAAGGTCGTTATTTCTTTACTATTATTTAACACAGTTCTCATCTAGTTATATTTAGTAAACTACTAGGTTCCAGCGTAACATATATCTTATAGGCCATACTAAAAGTGAAATCAAAGAATAGGTGTTACATGGCAAAGAAGTTCTAGTGTGAAGAGAACATTCATTGCGATGAACCATTGAAATATATGTGAAATAGTCATTGGTGAACTGATGAAAAGCTCAAAAGCTACGACAAAGTTGCGACATGATAATTCTTAGCTTTTTCAAACATTCTCATAAGGCAATGTTCGTTCTTTGTTGAGTCAGTCAGACATTAACAGCGTAGGACCTGGAATATATATATATATATATATATATATATATATATATATATATATATATATATATATATATATATATATATATATATATATAGTTGTCTTACTCCACGAACTTGCAGTTCTGACTGACTGAGTTTTATGCTTATATTTGTTACTGTTACTTGTTACTGTCAGTTGTACACACAATTAAGCGTACCATACGAAAATAAATAACGTGATATATTTACGGTCGTAGTCTCCCACATTTTTTCCTACCTGTAAATATTCTTTGCCAAAACACTGTGGTGTTAATCGATTGTAATGAAACAAGAACAATAATTCTAGAAAATGAATTCACTTATCATATAAACTATCGTTTGTGTGGCTCATAATTTAAACCATTTGTACAAATCATATAAAAAGCTACACTAATCATGTTGAGAGATGAAGTAATCTGAAATATTTTCAATGCTTGTTATATGCGCTGAACATCAGGAAATTTCCAGTAAGGATTTCATTTCAAACCCTAATTTCAGTTTATTAATGTTTTCCATCCATAATATCAGGTTGCGACACAATGACATGCTGATAACAGACAGTTAGCTAAGCGTTTACAATACCAACCAACAAGAGATTGCGTAATCGTGATACAAGTCGTAGGTATTAATCTAATTGGCTTCTTAACGAAAAAGGGGATATCGTTGTTAACTAGCAGAGTCGAGTAAATACACAACATGAGTTGTCCAGTAATCAATAACAGCTGTCGAATAAAATGGAGAACAAGTGCACATGAGCTTAGCGTGGTACTCTAGCAAAATAATCAATGGACACAACCGATGAAAATGAAGTCCTTGCGAACTAACCATTTAGCCCACAGAGAGCAACACTGAAACTCAATAAAATAATAGACCTTCTACCTAAACTCAAGATGAAACGAATGAAATTTATAGTGTATCCAAATCGGTAGTAATCTTAACAGGTATTGTGAAAAGCGAAATTACCAGATTATCTCTTTTAAGACCATCTATAGGTGACAATGAAACGCAAAAGATTTTCTAATCTTACCAACATTTCAGTTTATCAGAAGGATAGTGAACTATGTTGGTTAAACTCATAAAAAAATTAGTAATTAGTTAACTGATACTGTAAAATTGAATCATACTAACTCAAACAAGAAATGGTCTATATCTGACTCAGCATCAATCAATTAACACTGCGATCCAATTGTAAGAATAGCGTATTCCACTTGATAAGTGTATGTCAATCTACTCGGCTTTAAGTTACACTGTTTGTGTGGGGGGTAGTGATGCTGTTCAAATGACCAAAGTGAATAATCCAAAGAGGGAATCGAACTGATGAAATACTGGATAGCAATAATGTGAAATCGTATACAATCCAGATAGAAAAGTGAACTGAATTTGCGAAGGAAGGGGAAATTAAAATCAACTAGTATGTGATAAAATGACAGTGGACGAATTTGAATTAGTTCCATGCACGGATAATGCGCACTTAATTATGAATTACTTAATATGGTGCATACATTTTGAACCTACCAAAGGTAAACATCACAGGGTTTTATAACCTTCTCATGAATTATTAAGACTTCATAAGGAATTTCGAAGATTGCATTAATAATTTGGCTACGGGACTAAATTACAATGAACTAGTTAATTCAGCGTTGTCACAGTGATACAAAAGGTAGAATTTCTCATGGCTTATGATAATGTTGAGTTCTCTAAGCAGAATGGCTTAATTATGAAACTCTCATTACTGTACTGGACATCATCAGTGTTGATTTTAAGTAGGACTATTAAGGTAGGCGATGGTGATGTTATCCAGAACTACAACAAAATTATTGCAATTAAACAAAGCAGTTCAGAGAACTCGACATTACAAACAATGTACACTTGAAATATAAATATCTATTATTTCAAAATTCTTTACTGTACCAGAAGAAGGTTACTAGAAAATTTTCACATTTCGTAAAAGAACCTTTAAATCTATGGCTCGTATTAACATAGACGGGATTCAAATTAAATGAATCAGATAATATAATAAAATTGTCACATTATATATAATAGTAAAGCCTTATTCTTCATAACCCAAGTCAATGAAATAGGTAATCTGTGAACTCAAGAATCCCTGTACTAAACTAAGAAGTCTCAGAAAGTCTTTATGAAATATGATAAATAACAATACTTTCTAAGAATAATGCATTTTTATAAAGAAATGCATATTCAAACTCACATGTTTATTATTGTTAAAAAAATAAAAACGACTTTTTATCATCATATTTTTATCGTTGTATAGATTTTAAAAAAAGTAATAATCAATTTTGGGCTGCTTAAAATAAACATTGAAACAAGATTACAATCTGCAAACACATTCAATGCATAGAAATTAGGTATATATATATATTGATCAGGTGTCTTGCTACTATTCATGTATACTCTATACTTAATAGAGCTGGTGAAAAGAATAAATATGTATGATAGGTCCCACATGGAAAAATATTCCATTATAATACATTTTAGAATCTTTACGTTAGTAGGTTGAAAATGAAAGTAGGCAGGTAAACCACAAACAAAACGCCGCATAAAAACACAGCACCAATTTCAACTGACACACATTATACAACAGCACACTAAATGACAATATCACTAAGAGCTGTGATTTGTACCGATGCTTTCTTGTAGTGGATTGGACAAAAGCTATTAAAGTTCAAGAACATTCCATTCCATGTAGTCTTTCTGTAAATCGGCCGTTGTGTTAAACCATCTGTCGCCGTCGCATGGTAATATCCAGGAAATAAAATTTATTATCATTAATAAACTCCATGGTAAATTGAATATCTTTGTGTGTTTTGTTGAACATTTTCAATAAGTGATTTGCATGTTTTTCATTATTACAGACGACAAACGTATCATCAACATACATGGAATAATGTGTCATTTCTTCAATCACCATTTTGAGCTTTGTATTTTCGAAATTGGATATCAAAATATCTGCTAGAATAGAACCCAATGGGCTAGCTATGGCAACACCGTCAACTTGATGATATACCATGTTGTTGAACCGGAATTGAATGTCCATTGTGGGCAGAAGTATGGATCGTTTAAATTCAGTCAGTGGTAGAGGAAGTAGATCAGAACGTTGGCATATAATGTTGGTAGTTTCCAGAAGAGGCATATTAGTAAATACGGATGCTACATCAAAGGAAACTAAAGACTTACCAGAGGTGTTTACTTGGTCCGATACTTCAACAAAGTGGAAGTCTTTCAAAAAAAACTTAGCCACGTTGATGGTGTTATGATGGCGACGGGAAAAAACAAACAGACCTCACTGCATCGAAGACATATCAGTAGCAATGGTTTGCCGAAAAAAATGATGCCGACCAAGGTGGAGATGAGATTGGAGCAATAGGTGAAATTAACTTAATTATTCATGGAATCCAACGTAACATCATCTGTCCGTGCCTTCGGCGCTGTACCTTCAGTAGACGCCATTGCTAACAGTACAGTGGAAGTCATTCATGATCCTGACGCAAATGTAACTTTTGACACCCGGTTCCGTGATATAAAGATCTCTTTAAGTTTGATTTTGCTGACGAGGGCGATGCTTGGAAAGTCCGTTTCTTACTTCGAAAGCATGGATCAGTGGAATTAAGCAAACAATGTAACCTCTTATATTACCATAAAATCCAAGGGACAGGATATTCGACGAGACATGTAAGTCGCTTAGTCAACAATTCTGTGATAACTCTTCATTTTTTTATGCTTGATAATCTTGACTTAAGTTAACTATGGATGAAACGGATGATTTTGTAAATCATGCTGGTATTGTGGATAGAGAGTGTGAGCGATTCAAATTAAAATCAATGATTGGAGATCAACTTAAATCAATGATGATATTTATTTGAAGTTTCCAATCATCCGAATTTGCAGACATTAAAAACAGACTGTTAAAATTGTCTAGAGCAAGACGTAAAACTGACACCAGACGATATCACAAAGGAATATCGACGACTAGTAAATTTACAACGGGATACCACGCTCGTTCAATCTGGCGGACATAGCGGTTCAATTCATGCGCTTGATTGAAAATCACATCCAACCGCCTCTATCCATCCATTACAGTTAAAAATAAAATGCAGATTTTTTCCCCGACCAGCGAAGATTCCTCTCTCTCCATGTAAGAAATGTGGAGCATGGCATTTCGTCAGATTTTATCCATTTAAACACCATCTATGTAGCCATTGTAAAGCAATTGGGCATAAGGACGGCTATTGTATGAAATCAAAGATTTAACAGTCGAAAAATTAAAGCTAAAGCTAGTAGTCCAGCTGAATCTCTGATCCTATTGGTAACTTAGCAGATAAAGAAACCTGGAGAGAGAAAGCTCATCACTCCATTAATTAACAACCAACCTGTACGCCAACAAATAGATACAGCATTAGAAATAACAATCATGTTACAAAAAAGTTGGAGTTTACTTGGAAAACGCAGAATGCATGAAACTGAATAGAAGGCAATAAGTGCTTGTAGAGGTAAGCTACCATTAATAGGACAGCTTTAATGAACTGTGTCACTTAATGATATAAGTTTCACTGGAACATGCAACATTACTCACGCTGACTTAAACATCCTCGGTCCTGATTGGTTTGACAGCCTTCATCTAGCTGATAAACCTCTCAAATCCTTACGCAATGAAGTAGAATTCGCTCTGTCTGTGAACTATTCAAACGGAATGCTAGAAAAATTTACTGACTTTTTGGAACCAGCACTAGGTCACTGCAAAACTATGTCAGCAACGTTGAAGCTGAAGACCAATGCGTCGCCTGTGTTCCTACCCAGAAGATCTGTTACTTATGCATCCCTGGCAAAAGTTGATGAGGAGCTCATATGGTTGCAGATTCGTATTCTGTTCTATTCAGTTTAATATCAGACAAATTTTAGATGACATTTTATGGGTCTCCTGAAAATCCTTCATATAGGTGTGTCATCACCGGAGTCTTTGAAAGAGTATTGTAGAACTTTGAGCATAACTTCTTGAGAAGACCATGGATAAAGTTCATAAATTTTACTTGATATACTATGTTTAGATCACCGGAAACTTTATTAAAAGCACTAGCCTTAGTTTCGTGATAAGTGATTTCGTTGACTCGACATAAGACTTTGTCATTGGTTGGAGGTTTTTAAAAGAAGATAGTAGCTTACACGTACGCAACGATTTAGTGAACTTGTGAAAAAAAACTTGATTCTAGTAACTTGATTTTCTGAATGAGTAATTGTCTTGGGAATCTAGCATTCTTAACAATACATTATCCAAGGATTACAGATATTGTTAGAATATTTCTAAAACCATAGGGTTAATGGTTTATGACAAATAAGCATAAGAATTGTCTTGAGCTGGATACAAATGTGATGTCATGTTTATTAGAAACCACTATGAAACTTAGTGAGACTGGATTGTGTCTAATATGAACCTCGTCTTGTAAAATTGGTGTTTGTTATATGGTTACATATTTTGTAGCCCCTAGTGATTATACTGACTTTGATAATAGATCTTTTAATTTTCTAAACGACAAATAATTTGGTTGAAATGTATTTCATACTCATATATATATATATATATATATATAACTTTTAGATAAGTCTGAGTCGACACCTAAACTAATGACATGTAATGAAGTAGTTGAGAGTGTTTGCCAGTTTACATATCTTAGAGGTTTAGTAAATTCTGGTGGACTGATGCCTGATAAAGTGTTGGCAGGAATTCAGTAAGCTCACTTTTGTTAATATTCGTCACCTGTGGTGTAAACGAGATGTTCGTATGTCAGCCAAGAGATGAATATAATCCGCAGTAGCTGGTCCAGCTTAAGTCTATTGTTGCGAAGTACAGCCTCAAAAAGTACGGAGCATTGGTAGACAACTGCTAATTAATTACAGGTGTCTTTGAAACATTATTCATGTATGTTCGGACTAACGAATGAAAAATGCTGAGGTTAGACAGAGAGCACTAAGCGAGGATGGCAAATAGGCTGGTGAGATTGTGAATCTTAATTGACTACTGTATCTGGGGTATGTATTACAAATGCTCAACGACTGTCTACCTCGATGTGCGACGTTTATCGAAGTAGGTTCAATACACGAAGACATAACATCAGCCTACGAAATCACTGACTGCTGATTTAAGCTTGCTTAGTAGGCAGAGACTATTTGGTTGCTATCCATGAAGTAACCATGATCAGTGTTTGGCGACTCCGAGTGATATGGTTAAGAGCCTGCTACATTGGCACGGGTGTATATACTTTTGTCATCGATAAGATCTTGCTTCCCGAAATTGCTTTATAATTTTAATTCCATGAGTTGAATTTTTCT
Organism: Schistosoma mekongi; assembly: GCA_034768735.1. Classification (NCBI taxonomy): domain Eukaryota; kingdom Metazoa; phylum Platyhelminthes; class Trematoda; order Strigeidida; family Schistosomatidae; genus Schistosoma; species Schistosoma mekongi. The sequence continues at coordinate 70,922,085 of CM068306.1, read as the reverse complement.
TTTTAAATCATATTATTCATGCTGTCTTATTTTGCTACTACTGATACTACTACTACTACTACTTTCGTGTTCAATTTGCTGATGCAGTGTGGCAACTGGTGAGTATATATACTTAATCCCAAGTTATTTATGACTGACAGAAATAATATTACTGGAGTAAAGAACCGTTGTGCAAAGGGTGTACGAATCAAGGTGAGATATACAAATAACTACAAAAGCGGAAAACATGCAATTGTTAACAACTAACTACGCATTTTTATCTTCGCGTATTAAATAGAAGGAAAGTTTTTTTTAGTTAAATGAAGCTGTACAGAAACTAACATCTTATCCGTAAAAAAGTTTGTGTATCAGGCATAAAGTTATCCATAACATAATGTAAACTTTTCAATTTAGAGTACTTGTTCGAAAAATTTATTATCGTCATAAGCATGAGACTGTACATAATTAAAGGTATATTATATTAAATAATAATCGATGAATTTCACTAAATGAAGTGGTAATCAGTGATCCTTTTAACTATTATCTTGCAGCTTCAAATTGCTTTAAGAATATTTAAATTACCGTAAACAAGTAGCATAACAAAACTTATCACGCTAAATAATGGATGAACTAGTACGTAGTTATTGAGTGCTATTATTGCATAAAATATTTGAATAATAGGAAAAGGAAACATCTATGAGCAGTACAATGACATACCTAAATCCCATTCACTGAAAGAAGGTGAATCTGCACTGTGCCAATGATCGACTATATGAAACATTCCATGTTGACCCGAATCACTCCCTGAAAGTTCTAAATTTTCATCAAAGTCTGATTCTGTGTAAGGATTTTGCGATGAGCCAGGTAATTTACCATCTGTTCTCCAATGTTGATTATTTAAGATACGACCGCGACGGCGATTTAGTAGATAAGCTTTCAAACGTTGTTTTACCTGGTAAAACAATATAATAAATACCTTGATGAGGCAATTGGCTATTTGATAAAAACGTCTAAGTTCAATATGTAATGGAACTAGGATTATCATAGCCTATCGGGAAATATAGTAAAATGCAAAGCAAAAGTGACTAGAAAATGATAAAAATGGCATGTTATGAGACAACGGTAACACTATATTGATGTTCTTAACATTTCTCCTAACAGCCATAGTTTAAAACAAGTCACACGTATTTGTTTTAGATGAACATCGACCTAAACTCCTGACCTTCTAGTACTTTGGCTATGTGTCCTGGCATAACAATTTACGTTTTTAGACCAAGTTTTCTGCAGGACTTTGATAACTTTTTCAAATGATGAGAGATAGGAGTTAATGAGGTGATCTTTGAATAAACTCCACTTGTTTTTAGTTAAAGTTCTGAAAGTTAAACAAGATATTGTATATGAGTGCATCTTACCAGCTGCCACATAATATACTTAACAACCAATTCAACAGAACTGGGTGGACTGATAAGTACAAACCGGTGTAGAGTTATTTATCAGCTTACCTTTGAACACACTGATGAATACATTTTCAACAACGTAGTATAACGATAAGACCTGTAGTGCAGAAAGTTATTTAAAGGTCCTGATAGTGTTTTATGAGAAATATTATATGTGAATTTAGCGATCATTAGCAGAGTTTTTCACCATTAAATAAACATATTTCGTAATCCATTGTCTTCAGATTATTGCCTACATATACCGATGGTTATCCTTTTCCAATCAGGATTCTTCAGGTTACCTAATCCTTCTTTGATGTCTTTTGAAGATCCATTTTCTTGGCCTTTCAGAATAGTGAGTGAATGAGATCCATGTCCTTGGATGAGGAAACCTAACTCTGAAAGTTAGTCAGATGTGTCACACTCAGGTTTTTTTTATTAATCACCAAACGAATATTATGAATATGAAATATTGGATTTAATTTAAGCTCCGATAGGAATTTAATCAATGGACAGCTACTATTGATGTATTTATGTAAGTATGCGAACAATATTGAACCTGGTACAAGTGTGCATTGGTCGAAGTTGTCTTACCTCAAAAGCACAGCATGATTAAGTAGAACTTACTTTAATGAAAATAATGACGGAAACAAAAAGGGTGGGTCTACGGAATATGGTTCAGGGAAAAATAATTGGTGCGTGGAAAGAAAGCTACGAAATAATTGTAAGCTCATGATTTAAGGGAGAACAACGAGTGAAAACACCTGCTCCACTGTGACCAATACTGAGCCATGTTACCCAAGGTTTCCGACCACTTTTTCACGATATTAGCGTGGACTCCAACTATATAGTCTGCATCTACGGGACGACTCAAGTCAGCAGTCGGTGACTGTATGAAATGATACCACGTTTTAGTTCAACCAATCCTAGCTTTCTTTCATCCTACCAATATATCAGTCATCATCGCGCGTCGAGGTAGACGGTAGTTAGGAATACATGTTATCAAATCACCTCAGTGGATGAAAGTTTACAACCTCACTGACTGATTTGTCACCACTCTCAAATACACAGTCTAACTCGTTACTAATTACTCGGTGACCACAACTAAGGCGAGCGATGTTTTGAAGACATCGATGGTCAAATACCAATAACCTACAAGTGTCATCTACTATTAGTCACCACGTTTCACATCCATACAGTAAGGTAGAGAGGATTATTGTACAATATACTTGTCCTGTCGTTGAGATGAATGTCTTGCCTACGCCAAACGAGCATTTTGCATTCGTACCGAGATTTTGTCAAACACCAACCTATTAGGCCGGATCAGGCTTCCAAGATAAGTGAAGTGTTCACCGCGCTCAACTACTTCACTGCCTATCTTTAGCTTAGGTTTTGATATTGGTGGTATGAACTTATCCAAATCCTATAATTTATTTTAGTAGATAAAGTGGTTAAACTGGTAGGCAGAAGACTTAGACTCTGCCCAACCCACTTGGGCTTGGGCAACTGAATAATATCTCTAGTGCTTATATAACTTAAGTGTACTCAATTCAAATCTGAGTATTGAAACCTGTACTTGGTATGCAAGTAGAGCAGTCAATATCATTTTGACGGCAAAACTCTCAGTTGGTAGACAGGTATCTGCTTCATTTAAAGTACGAATGAGAAAATAATTATAGTGAAATGACTAGAGGAGTACAGCCTAATAGTGAGTACATTTCCTCTCTTGATAATTTTCTATTAGCAGGATGAAAATATTTCACTATAAAGATATTAAGATAAAGTTTGGTAGCTCGTTATTATAAACACTCATAAGGGATTACATATGACAATGAAACCATGAAGATAATATAAATACAAAAAACAACTATCAATTGAGCATTGTAAATGATGTATCATATTTCCATACTCATATGTTTTCGTATATTTAGAACGCTGATTAGTTTACAATAGTTACTTTACAAAAATGAAACCTAATTCTATTTTGTTAATGTAAACCACTCCATGAGGATTAAGATTAGTGGAGAACAATAAAGCCAATGGTCACATTTCAAAAAATATGACATACACGTCCGTTTGTTTAGGTCAAGCGCCACCGTCTAAAGGCATTAGAGCTTTTACTATAAGGATTATATGGTAAATAAGAGGATAAGATCTTGAGCCTAAAAATCCAAAAATTTCAAAATAATTCGTCTCTTTATGCGTTAAAACAGCAGGTTTATTAACCTAAGGTTCATCAAACTACCAAAATATGAAGGTTGGGGAGTGGAACTAGTGAGTCAGTTTAACATTAGTGCGCACCGTAGAGACCTCTAAGAGTTTCTGATTATAGTGTATTATGAATAAAGAGCAAAAATGCCTCTAAATATGACAAATATCCTATCGTTTTGTGAAATGTAAATTGCACCGGCAAGTCTTATGAAACTTATGAGACCTATAAAATAGTTTTGTTTCATACAAATAATTTTGTGCTTATAGTTAATGGAATAAGAAGACAGTTTGTGAGAACTATGAAAACAGTTGTGATAACTATTGTCACGTCACTACAATATTTAAATTTATCTTGGGGATAAACTGCTTTACACTATATTTACAATTATGACCATTCATGTTTGTAAAGTCATAAAGGTTTCAACAATATTTTAGAACCAGTTATACATTCTGAAACATAGTTGAAAATCGGAGAATAAGCACACTTACCTGTGTTGAAGAAAGGCGACCCTCTCCTCCTTGATCAAATGATACTTGACGCGATAGAAATGCGGAGCGAGATGGGTTTGATGATAGGGTTGCTGGCTGATCCGAAGACGTCGTCGATTGTTGATGGTAAGATGTACGTAGTGGAAAATCATCTCCTGATCTGATGGATGTATACGCCTCAGTTGATGCACCTTTAGTAAATGTATGATGAGTTGAATGGTGCCCTGTACTGCTGGATAGTTCGACAAGAGATGTAGATTTCAAAGATCCAACCTTTCTACTGGGCTCCTTTTGATCCATTCACACATAAGAATGAGTAGAATGTCTCTAATAGACGGATGGGTATAATTATTGGTAGAACTGCTTAATCACACAAGTAAATTGAATATTATGAAAACACTAAGAGCAATAGTATCTTTAAAGACAATCTAGAAAATTAAATTAGACGATATTAACGTATACATGACAGTGATTTCAGCCAGAACCTGAGGCATTTAAATTTTCTACAATAATAATTTTACAATTAAGAGCAGTGATGTTATATATAGAACGCTTGAGTAACAAATGAAACATATTGTTGGAATGCATAGTTTTTAAAACGGATAACAAGAAGTGAAGTCAAGGCATACATATTCAAATGAGACTTAGTTGGACTGTAATAAGTCGAATACCTTGGAACTTTAGGACGAGTTTTAGACAGCAAATAAACAGAAAGTCCAAGTTATCATGTCAACAGAAAATAATAGGACACTAATATATGCAGTAGTTTTAAGTGGTTTATGAATCTTTCGAAGGTTTATTCGTTTTATTTATAACAAAGTGGACTGCTTGAATAGCAAAAGCTCATTCACTTAAAGGATTAGTTTGTGCTTCGACATTTTAGTGCGCCCAAATGCAGTCAATGACGATTCCTGAGGTTCTGGAAAGGTGGAAAAACATAGACGAGGCGATGTTATGAAATCACAGCCCAACTGTCATAGAAATATAAATTCTAATTCTACCAAACATTAGTACAAATTTGTTTGTCATCCAATGCGTTTGTACTTACATGTCTCAGTCGAACAAGTGAAAAAAAGCTATTAAATTATGTATCAGATAGCATTTGAATCAGAGAAGTCGTAAAATTTTTGCAACCTTGATAGTATGATGGTACGATGGACTTCTTATCAATCCTAAGCTTTAAAGCATTCAGTACGAGTACCTCTTCCAATGATCTACGTGAAGCAACTGTCAACTTCATGAGGTCATGCAAAAGCTAGTAGTTGGTATACTATATTTTTAGAGGGTTTTTATTACACCTGGCCCATCAATAAATTTGGAATTAACGGTACGTATACATTTAAAGAGATAAAGTTGGTTACAAATGATTGAGGTAGGTGCATTCAACACATACCAGTTCATTAAAAAGAAAAGACTAAAGACAACCCCCTAACAGCTGACTATAAAATATCCTGAGCAAGGTAACTAGATCACTTAATTTGGAACTCCTAATATAAACTCTAAGTACGTATTCTGTAATGTAATAAGAAAAGTCAAGTAGACATGCTACGTTATATTAGGATTGCACCTTATTCAAGAAATGTCTAGTTAATATGCATGAAGTTTCATAGAATGTCAACAATTTACTCTTGGAATCCTAAAAAGACTAAAACCTAAAAGTGAAAAGTAGAGAGCTAGGTTTTACCTTGTACAAACATATATACATAGAAAAATTGATAAATGCGTGAAATCGGTTATCGGTGATACTGGTTAGCATGTGACGACTTTAAAGAGGCTAAATCAGTCCTAGATATATATTTATTAACCTGTTTTTAGAACGGAAATGAAGGTTACATGTACATATCATTTGTATAAATGAGAACACAGAGGAGTTAAAAGTAATTACATAAATATGTACAGGATATGTATTTGGTCATGATAAACACAAGAAATCTACGTAAAATGTAATTAAAATCTGGGTTTAAGGCTGAATTAATAATAAGAATTGTGAGAATAAAATAATAAAATATGCGATTGATCCAACTGGAGGTAAATGACTCTAAGATGAATGCCTAGGACCTCAAAGGGACAAAACGACTCTGGTTACAAGAGGTTCCTCACCCCACACCAAACACTTAGAAAAAGATAAATTACTAGAAGGATTAACCGCTTACTGTTTTAAAGGTATCCAGAATCGCAAGACCTATGTAAATTCAAAGGCTTTGAATAAAGCGCTGGTCTAAGGGTCATAATCTTAAAAAATTTCTTACACGGGCAAACACAATTTACTAGTCAAATAATTCATTTATAGTCAACATACGTAAAACAATTGATTGTAGTGGTTCTAGCGGAATCTTTGGAGGCCATTGATAAAATCAGAGTATTTTTGTTTCGTCCCCTTCTAGCCTTTGGCAACAGATATATCAATCAAACCAATCAATGTCTGTTACCCCAAGTGGAGCATAGACCGCCCACCAGAGTTCTCCAACCAACTCTGTCCTGGGCTTTCCTTTCTAGCTCTTCCCAAGTGCTGTTCATTCTCTTCATGTCTGTTTCCAATTCTCGACGCAATGTGTTCCTGGGTCTTACTCTGTTTCTTTGGCCTTTAGGATTCCAAGTCAATGCTTGTCTTGTGATACAGTTTGATGGCTTCCTCAGTGTGTGTCCAATCCATCTCCAGCGTCTTTTCCTAATTTCTTCCTCAACTGGAAGTTGATTAGTTCTCTGCCATAGAGGGATTTTCTTGATGGTATCTGTCCAACGAATCAGAAGAATCTTACGCATACAGTTGTTAATAAATACTTGTATCTTCTGAAGGATACTTTTCGTAGTTCTCCAAGTTTCAGCTCCATACAACAGGACTGTCTTCACATTTGTATTGAAAATTTTGACTTTAATGTTGACTGACAGTTGGTTTGAGTTCCAGATGTTTTTCAGTCGTAGAAATGCTGCCCTTGCCTTACCAATCAGTGCCTTCACATCCGAATCAGGCCCTCCTTGCTTGTTGATGATGCTGCCCAAATGTGTAAAGGTTTCAACGTCTTCCAGAATTTCTCCGCCAAGTGCAACTGAGTTAGTGTTCCTTGTTTTGTATCCAAGGATCTTGCTTGTCCTTTGTGTATGTTGAGGCCTACTGCTGCCGAAGCTGCTGCTATATTGTTGGTCTTCTTCTGCATTTGATGATGTGTGTGAGAAAGAAGAGCTAGGTCATCTGCAAAGTCCAAGTCATCCAGTTGCGTCGATGTTGTCCATTGTATTCCGAGAGTGTCTTCAGATGTTGCAATCTTCATGATCCAGTCGATGACCAGTAGGAAGAGGAAGGGCGAGAGTAAGCAGCCTTGTCTGACACCGGTCTTCACTTCGAATGAATCTGTGGGCTGGCCTCCATGCACGATTTTACAATGTAGTCGTCATAAGAATACTGTATGATGTTGACTATCTTCTCGGGTACGCCGTAATGTCGTAGAAAGCTCCATAATATTCTCCTATCCACGCTGTCGAATGCTTTTTCATAGTCGAGGAAGTTGATGTAAAGTGGTGAATTCCATTCAGTTGGTTGTTCAACAATGAACCGTAGAGTAGCGATTTGATCGGTACATGATCGGTCTTTACGGAATCCTGCCTGTTGATCTCGGAGTTGGCTGTCGACTGGGTCCTTTATTCTGTTCAATAACACTCTGTTGAAGACCTTTCCTGGTACTGAAAGTAGGGTAGTGCCTCTGTAGTTCTCACAATTGCTGAGATCGCCTTTCTTTGGTATCTTGATGAGGCGCTCTTCTTTCCAATCTGCTGAAACTTGTTCTTCCTCCCAAATCTTCCTGAAGAGAATGTAGAGTATCTTTAAAGTTGCTTCTATATCTGACTTCAGTGTCTCACTAGACTGGTATGTTGTCTGGTCCTGCTGACTTATCACTCTTGATTTGACACTCTGATGGCCATTTGATTTCTTCGACTGTTGGTGGGCCTGTGCTTATAGGGAGATCCGTGGTTGCTGCTTCGATGACTGGTGGGTTCAGTGGGGCTGGTCTATTCAAGAGTTCTTGGAAGTGCTCTACCCACCTGTTCCGTTGTTCATGCACATCAGAGATTGGTTTGCCAGCCTTGTTGTTGATTGGCCGTTCTGGCTTATTAAATTTCACAGCTAAATTCTTCGTTGTGTCGTATAGAAGCCTCACGTTTCCTTCTCTTGCAGCCTTTTCCGCCGTCGTTGCGAGGTCTTTAACAAATTTTCGTTTATCCAACCTGATTCTCCTCTTAACTTGCTTGTTGATTTCGGTGTATTTGGCCTCTGCCTTGGCTTTCTCTGCTCTTGTCCGACTGTTATTAATCGCTATCTTCAACAGAAATATAGCAGTAAACGATTCCCAAGTAAATAGTTGTATATGCTCATAGATGTTGGCCTTATTTGTCCTAGGGAACACGGCTAACTGAAAGCTCTTGGTCACCACCAAATTACTATACTATGCACGACAAAAAACAATCACTCCCTCTACCCTCTAATTAGTCAGAATAGATATTGCTTTCCTGTTTACTCACTACTTAGGATCAAATATATCTTTCTTTCCACTTGTCACTGCTTGCTGATTTGTTCTTATTTGCACGTGTGTGTTTAATCATTAGAAGCTACTCTGGTTATACTGCAAGTGTGAATCAGTCATACACGGAGTACGCATCCGATACTTTCAGGTTACTGTATTGTCGATCGGTTGGATTTTTTCGAAATTTCACATAACAGAATTGGAATAATGACAATGAATGGAAACGTGTAAACATAAAACAGTAAGGCAAAGTAACAACTCGTGCACATAATAGTGACGGACTAAATAGCAATAGTGGGAGACAAGATGTATAAATTTGTAACTGGCAAATTCAGAAGGAGTAAATAGGTGCTTCGGTTTAACGTTTGCTAGTTCATTAAATATTTCACATATTGGCCGTTCTTAATACGATCAGGATAACAAAAGCCTGAATAGCAATCAGAAGCAGTGTCAAATTACTGTCGTCTTCAGCAGACATACGGTAAATCGACGTTTGGGCGATATGAATATATGTTGTTTGGGGCTTCATTTGTAGGCTTGAAGTGAATTACACATAACGTTCTGCTTAGTAGCCATGGCTGGATTTGGATTATTGTCCCTACAATTCTACAGGCTAGTCATTAAAACTACATTAACATCGTTCTCCACTTTAGGTTCCAAGTTGGTTGGCGGTGTGAGCACACCGTTTGTTAAACCCAAAGGTGTAAAGAGCATATCCCGTCGGAATTCTATCTTCTCGTAACAAGTATAGGCAAACTAGATGGCTGAGCTATATGTTTGGAATTTATGCAATTACTCAACAGGTTTGATTGAGTTGAGGAACCTTTGGATAATGAAGAGATGTTTGAAGCAAAGTGGTGGTAAAAAGAAAGCAAAACCAAATATAAGGTGTAGTGGATCTGGTGTCATGATAATGTGATTTAAAGGAATTAGATGGTGCGTGACATAATGGCTCGACAGTAGGTTATTAAAAATTATGAAACGAAAGTCCGTATGTAGATGCGTTATGGACAGAAATGTCGTAGCTTAAGGTAACAGGCAGTCATTGAAGCCAGTAACTTGCATTTCTAGGATTAACGTCAACCAATAGTCCAACTCCACTCGATTCAGTTGGGATGGTGTAGCCGTCTAACTTGAGTGAACTTGAACTAAGGCCACGATATCTAGTGACCCTAAAATTTACACATACTAAAAGTGGTGCCTAGTCATTCTTGTTCCTTCGATACTATCTATATATGAGGTAGTCTTACTAGGCAGGCGTATACTTAAGATGAGAAGAAAGTTACGTAAACGTATAGCTACCAACTCGTCCACCTCCCATATCAACTATATGTGAACTGCGTCAACCTTGAAGAGTTAATGGAGTTCCTTCATCTCTAGTGATAAACGTGCACAGTACATTCGCGCTAACCTTGTATGTTATCTGATATGTTTACTAGAGTGTAAATGGGCAAAATAACAAGCCAGAGTAATTTGCACAAAAAAATTTAACAAGGCAATAAACATACACGACGATGGTCATTACAAAGAAAATTACAAATAAGGTTACATCAAATACGGATTGACAAGAACTGCCTAGTGCAGTAAAACAATAAGATTCTTACTCGCTTACGCACAAAAGATAGATTTTATGGCAATAATTGGGTTATTGGAAAAAAACTTGTATATTCCCGTTGATTTGTTATAGACTGAAGCTGGTCAGTCATTGTTGCTATATGTGCATCCTGAGCGGATTGCCTCGATATAGCGAATTTTTCACAAGTTACAATCCAACTTATATAATAATTGGGTTAGTTATTTTATACTACCCTGATATGTGAGGGTCTCTATTACTTTAGCTAAAAGTGAAGCTAAAGCTTTAACTAAACATCCATCCTTATGGTGTTTTGAAATTTTATGGTTATTACAGTCACTTAGATTTGCACGACCCTGCTTGATTTCTGTCGGAGACTTTTGTGTCGGCAGTTTTCTACCACTCCTGTGACCTACAATACTATAGATAATGGGATGGGTATTACAGGTCCCAAATCAAGAATTTTTAAGGTCAATGGGATACCTAACCCTACACATATATTCGTTTAACTAGAATGCCCAATGAACTTCACTTTGTTTGGACCCAGAAAGCAAAAGACAGTGCTGATTATAACCCACTGATTAATCTGCGTCACGGAAATTGTAGCAGTTCAGCGTCTGATGCTATGTATGTGAATCTTTTTTTAAAATACAACTTACTTCACAATTTGCCTTTCGCCGATTATAAAGTCTGACAACTAAGGTTAGTGTCAACCAGATTAATGGAGTTATCAGGCAATGTGACTTACACGTATATTTTGAGCAGATCAAACGGTTTGCACCTTGCAATTAATTATGAGATAAAAATGGGCGGTGAAACTAAACCATACCAACGACCTTGAGGCACTTTTTAGCCAATGAGAATGCACTAGTTGATAAAATTATTATTTATTAGGAAAAACAGTGAAATTTAAAAAAAAGAATCACACACTATGCACTTGCTGTCTTTACAGTTCGCTTTGGGACATACTGGAAATGTCCCTTTCCTAATGTTCGGTCGTATATGCCAAGAACCTACCAGTAAGGTTAAAACAATTATTACTTATCCATTCGGCTCCTACAGACTTTCCTCTATTATAATTTTGCTTTCTAATGCTGTTTCATCTATTTCGACGATTCTTCCAACGCCTCTCAGCAACAGATTTAAGCATAACATGATTTCTGAGCATGTCTTTACTTGCTGATGCCATTGCAATGCTGATACTTCGCTTACATATGTAAGGGACGATGCCAGCGCAACAGGAAACTGCATAACCCACAATACAACCAACTTGCAGGTTTACCTCAGTGTCAGTCAAGCCTTGGTAAATAAACTGCCTGTTCTTATTGATTATTTTCGCCAGCATCTATTTCAACGAAAGATTGCTCCATCTCGAATGTATGTGGATTGTACTTGAGCCATATTTAGCCCACAATCACAAATCAACTCTCTTCGAAGTAGATTGAAAGCTTGTAGATTAAAAATAATAACGTCCTCATTGAAATTGCAATAAGCCGATCTAAAGTAAGCATTTTAAACTTGTATGAGCGCGTGACCTTGAAAGAAATAACTTGATTTTTATTGGTCTTCTCAAGTTCGTCGGTAGAGTTTAGTTTCATCAAATAGGCTAATAATTAGGCTTACAGCACAAACCATTTTATCCCTACTCCCATAGACTTCTTCAAACACAAGTCTCGCCACGTAGCAAAATTTCACCACATCCTTAAAGAGTACGGATTATTTGGCTTTCGGGGTGGTCCTGATCTATTCCATTTCATATGTTTTTTAAAATGTGTAGCAGCGGATCGCTCGCAGCCTGTGACTATGGCTAACTGAATGACTAGATTTATCTAGATCGTTACATCTTAGCTCACACCAGTTGATTGGTACTATCCCTAAAACGTATAACTGTATTTTTAAAAATGGTACAGGGAAACGCTCATGATCATTTACGAAGTCCGACGAAATTCTCTGAATAGTAAGCATACCCTTATTAGGCCTTTCTTGAATTTCGTATTTCATTCGTAATCAAAAACACTGAAGAAACTTCGTGCCTCTAACTACTGGCGTATTAATAAATATTGACTCCATTAATCACTCCGTTAGCTGCTACTCAATTGATATCCCGAGATGATGAAGTAGTATTTTGACATTCTGATATCGTACTCAAAAAGCTTTAGATACTTGGTTTTATTATGAACATTCGGAATTGATAAATGCATTCAAATGAATTCTAACATTATTTGACTATAACGATTATAATAGCGGCCACCTAATGATGATTAGAATGGACTATCAAAAACCATCATAGAACATTTACTTGAGTAGCAAATTCTTATTGACAATTCCGTTTACTACTGAGACTTCGGTGGCACGATGCTGATTCAAGATAGGTGACTTTATTGCAGGCAGCCCGTAACCGCTTACTGTTCCAGTTGGCACTTCAACACTAGAACGCAAACGCTCTTAAACTGCACAGATTGCAACCAGCTAAACTTTTCTGTCGGCTCATCAGCTAATATTTCTCTTAAAGACAGTGGCTGTAGTTTAAGCCATTTCAAAACCTGCTTCTGGCCAAAAAATGGGCACAAATTATTGAGTGACTTAAATTTTTGTTAAAAGTGACTAATGGAGTGCAGATTTGTGGTAGATGATCAGCATTTTCACTGCTAATGGTCAACAACTTGATTGTTGCCTGGTGTTTAAAATGTTAATCTTGTTTTATCAAGCTCACCTGCTATGGCAGTTTAAAATGAAACAGTAGAAATCCTGTATTATAATCTATGCCAGGCAATGTGGCCATTTGTACCTATTTCCCAACTGGTTCTCTGGGTCGTTTACTAAATACCGACATTTTGACTTGAATAGTTTTCAAGATAAAACCTACATTTGACACTACAACTTGTTGAATCAACTTATGTATAGTCAAACCTTGAAGTGTTGATGTTGGTTAAGCTTCCATATAAACTAAGTCCATGTAAGATGAGAAGATGCTAAAGTTCGTTACCCTATGACCAATGAAGACTATTTAGTGTTATCATCTTCATTGCCTGACGCAGTTAGCTTCAGTTGGTGTTTGGTCAAGCGTAAACCTGATTCCTGTAGTTTTCATGGCATAAAATCGATAAAAACATAATTCAGCGGGCATTCCCGAAAGTGGATCCATAATTTAGCTATTATGATCTAGTGACATAAAGTCACTTAGCCCACAATCACTCATGTTTTACAAACCATAATTTCTCACAGCTGCTAATCTTACCTCCTCTCCTTTTACGTATTTTAGTGTTTAGTATGAAACTAGAATATGTAACAAGTGACAGAATAAAGGATATATTCAAATTCAACTTTAAACAGTTCATAGACTGACCCCTAGAACTCACATTCATAACATTGCTCTATATAAAGTCAACTGTAATGATAACCTTTATTCTCAAGTTATACTTTATGCATTATAGCATACCAGTATAGGGGAATAACCAGGAGGATATAGGTTTATCTACATACATAAATTTCAGTTAAGACATTGTTAAGAGATTTGCACCATATTGGGATATGAAAAAAGTAAGATAAAATCCAACGACAGTATAATTCACAGTTCCAGGATATTAGAGATGTTTGATGTTTAATCAAACTTTCGACAAACAACCTCGCCTATTACGTTTCGTGAGTTATGATTCCAGAAAACAACTGAGAGTAAACAGAATGGGTCGAAGAGTATGTCCAGATACGGGATAAGACCAAGAGTATTTAAAACTTAGACCAGAGAGCCGACTAAACATGAATATGTGGATATTCAACCGTGATGCTGGAATCAATGTCCAATGATTTTGGAAGACAAGTTATTGAAGCTTTAGGATTGAGTTGCTTAAACGAGACCAATTTCTTGCAAGCTCCTGCTGAGCTCAGTATCAATTGATGTATTTATCTTAAAGAAACTCCAACAACGTCTCTGGTTCTACCTCATTAAACATATCATGACCTGTGTAAAACATTTGGTATGCGGCTTTCAGCGTGAATTTGCATTTTCTGCATCGTAAAATTGCTTGACTCATAATTTGCACTAAGTGGGTGTTGCCAAACGAAATCTTTTGCAAACTTGAACATATTATTACCAAATCTCACTTAAACCTACCTATTAATCATGGAAGTCAGATTTAGATTCTCCATAGTATACCTTTGTGGCAATCAATCGTAATTTGTTGATCTAAACAACGAACTGCTTCGTCGCCTATATTACAATGTAAGTTAGAAGTATTGTTTAAAATATAACTCCGCTTGGGATCTTCTGTAGGGTTGCTAACGGTCTAAGCTCGAATAACGGAGGCGAGTTGTGCATATAGTTGTCAAGCCCACCCATGAAACAAGCCAACTAGAAAAAGATCATTTGAACTCCACCCTGGAGTTTGGCGATTCTCCATTTCGAAGAATTATGTTACTTCTTGTTTAATGTCAAGCTTATCCGGCTGCCACCGATCGATGCCCCTTTTGATAATCATAGAAACAATTGATGTAGGTAAATGCAAAGCTATAACGTAGTGGGAGTCAGGAAGAACCATTCAAATGAAAAGGTACGACGTAAAGATACTTGGAATGGACAAAGCCCATGCTGGGCAGTAAAGACGATCCTCAGGTGGGGTACTATTATGCTCCAGTCACGAAGAAGAAAATACCTCGCACTCACAAAGGGTAGCATTAATGCTGCCACAGGAGACATGGTAGGCACGTTTAAGAAGGGAACCTCATGGACGTAGGATCATCAAACCATCCTTCTCGATGAAAAAGGAAGGGACCGAAATGTACGTTATCCAGTGATATCCTCCTACCATTGAGAGCCATTAAGACGACCAAGACAAGTTTTATGCCAGGCTGCATTCAATTATCGATAAATGTTTAGCTAAGGACCTGACCATTCTGATTGGAGACCTGGACACCAAGGACAGAATGGACAACACAGGATATTAAGACATCATGAGACAATATAGACTGGTAGGAAGTAACAAAAATAGTTAGGGGTTTGAAAACTTATATGTCTTTAAGAAAATGAATAAAGGTTGCACCATATTCTACCGTAAGGCGTTTATAAAGTTACACATGCTTTATTAGGCTGCTTTATAGGGGGCCAAATTGACCACATCTGAATCATTATGTAGTTGGAAAGAACCATGGAAGACGTGAGTTAGAAGAAAGGAGCTGGTGTAGCTTCAGATCATTACCTAGTTGTGGTTAATATGAAACTAAAGCCGAAGAAGCACTGGACAACCGGAGTAGTAAAATTACAAAGGCTTATTACAACCCCTCTTCGGGATGCTAACAAACTGAACAAATTCAAGGTAACTCTCAACAAAAGGTTCCAGGCCTCTTATGATCCATTAGTAAAACAAAGATAATAAGCCAACTACTGCGACCCAAGAACAGCAAGACAGGTAGATAGAGGACTTCAAAGAACTTTTAAATGGACCAGCCCTACTTAACCTACAACCGAAGCAGCATCTGTGTATCGCTTTATAAATATCGACCCACCAGTGATTAAACAAATCAACATGGCTATCTGACAAACCAAGAGTGTCAAGTCAGGAGGGTCAGACAACACACCAGCTGAGGCAGTGAAGTCAGATATAGAAACATCTGCAAGTATACTCCACATTCTCTTCAGGTAAATTGAGGAGGGATAACAAGCGCCAACAGACTGGAAAGATAAGTACTTTATTAAGATACCAAAGAAAAAAATCTTAGCAAGTGTGAGAACTACTGAGGTACCACTCTACTCTCAGCACCAGGAAAAGTTTTCAACAGTGTTATCGGACTGAGTGAGAAATCTAGTCGACGCCCAATCATGAGATTAACAGCACGGATTTCGTAAGGATCAATTGTATACTGACCAAATTTTGACACCACGGTTTATTGTTGAACAACAATAACCGAATGAAATTCACCACTTTACATCAATTTCCTTGACTGTGAGAAGGCACTTAACAGTATGGACAATAGGATATGGTGGAACTCTCTTCAACACTATGGTATACCCAAGAAGATAATCAACGTCAAACAGAATTCCGACGATGGACTACATTGAAAAGTCGTGCGTGGAGACCAGCTCACAGGTCTGCTTGCTTTTGCCCTTTCCTTTACTTCTGGCACTTGAATGGACTATAAAAACTGAATCGTGTCACAGAAAGCACGTTATACATTGGACGACCTAGATGCAACTAGACGACTTGGACTCTTCAGATGACCTAGCTCTTCTATCTCACACAATACGACAAGTGCAAATGAGGACGGACAGTGTAGCAGTAGCCTTAGAAGCTACCAGTTGACCTCAACACACACAAAGGGAAAGGCGGAATTCATAGATAAAAATCAGTGAGTACCAACTCTGGAAGATGTATAAACTATGACATATCTGGCCAACATCACCCAGAAACAAAGAAGATCTGGTGCAGATGTAAAGATACGAATCGGCAAGGCAAGAATAGCAGTTCTACAATCAAAGAACATCTAAAACTTAAACCAGCTTTCAGGCAACATGAAAGTCGGAATTTTTAATACACACATATTGACAGTTCTATTGCACGGAGCTGAAACTTGGAGAGCTACGATAAATATCATTCAAAGGATATAACTATTTATAAACAGCTGTTTGCAAAAGATACTTCGGATCCATTGGCCAGATGCCATCAATAACAACATTCTGTAACAAAGAACATATCAACTTCCGGCTGATAAATAAATTAGGAAAAGATGCTCGACGTAGATAGTTCGGTGGATATGAATTGTTATTGCTTGTTTCTACTGGATTACGATCAGACTCTATTCTATAATAATATAATTTCAAACTGTCAATAAATAACCGCATACTATATTGACTAACACACGACCACAATTAATAGGATGAGTTTATATATATTAAAAGTCAGTAATGATTAATATAGGATGTTACAGCCAATTTATACTGCTGGATTTGTAAGCTCGTTAGATCCAATAACCATATATCATGTCAACGATCTCTCCTTCGTTAATAACAAGACATATATACGCACCACAGTCACAAATTACGTGTATGATCAAGAAGTCTGGAACGAAGATACGATAGTTATATATTTGATCACAAAGAATCAAGCGTCACAAATTGTACAATGCGCTAACGCTAAGTTGAACACTGCAGTCTAACTTTTTGGTACAATTATCAATAAAGAAACATATAGTACAAACATCACAGTATTAGGGGTAACAGTGGCCTCTACATAAAGAATTACATTTGGAATGTACGTAAATTCGACGAGTATAAAGTCAAAACCAAATTGATGCTCTTAGTCATGTCACAACATCCAAACCTTTATACAATCGATATTAAATTAATAAAACTCACTAGTTAGTTTGTTTAGGGGGAGGGGATATAGCGACTGCTAAGATCGACTACATTTTGCAGGAATCACCAAATTGTGTCACAAGGCAAGCATTAACATAAAATCCTCAAGGACAATAAAAGCAGAAGACCAACGAGCACAGTGAGCTGGAAATCAAAGGCAAACATTAAGACAATGATCAGTATTTGGAAATAATTGGAAAGCAAAGCTCAAAACGAAGTTTGTTAGAGAATCCTGGCCGGTAGTTTATGCTCTACGAGGGTTGGTAAGCATTGATTAATTGACTTAAAATATAATTAGCAAAGTATGAATTCATATTAGATATCTTCCCTATTAGAGCGATGTGATTCGCTACACATGATATATATATATATATATATATATATATATATATATATATATAACAACCTGTACGAGAATACTATATATATAGCGACCAATATATATATAGTGTTAAAAAACTTTAAGTAGAAAATTAATGTTTCCGTGTCAATCTGTACAAGATAAAGTAAAATCTGAAAAATAACTGAAAGGGTGACATTACAAAACCGTTATTTGATATGTAGACTTAATGACTAATAATAAATTGTAAGAAACAAGTAGAAACAGAATAGTATTGCTAAATTTTATACATTGGTAGCAAACTTACACTTGATAGATTTATGAATCAGAAACACCCATTATTTGTCTTTGGCCAGTATAGAGGATAATCATTATGACACAATAGACTTGAATTAACAGCACTGTACACTCCTTATCCTATATGAAAGTCACTCCACACAAGGACGAAATAGCCGTCCAGATTTTATAAACTTTTTTCATGTTATCCAACAAGATCAAACTGCGTCGAATACAAATAACTAAGTAGAGAAACAATCACTACAAATTCATCTCAACTTTAATCAGAGTTTAGGCATGAATGTCAATATTTGACCTAAAGAAAAAATAACCCCTGAGGTTGTCACGTGTCTGAAAACACTATTGTTACAAAATTTCGAAATAATCGTATATATAATGTCTTGGGCTTAAAGTTACATATATTATTCAGTGTATAAAGTAGATATTATAAATAACCGAATATGCAGAATTAATAAGTGAGTGCAGTTTCTCAGTTTTTCAATACTGTTTAGAATGTAAACAATATGATGTTTAGTTAGAATGCTGTGATATTGAGTAATTCAGAATCATAATAAATCACAGGAGAAAATAAAGGTTAATAGAGAAACATAAATTTAAGTAATTCATTAAACGACTCCATATATAGCGAATTGATCTTCTTACACTGACTTTCTTATGAGCCTTTACAGTCCTATGCTAATATATGTGAAATTCTAAAGTTTTATCCTATTGTGAAATGCAAACAACACATAAACATGATGACATAATAAATGGATTATACTACAAAGTTATGTTGTGTAAACGAGGGTGACAACATCAACAAGAAGTTTTATGTATTGAAAAAAATACACAGTGCCCTTTATAATTACCAATCAGTATACAGACATGTCTGCCCCTCAGATACCAGTCCCTCAAGCCGGAATAGAGAAAACAACGATCCATGAGCAAACCAGACACAATCCAATCCAATCGTGTTGTATTTCTATCACGTCTTGATATAGCAAGACTATAATGTAGGGACGAACCAATGACAGCGAGACTTTCCGTCTCAAGGTCATTGCTCACAGTTTGGTTGACAATGTTGACGATCCATCGCATGCTCGCTAATTTCCAGGAGAATGTTATCGTTATTCATTTACAGGAGAAAGGTTGACTTCGAAGAACAATGTTTACGTGGTTGTGGTGCGTCTGTGAACTTGAACAAATGCTTAGAGAAGAGCGACAAATATTCCGATGTCAATGGTCGCCTAGCAAATGTCAAGGTCGTCCATACATTATAGTCCTACCCTTGATATATATACAAATTAAAACCACACAACAAACCAATTAGGGATTTTACACTAATACGAAACAGAAGATTGTGGCAGCGAATGGGGAGGGGTAACTTGTACACAGCTAACTAACTGTAGTCCATAATAAGGAACAATACAATAACAG
>CM068306.1:70841497-70895544 GCA_034768735.1 Schistosoma mekongi | reverse complement strand
TACAAAGAGGGAAATGAATGTTGTTACACATGAGAATAACAATTGATTGAAGGTGAACACATGATCATAACAATAGGATAATTGAGATGAATAAATGTTAGTAGAATATAATTGGATGTAGAAAAGTATAAGGATAAGATAATACATGATAGAATAATAAGCGGAAATATAATAATTATGTAATAAAATGTACTGGTGAATTCAGAGTTGTAAAGTAAACTGTAGTCATAACAAAGAAATCGGTTTTACAAACGGTTTTCATATACGCAATAGACAGGTAATTTATATTTAGAATATTTTGTCTACTGTTTCTAGGTGATATTCACATAGATGTACATATTTTGTTTAGCGTAATGGAAGAAACTCCATTCATTACAATTCAAAAGGCATTAAACTCCGCCGTACTAACTTTAATTCAACTGCTAAACTTGAAGTTACTACAGCTATTGAAAAAGTGTGCAAGATACCTAGGTGATCCAGTTACGACTGTCAGTAGGTATAAAACTTAAAGTGACTACATTCAATCTAGTGTATACAACATATCGATAATAGACCTAATGATATGGTCAGATATATGTTGATAATCGACATTTACATATTTTTCTTTACAAATCATTTGATTATATTACTGTACAATACAAAAAAAGCCCAATCAAATTTTTATAAATAGCCGACTATTATGATGAATATGTAATCTATTTAAAGATACTACTTAAAAAAATATATTCCAGTAAGATCACCTACGCATTCAGTAAATTTAATGTAAATCATTTAATTGTTCAAAAATAATGCCATTATGCCACAATGACAAGTTTTATGTAGCATCTCCCCAATATGGATGACTTTGAACAGAGTGACAACAACATTTTAAAGTGAATAATTCTAGCTAAATGTTTAAACATGGTTGATAGTTTCTGTTATGTCGGATCACTAAAGAAGGATGAAAAATTTCCAGAACTATGTTTTACAGGACTAATTCATTTATTCTGGTCGTGAGTAATATAAACATTACATTTCAGTTATTGTTGCGTTCATCTTACACTATCCTCCAGTTTACTATATTTGCTGTTATTGTATTGTTCCTTATTATGGACTACAGTTAGTTAGCTGTGTACAAGTTACCCCTCCCCATTCGCTGTCACAATCTTCTGTTTCGTATTAGTGTAAAATCCCTAATTGGTTTGTTGTGTGGTTTTAATTTGTATATATATCAAGGGTAGGACTATAATGTATGGACGACCTTGACATTTGCTAGGCGACCATTGACATCGGAATATTTGTCGCTCTTCTCTAAGCATTTGTTCAAGTTCACAGACGCACCACAACCACGTAAACATTGTTCTTCGAAGTCAACCTTTCTCCTGTAAATAAATAACGATAACATCCTACTGGAAATTAGCGAGCATGCGATGAATCGTCAACATTGTCAACCAAACTGTGAGCAATGACCTTGAGACGGAAAGTCTCGCTGTCATTGGTTCGTCCCTACATTATAGTCTTGCCATATCAAGACATGATTGAAATACAACACGATTGGATTGGACTGGACTGGATTTGTTTGGATTGTGTCTGTTTGGCTCATAAATCGTTGTTTTCTCTATTCCGGCTTGGGGAACTAGTAGTCCCGGGTCAGACGTGTCCGTATACTGATTGGCAATTATCAAAGACACTGTGTACTTTTTTCAACACCTAACAGTTTCAATTTCTAATATTTCACTAAGTATATGGTATTAAGTGAAGAGTACCCATGGTGAATTATGCATCTGACACTGTATATTCATTCCAACACTTCTGTATTTAGCCTTTAGTTTCTATTTAATAGGTTACTGAACAATGTTTAAAATGTTCCTTTCAGTGGATTACATTATTAAGATAAAATGAAACGGTTGATAGAATAAACTTAAACAGTCATAAGTATTCATGAATGATTACTTAGATTTCAACTAACTTAGTAGATCAGGAGTTTTCATCACATACAGTAACTAGCTATGGAATAAATTTGATAAATCATTATAATTCAGTTGCGATGGTTATTTTTGTGGAGATTAATTATTTATTTGATTGAATATGTCACAGATTGATGTTGGCAGGGTAGCATTGGAAACCAGGGAGCACTGGACAGCTGTTTCGTTTTAGTGTGGAACTCCTCAGCAGTGCGCACCCCAGATTCGACCATTGGATGCCGACCCAGTGATGCAGATGGTTAGGCGTTCAGCGTAAACCTGAAACCCCTGGTGCGGAATCTGGTGTGGGCACTACTTAGGAGTTCCACACTAGAACGAAACAGATGTCTAGTGCTCCCTGGTTTTCAATGGTACCCTGTTAACATCAATCTGTGATATATTCAATCAAATAAATCATTATAAAGCTATTACATCATTTCGAAATCTGTTGAACAGTTATGAAGTATAATCGATTAATGAACTTGTTCTTATATTGTCTATATTGGAAAGTGAATTGCTTGTATTTCCATTACACTTAGACAATTTTAATTTGTTTTTACAAATAACAATGACTAAGACGAAGGAAACTGTAGGAAAACAGCATGATTCCAAATGATAGTTTCAAATCTAAGTTCAGCAAATACAACATTCAATAATAAAGTAACTTGTGGTATTTACTAATAATATTCTGTCACTTAGTCGGCAGATACATCTGAAAACATCTTTCCGTTAATCGATAGTTTATGCTGTAATTATTCTATATGCAACCATCCAATGTGATATATGTTCCAGACAGATTAGACATCTAAATGGTCAAAGGTGAGGGAAGAAAACGTATGTGAATTAAAAAGCACTAAATTGTCAATCACTCATCTTTCAAATATGCTTATGATACGCATTTGTTAAGTCTCTCTTGTTAATGCAAATCAATCGTGCTTTACTAGAACCATTGTATAATATTACGTCAAAAGTTTCGGTTTAGCATATATATATATATATATATATATGACTTTGTAGACAGGGGAACATTAAAGTGTTTTCTTTTGTACAATAGTGTACCTGAGAAGATAGTCAGTATCATATAAAAATTCATAAGACGGACTATGCCATAAATGTGTGAATAGAAGGCAGCTAATAGGTTCATTCAAAATAAAGACCACTGTCCGGCAAGATTGCTTACTCTCGCCTATTCTCTTTTGGCGGTTGGTCAGATTAGACAAATTTTAACATGTCAGGGGAAGTATGGAATACAGAAGAGAACTTGGATCTAGCTAGACCGTCTAGACTTTCCAGTTGACTTCTTTGTCCCATACACAGCAACAAATGCAGGATAGTGTAGGATAGTGTAGCAGCGGACTCTGTGGCAGTAAGCCTCAGTATGCACATAGAAAAAAGAAAGGGCGACTAAAGGGCAGCATTTCCACAATTGAAGAACATCTGGAAATTAAACGAGCTATCAGCCAACGTCTGAGTGAGAATTTTTCAATACAAATGTAAAGACAGTTGTATTATATAAGGTAAAACATGTATGATGAACTACAATAAGCATTATTCAAAAGATATGGGTATTTATGGACAGTTGTTTGGTCAATAGAATTTGAATCCGGTGGCCATATGTCATCAGCAGCAACCTTCTGTGGTAGAGAATAAACCAACTTTCGGCTGAGCAAGAAATACGAAAAAGATGTTGGAGGTGGATGGTACACACAAGTCATGAAACTGCGTCACAAAACTGGCATGAACCTACAATCTTCGTGACCAAAGAAAAAGCTGAAGAACAAGGAGCACACTTCGCCGAGAACTGTTAGTAGACATGGAAAGAATGAATATGACTAGGAAAGAACTTAAAAGGAGAGCCGAAGACCGAGTTGGTTTCGGAGAGGCATTGATGTAAATATGCTATTAAACAATGGCTACAAGAATCGGTATCATGCTTTATAATAATAGCAAGGTGAGTAAAGTGACGAGGTAACAATGTATTCACAACGAATATTCTAATAGCCACAAGTATAATACAATAAACTGGCTTAATATATCGCTTTCTGTTGACTTTTTAAAATATCTTAGCTCTAACTTTGACTTAAGTATATATTATTTTCGAAGTACTGAATAGTAGATTACTACTTTTAGGCTAAATTATTGCTAGTTGTATCTCCCATACGAAACGTTTATTTAACAACAATGAAACAGTGATATAATACATATTATTAATCATATAGTTAATCATCCAGTTGTTCCATTTAAAATAGCTTCGCTTAAGTACTCTGTTTTGGCACACTTATGTGTGTAACGCGTGAAAATATGTTTCTTTTTAATCATGTCATCAACATACCCCCACATTATTGTATATTTACAGTTAACAATAACAGTAAAATCACTAACAAATAAATGGTGATATGTTAGACATTCACTTAATTCTTACAAAACCGTTTTGTTTATTAGAGTCGTTGCCACAACTTCGTCATTCATATCAGTGAATATTATGTAATCTACTACATTATATAACCTATTCAGTTACTATTTCGATACTTTGTAGCATTATAACTACCCTATTCATTCATATGTGATAAATGCTGTATCAATCATTTGTGATTACACTTTATAAGCACTTTTGAAGTCATAACAATATTTTGTAGCATACCGTGACTTGTTCGTTGATGATTGCACTACTACTGGAAATTATATACGTATATTAGTGTAGAATATTAATGATAAACATATTAAAAAGATAGATCTATTCTCTTTTTTTATCTCTTCTAAGTTTTTAAAACAGATTGTCCTCTATACATCTTTCCGATGAATTTCAATGTAGTGTACAATGTTCTATAGATAAAGTGAATGCATAACTATGGGTTCGTCTTTGTGTCATCATCTTGATGAATGATCAACGACTATTAGGTTTTATTTATATGAAAGATAAGTTAATGATGCCTTCATTAATTGAGATACGAAATATAGGTCTAAATATCATTTAGATAAGTTCAGTAACTGTCATCAGATGCTTAAGTTAACACTAGAGTAAGAAAAGGATTCTAAAGTTGATCTGCTTAATATCTTATCCAATAAAAAATCGAATGGTTTACTCCAAAGATGCCTATAATGAAAGCCAACCTGAAGTAGTCTATATTAGGTATTTTCAAAATTACGAGGAAACAAAAATTTAATCCATTCTTTATCTTGTCATACCCGACGAATCCGCTCAAATGATCCAATATAAGACGTAAATATTCACCTTCAACAAATACTTATCAGATATGACTACCCAACTTGATTCATATCAGATATGTTAAACTAAAGCTACCGTCAAAAGAAGACCCAGCAGCTGAAGAAATAACACTATGAACCTGGAAAATTAACCATCAAAATCCCATCGTATTCTTTAATCAGCTCGTGATTCGCGAAAATGTAGAGTAACCATCTTCCTTAGGCCAAGTCTATGTGTATCTGTAGGTTTTCCTAGTCTTATATAGCAGGGTACATGAGCCACATAAATTGTACGCTTGCTAAACATATTTCTGAGTCTCTCTCAGTCTCTGAAGCATCTAGTTATGATTGGTTATTCTGTAGCATGCAGGTATTCTTTCAGAATTATCTGCAAGATCGATTGATTGAGGTCTTATACACTGCAAAATCGTTAAAGATTCATAGCTTTGAACCTGATCTGTGTGAGCTAGAAACACATCGAAGTCCTTGTTTTACCAGGACAGCGAAAGGAAAAACATTTTCTTTTTAATTTTTTAAAATTAATCAATTATCACCATTTTTTAATAACCTTAATTTCTTTGTTTCTTTTTTTTCACATTCATCAAGTGAACGGTTAGTTTCACATTACCAATTCTATTTACTAACTAATCTATTATGTAACCTCCTCCTTAATACATTCTCTGGCTCAACTGAATCATGAAGTTAGCAATGAATGCTAGTAATACGAAACTACTCGTTCACTTGATTAATGTGAAAAGGATATATATATATATATATATATATATATATATATATATATATATATATATATATATATATATATATATATATATATATATGGAGAGAAAGGGAAACAGAATGAAAAAAAGAAGAGTGTTTGGTGGAGTGTATGAAGAAACTATTTCTAAGAAACTTATAGAAAGACAATAAAACTATAAACTTATCTAAAGTGCATAGCAATTTGTCTTTTACTGTCGCTCATTTGTTACGGTTACAGTGTTGGAAGTTGGAAAGGTGACCAGTTATCTCATAGTAGAAAAACAGTATTTACTCTGTTTTGCATTTCAGCTACTATCGATTAACTAGTTACATTAGCTTTGTGATAAGAATAGTTCATTCCCGCATTTTGTAGAGTCGGATATAAATGAACTTTTATATCTGATCAACTATGGATTTTTAGTTGACAAGAATATGTCTATTGAGGTTAGTTAGTGAATCCTATTCATTCTTCATCATACCTAATATTTTAATCCTATAGATACTGATGATGTACTTGTTTAACGTAGTCGTCGGATGTAAAAACGTTTGCTTTTTCTTGATTTTCACTCTAAACATCTGTCCAATCTAATAACCTGTCTCTTGTGTGATGTTTTTTTTTCCATTTTAAGTTTTATCTTAGGCTACTTAACTTACATCATCAATCCAAATAACATTTCAGTCTATCTATTCATTTACAACTTGTTTTAATTAACATTAAGTTAAAATAATCAGTGTCAGAAGACTAACCTACATTTGATAGGTACCGATTTCATGTTGGGTTGTAATGTCTTTCTATAGGTTAAGATGAGTACTTAAATAGAAAATACTTGTCCTATTATGCGACTAACCATTAGTGTATACATATTTATTTACAATAATATAAAATGTAATTGAATGTTGTAGAGATTGCTGAGTGTCAGTTTGATATCGTGGATTGGTCTGAATTAGAATTATGAACCATCGGGAGCCAACTCAATGGCCTAGTGGTAAGGCGTTCACCGTAGAGCCACGAGGTCTTAGATTCAAGCGCTGATTTGATCGTGGATACAAGCTGCCGATGAGTCCCATATTGAAACGAGACAATACTTCCTGATGGTCAATAATTTTATAATTCAGACCAATTTGTGATATCACATATAAAATGTACTTTGTTATTGTTCACATTGAAATATCTTCCAGTTTACAATTATGAGTTATAATTAAATTAATATAACCACATAACAGTTGTAGTCAGTGGAATCAATCTATCTAAGAGCATAAACTGTGTGCTATAACTGATAGGAAAGTAATCGAATAAATGAATGAACATGACGTATTTAAGTTGTTTATATTTCCAATGAATAATTGAGTATGTGAAGTAGTAACATTTTACATGTCCTAACAATAAATCAGTAAATGAATTATTGTCATTGTATAACAATAAAAACAGATAGGACGAACCACAAGTCTTGAATTGTACTTGTCAGCCATAATATAAATGTAAATAAAAATTTATAAAGCTAAGTGTAACTAAAAATAAATGGTTGACATTCTGTATTTACTAGATTTGACGTGTATGTTAAGAGTGTAATAAAGTGGAACATTCAAAGAATGATATTGAACATAAAGTAAATTGACGAACGTTGAAGTAAAATTTAATGAAATAAGGTAGAGAACACACAGTTATATTTTCAAATAAGCTGTTATAACTCGTACTTGATAGCTTGACTAACAGCTAACAACTCCAGCACTCAAGCGCTTTGAACCCTTCTAGTAGTAAATCAGATGACAAGTGAGCAAAATTCTTTATTCCATTAAGAGAGTGAGTTATGTACAAAATGCTTGCATAATTATAGTTTTCTAAAGCAATAAAACCATCATCATAATCCATCCAATGCAGACTAAGAAGTTTCAGCCATTACCAAATCATACCACTCCACATCAAGATTATGGAGAGTTCTGTCGATCAGTGATTGAATGGAAACTCTCTGACTTTTTCAAGGGTTCTGGAGGCTTCGTTGAGATTTTCGGGAGCCATCCAAACATAAGTATAGATTGTAGGATGGATTGTATGGTCAATAAAAACATAATGAACAGATATTTATTCAAATAACATAAGTCCATCTTGATTGTTTATACGATTTAAAGGTGAAGTCATTGGTGTTACTGAACAATTTTCAAATGATTTCTCAACAGAGTTAAGTGTGTTGTTATTCAAATGTGATTCTTCTAAATATTGACATTTATACTCAATTGGAGACAGGAATCTATTAATTACAACATTATTATTTTTTGTACATGTTCCGTTTGTTGTCTAGTGGAACAAATATGATATCTTAAAATATTTCTTCAATGAAACTATTCATTAAATACTCTAATCAAGTCATTAAGAATACAAATAAAGCAAAGAAGCTTCGTCCCAACTAACACCTCATCATGTCTTAACACTCGTGTACATAGTTTTACATTAAATTACAAAATCAACAGCGAGTAAATTATGAAAATAATTACAGGACAATTATCAAACGTAACGCAAAATATCAGATTACACGAAGACTAAACCAAACAAAAAGGAACAGTTATTTGTCTCATAGATTTCTGAATTCATAGAATAGAAGAAGGTAAAATTCAATTTAGAAATCACTTAGTAACTAGATTTAATAACCAGCGAAGATGAAACAAAGGATAAGTTTGGGAGCATATGTTGAATGTTAAAATGCACTCGGTAACAGTAAATTAGAATAAAAACAGGAATATACATTCGGAGTAGAATAGGCTATAGCACTTGAAGTTAGCATGATGGCGAGGGCGAAATGAGTAGCCTTATAAATGATTTATAAATACAAAGACTCAGTTTATTTAGGTGTATAGCTATGGCCTTTGTTGTTTGTAGGAGGCGATATCTGGAAATGAAGGACAAATTCAGTGGAACTCGATATATCACTCTAAGTGTTAAATTAATGTCAATTCAATGTCTTGTATTGACCAAGTGTGCCAGGATGAAACTTTTTATTGCTTTTACTTGTCATTTGTTAACCGATTTCTAAATTTATCCTTACATTTTTCATTCTGTTAATTCATAAGGCTGAGCGACAATTAATTGTTCTTTTCTGTTTTGTTTAGTCCTCAGGTAATCTGACCTTTGTACGTTATAGTTTGATAAGTGGTTTATAATTGTTCTGATAATTTACTTACCACCAATTGATGGCTATTGATTTGTATCCCAGTGTAATACTATATTTATTAGTGTTGAGGTATGATGAGCAGCTAATTGATAAGCATTTCATCGCTTTATTTATGTTCACAATAAAATTATTATTATTACCAGAAACTAGTGCAATAATTGAAAGGGTCTACTAATTTACATAGAGTTGTGATAGCCACCATATACGAAGAGATGAAAGATGGCTTCTATTAAATTTACTGTGTATGTTTTCAGAATTTTATGTCGTGATGGAAGTAAGGCTTTTACAACCCTACTCTCTAAACATATTTTAAATAAAGAATATAATGTGGATGTTTCTGCTAGGGTTCTCGCGAATTAAACAAACACCTCGATAGCTGCTAGCGAACGTATGACCAGAGAGACAACAACAAGTAAGCTAAGTTATTCACAGCTCTCCAGCCCAGCTTACTAGTGGGAGAAGTCAAAAGTCTGCAGAAGCGTTTAATTCTACAGACAGCCCGACAAACGGAATGACGAACACACATCTCATGCGTATATATACAAAAAGAGAGAGCGTCCTTGAAATGTTACAAATAGCGTACTAAAACAAACAACGAACCAATAAGAGTTAGCGTCTCACTGAAGGTGAAAAAAATTTTTGGGGCGAAAACGAGAAGTTTAAATTTACACAAATAAATTAAAAAAATAACAGGTTTACCAAGAGAATTCTGGGGATCTAATATCCTCAACAGTTTCGGAAGCATTGAAATCTACTGAGAGATATACAACAGCAATACTACAGTGTTATGCATAGACAATCACTATAACAAATTTTCGAGCTCACTTATCTGTACTGAAGAATAGTGTGACAAATCTCTCTTTCTAATGGTAAATATGACAAATTTTCGTTCACTTACTCCATGATTTCAACACTGACAAGTCAGTATTACTACTGAATATGTCATTAATTGATTACAATTTTTAATGATTATGTAATACTTCTTACCTAAATTTTACTATCACTTTGTAATCCTGATTTTATTAGTAGTATCACTACCATTCTGTAGTATAATTTATTCAATTTAAATACACGTCAAACTTAACTACAATCACAAGCATATCATTTGGTCTATTCTAATTATATTGGTTTCAACTTTTATTTTGAACATTTACTCTAACCTCAATAGACACAATATGCAAAACATTGAATTCTATATTACCCCTTATAGTTCTAGTTTATTTACAGTTACTAAGGAGATACGAAATATACAGAGTTCGTGCTAATCTGTAAATCTTCTTCATCGTGTTGGTCAAATATACAAAAAAAGGACCAGGTTGTATAAATACCTGTTGTTACATTACTCATAGAAGTGTTTTATATAAATCCTTCTAATTGTGAATTCGAAAAAAAAGCAAGAAAAACAGCCACTGTAGAATAATTTCAATTCATTCATTTCATGATCTAGTATCTACTTCATTTGCAACCTATAGTCAATAGTAATAATTACTCAAAAACAATAGCGTTTATACATACTTCATATAGTCAAAGAGGGAAAGTTCGTATTAATGAAGAATAGTCAACGGAACGTTAATTTCGAACAGAATATAATCAATGTTTATATGCTCGTATAATTATTTGATGGGCAATATGAATATCCTGAATGAAGATATACGGAGATAGATCAGAACACTAAATTAAATGATCATGAAATTCAATTACAGAATTAGACTGATTAAAGCAACAATTAAAATAAATTAAGTTGAATTGTGACTGGCAAGTAGAATCCAAGACGCGCGTTTCGCCCTGTTTTGGGACTCATCGGCTGGATGTTCCTGCTTCCCAATGTTGATGTTTACAGTGGGGTTCGAACCCAGTATGTTTCGTGTCGACTGACTAGTGTCAATCTATAGCAAATCAACGGGAATATACAAGTTCTTCTCAATATCAATGTGTCCGTTGCAGAAGTGTGACTGTCTGAACTCAGTAGTCTAGTGGTGAACATGGTGGCGTTCGACACGAAACGGACTGAGTTTAAATCCCACCGTGAACATCAGCATTGTGATGCAAGTGCTTCCAGCCAATGAGTCCTAAATAGGACGAAACGTGCGTCTTAGATTTCAATTGTCATTCATAATCCAACTTTAAAAAATGCGTTGTTTATTATAAACCATTCATACTATCCCTTAATTTATTGTAAACCTTTGGTAACGATATCTACTGTATTCTCATAGTGTCACAATCCTGTATAGATAACATCAGAAATTATCTTTTTTTCTTTGCAATGCTATACATTATCAACATACTTTTATGCATTTTCATATTTTTCTTTATTATTTCAGTGTATCCATCATCAATTAGAATCACATAAAGAATTTCCACATAATAACTATCAACGAATAATCAATGATACTACACAATTACATAATCAAATTAATCATATAACAATGAATAAATCACATTCTAATTATACCACTAAACATTATTTCTATAGTCATTGTAGTTTAAAAATGAAAAAACAAAATTTTCACCTATCAACAGTATACATTCATTACAATTAGTACCGCATATTTTTACTAATTATTTAAATGAACAACAGAAAAAATTCAATGAAAATAAACAACGTCGTAAAACATGTTATGAAAATTAATAATAATAATAATAATAATAATAATAATAATAATAATAATAATAATAATAATAATAATAATAATAATAATAATAATAATAATAATAATAATAATAATAATAATAATAATAATAATAATAATAATAATAATAATAATAATAATAATAATAATAATAATAATAATAATAATAATAATAATAATAATAATAATAATAATAATAATAATAATAATAATAATAATAATAATAATAATAATAATAATAATAATAATAATAATAATAATAATAATAATAATAATAATAATAATAATAATAATAATAATAATAATAATAATAATAATAATAATAATAATAATAATAATAATAATAATAATAATAATAATAATAATAATAATAATAATAATAATAATAATAATAATAATAATAATAATAATAATAATAATAATAATAATAATAATAATAATAATAATAATAATAATAATAATAATAATAATAATAATAATAATAATAATAATAATATAATAATAATAATAATAACAATAATAATAATAATAATAATGAAAATCTATGTCATGTTATATTACCATCAATGATGAATAAATCACCAAGATTAGAAAGAAAATTTAGTAAACTGTAAGTTTTAAATATGTTTACATGATGTTTTCAGTGGATTCATTTTGAAGTGTATAAAATATAAGTGTCTATTTAATTGGATCATGTAACTGTCAAGTAGGCAAAAGTTAATGTATATACATTTTATTAAAAGAACTAAATAAGAATGAAAAATTTGTAATTTATTTGATTGAATATATCACAAATTGATGTTGGCAGGGTACAATTGAAAACCAGGGAGAACTGGATAGCTGGTTCATTCTAGTGTGGAACTCCTCAGCAGTGCGCACACCAGATTCCGCAACAGGGGCTTCAGGTTTACGCTGAACGCCTAACCATCTGCACCACTGAGTCGGCATCCAATTGTAGAATTCCCACTTCCATCAATTTGTGATACGTAGCGCGACGATTGATATATATTTAATCAAATAAATTAACCAATCCCCACAAATATAACTATGCCAATTGAACTATAATAATGAGGTCATTAGTGACTAACTCCAGGATGTTCCTGAAGCTCTAGTGAGAAATCGTGACTGGTGGAGTTCAGACTTGTCGGGAGTGCTACAGTTATCATCAATGACAATGGATCATCGTTGCGCTACACATCACAAATTGATGGAAGTGGGAATTCTACAATTGGATGCCGACTCAGTGGTGCAGATGGTTAGGCGTTCAGCGTAAACCTGAAGCCCCTGTTGCGGAATCTGGTGTGCGCACTGCTGAGGAGTTCCACACTAGAATGAACCAGCTATCCAGTTCTCCCTGGTTTTCAATTGTACCCTGTCAACATCAATCTGTGACACATTCAATCAAATTAAATAGATATGTTCAGACATTATTTATTGTAGCACATCTACTCTTTTTAGTGAAAACAGCGTGTTTTAGATATGTTCATCCAATCTGTTAGATCCAGTATTATACAACTCAGATTACTGTTTAGCCAGATGTTTAGAAGCTCTTTATTTAGGAATTTTCATATCATAACATATCACTAACATAAATTGATATAATTTAGACAACCATAGAAAATCATAAAGCATTAGGCAGTGATTCTATGATGGAATAACATTTTTATTCATACAAACTGACGTCTCCACTACAGATCGAACCCAGTAGCCTTAAGGATGCCGGTAAACTGTTAGCGTATGAACTACTAAGTTAAAATCTAATATTTGACATTTCCAACTTCTGTCAATTCGCCATATATTGAGGTACTTTATCCATTCAAATTGGTCATATTTGTTTAATGTCTAACGAGGTCGAATTCCACTATTCATGTTCTCTTACTAGTACTTCAGAAATTACTTTCTTCCCAGAAATGTATTAAAGTTTATTTCTGAATCAAAAGTGTTTGATGTTTTTAATACGTAAAGAGTACTGGAATATCTGTTTTACCTAACATAAACTTATTGTACTTCCAAATAACCACTGTTTTACAGTTCGATAAGGACAAATATGAATTTCATTTTCTGTTGGTAATTTCCGTATCAGTGTCTTGCATCATTACTAAATTCATAGATATGTATAAATAGTAACATATAGGTTTGTTTTAAGCAAGCATCTCTATCTTCTAATCGTATTATTTCTTTCAGTAGATTAAACCAAACCTCATTAAGTCGTGAATAATGAGAAATTGTTTCAGCGAAAATAGTCTATTGTCGGTTATTGTACTCATAAAACTTCACAATTGCATTTATATGGAAAATTGAGTGTCGTAGCAATCAGAAATTGAAATGCGAAAACATAAGGTATGGAATAAACAAAAGAGTAATAACGTAGGTTCTGTAATAGGTTAAGATAAACTTGGTAGAACATAATAATTCTTAAACTTGCATGCGCAACGAGATAAATTCGAAAATGAAAGCATCCTGAGAATGATATGAAAACAAGAATAAATCAGCTTTTATCAAAGAGAGATTGACAGATAAGGGATTTCTAAAATAACGAAAGTAGAATTGAGTCTAATGATAAGTGAATTAAGCAAATTTACATTTATTAAGTTAACGGTTAGATAAGAAGTTTAACGAGTCCTTTGTACACATACATAATTTTAGTTACTCTATGTGAAACGCAAGCGCTTTAGCAATACGCAGAAGATGAAAATGCAGAACTATAGAAGATAAATCTCTTTTTATGGAATTATCTGTAGTGATGAGAAGTTCCATAATTACTCTTCTAATAAAATCGCTGTTACTAATTCTTAGATAAGCGCGATTATATTATTGAACTCTCTTGGAATAGCTGTGTTTCATAAAAAATAATTTCATCTTGCTTCATCGGAAATAGTACACTGACAGATGAATAAATATTCCTTCTGTTATCTCACTGTGTATCAATTATGTACACACTAACTTACCATTTCTCAGCATTTTGTACGAGAATATTTAAATTAAATGTTGAATTCTCAGACGAATTTGTTAGAATGAGATTTACACAACAATGGATCTGTATAGTTTTTGTTATTTGATGTAAATGGATGTTACACGAAATACCACTGTGCAATAAGTAAGACAGCAAACTACTTTATTAAAAACACAATCAC
Source organism: Schistosoma mekongi (assembly GCA_034768735.1). Lineage (NCBI taxonomy): Eukaryota > Metazoa > Platyhelminthes > Trematoda > Strigeidida > Schistosomatidae > Schistosoma > Schistosoma mekongi. Next base: position 70,880,710 of record CM068306.1, on the reverse strand, counting down.
TGTTTCTAAGGAGATAACATTAAATTCATTTTCGTTCAGCTATTTGTAACAGATAACATTTCGGTATCAAACTACAGATCGACATGCTAAAAAGTTATCTAACAATATTATTCGGCATTCTACACTGATTATCATAGCATAAGGTTTTTCCGTTTTAAAGAATTTTAATGTGTGAAACTGATCTTCCATGGTAATCGGTTATCTATAATTCCTATTTCTGGACAACTGAATTCCTTATAACTGCCTACTTTGTAGAACTTAATTTTAATTTTCAAATGAAGTTCTGAATTAAGTTTTCCCCCAATATACCTGTTTAATAGAGGTATGTATCAATAACGACAACATGGCAAACATTATAAATCAACATTTATTTTCGGTTAATTAAATCTGCTACATACCGGTAAATTGAATAAGCCGTAAGATTGTTTTTAGTCAGTATGGTTGTGAATGTTTTGTTGATTGTTCTTATATTGTAATCTATGTAAATGCTGAAGTGAAGACGTTAGAATTTCCAATTGACTAATGTCTGTATCACTTTTCTCAAATTTTGTATTAAGATGTACATAGTACTGAATCTTTGAGGAAAAGCCTTTCAACATCGAAAAGTCCAACTTCCTGTTTGTGGAGAGTACATAACTTGTATACACTAAAATATAATATTTTAATCAAAACCTTCTTTTAAATAAACATAAACTACAGAAATTCAAGTATTATTCATTCCAATTATTTCTACATAGAACTCAGTGTAAGTTCAAACGTTATCTGATTCGTTCTGTGAAGCTTCAGAGAATCCCATGAAATAAGTGATTTTAAGTACTTCTATCTTAGTACAATCAGGATACACTTTTACATTCAGTATTTCTTTTATAAAAATACAGTTTGCCGATGAATGTTAAAAGGTCCTTTATAAATCATTCAAGACGACTTGTTAACTCAGTACTTAGTAGTTATTTAAAATGTAATTCCTATCGTTTGAGATTTTAGAGTACTTTTTTAACAATAAATATCTTTATTCACTAGTATGTTTACTACGATAAGAATTTTCAGCATACTATATCGCAAGGTGTTACTCTTTTTTTCATGTACACATATCAGTTCATGTTTACGAAAGTAGCAACACCACCACATTATTTCGCCATAATAGAATGATGCTGACGAAAAATCTGGGAACCTTTTAGCGAAACCAAATTGTCATCTTACATGTCATGTAGCCAGGATTCATGAACTGCAGTTAAACTACGGTTACGGTATATGTTTTGACTAAGGAAAAATTGTAGGTTGCCCACTTTTTCAATAAAAGATCTGAAGCTAAGACTGAAAATTTTAAGAATAGACATCTGACGAATACTGATCATTTTTAATGATTGATGCCAGTCACTTTAATGATTAGATCTCATTGTGTTGCGCGCAATAGGCGGCAAACGTGTTATGTAGACACGTGAGTACACAATCTGATTTTGGAACATGATTGATCAATTAATACAAAACAAAAGAAGTAAATGTAACTTGTTTAGATATTTGGAAAAAATGGTAGCCCAGTATTTCACACAGGTGACCTTCTCAGTACTCATTATAAATCAACCAGTGAATTTATGTATATTTATGAATGAATTTTATGCAGAACAGCTATTTATCAAATACTGACATTGTTTAACTTACAACATGAAGTGGGAAATGATTATTTCATTACAGTATAAAACTTCTTATCAATACATTGCATTTATAGTTAATCTTACGAATGAAACCTACTGAATTAAGCAGTATAATATCTAAGTTAATTCAATGTCAATTCTTTAGAAAAGATATTTTCATAAGAAATTTCTTTTAATGTTACATTATTATTTACAGTAAATGATGATTTAACAATTTCATCTAGTTACTTTATTAAGTACATTGGTTAATATTTAAAACACTAAATAATTGATTGTAACAAGATGTAACAGAATGTACTAAATTATCTACAGTAACTAATCAAATAATTTTAAAATGAAAGAATATTAGTTAGAATGTTATTCACCTGATTACGTAAACTATATTCCAAAGGAAGATACAAAAGAGAATTAGTTACGGTTAAATAGAGTTTGATTGAGTTATCTGAAAAACATTTATAAAGATGTATATATCAAGGTAATAATAAAGAAAATTTGAGTATGTTACTGTGTAAATTAGACTTATATTCAAGGGTTACAAAATATCTGAAATGATTTATTACAGATAGGTGATAAAAGGATTTATTAACATGACTTAAGAGATCAATCGACAGAACGTGCAACACAAATATGATACAGATTGCTTTTACAACCAACCCCCCCCCCATGTTTACGCAACAACTTGAGAATAACGTACTGAAGATGGTCGCTTCAATGCGTGTATACCAATTTGACTATTTCTGTGGGCTGGTTAAATCAGCGATATGTGCTCTGAAACATATACAAATACGGTTTGACAAAGGAAAGACTAAGTCAGTCAACAGCACTATATTGGCGTATTTCGTGCATGGCGAATAGCGAATCAAATCACAACATATGTTCTCAGTACTGTATAACGTCCCAATAAACCTATCTAGGGGACTGAGATTACGGTTACTTAGCATAACGAACGCCACCAAGATGAACTATAGCAAGCCCAACTCATGCATTTAGTAGTGTTATGATTAGTCTCTCAGTCTACCATGGTTTATGGCTGTACCATCTAGTGAATAAACTGACCACTGTAAACTCCAATTCCACAACATTCTTTTCTGTTTATCTGTAAGATGGTTTATTCTTGACATTCTCTTTCTCAATCAGCACCAATCTTCTTATCATCATAAACAACTTTGCAATGTCGTTCTTAATTCACATGATCATATCATTATCATCATAATTACCCTGAAAACAATTTCTCATATCACATATAACATGTCATCGTTATTTTATTATTCTTATCATTACAATTAACGCAATATACTATTCCCAATATTACATTATTGTATTCACATTGTTCGATTTAATTTGTTTACTGTATACGCTTTGTTTGCATAATGGAAGTATTAGATTTCAATTGAAAATAACCAAACTCATGTGTATTGGAGGAATATGATCAACTTCTCGTTTAATTAGCCCTACAAAAAAACCTTATCTTTTGGCTATCCTTCTTCCTTTTAGTTTCGTTTCCTTATTTTCCTTTCTTCTTACATCATATCCATGCTTGTTTTCATTTTCCAGGTTTTTCCAATCCGATTATATTTCCCATTCATCATTAGATTGCAGAGACTTTCATTTATCACTACAGATCTTACTGTCTTCACTACTAATTCCATTATTATGCCTATCACATTCTATATTATTTACTAAATATCAACATCATCACCTTTCAACACGACACGCTCTCTTAAACCTGCTAATATGAAATTATCTTCTTAGTGGATTATTACATAACCATCGCATTTGTTCACGGTTATTTTCAAGCATTTAAAGATCAAATACGTAACAGATTAATGTTTGAAGGGTACCACTGAAAACCAGGGAAGATTGGACAGCTCTTTGTCCTAATATGGAAATGCTCAGCAATCCACACCCTAGATTCTCATATACACACACTCCGGGTTGGCCAACGTTTAACCATCCACACCACTTAGTTGGCATCAAATGGTAGAATTCCCACTTCCATCAATTTGTGATATGTAGCACAACGATCATCCATTGACACTGGTGATAACTGTCTCACTCTCAACAGGTATGAACTCCGTCAACGGATGCTGACCCAGTGGTGCAGAGTTAGGTGTGCGCCAACCTGAAGTCTCTGGGGAGGAATCTAGGATGGGCATTGTTAAGGAGTCTCATTCTATGACGAAACGGCTCTCCAGTACTCTCTAATTTTTGTGGTACCTTCCAACATTAGTCTGTGCCGTATTCAATCAACTAAAAATACCAATCTCCACAAAATTCAATTCAATTTAAAAATCAGATCGACATGCAATTTGTTAATTTCAATCCGTGAATTTGACATATTCAATCACAGTGCCTACCCTATTACATTATCCAACTGTAAAATTGATATTTTCATGGATTTATATACGTATAAACTGATAAAAGATTTATTGAAAACAATTGTTCGCTTCAGTATTCTTGACTTTTGATTGTTGTATCACTGTATGCAATTTAGAACTTTATAGTAGTTATTTATTTTTCCTAGCCCTTCTTTTAAATGATCTTACAAGATAACAACCCTACAAATTTGGAATAGGCAGAATTCAATGTAAAAGTTTACTACTCTAACAAGTTTCATTGTCTAACTATGCAATCAGTTCAATATATTTATTCATGCATTATTGTGTCCATTATAAAGAAGTTTCTATGGGTTTATAACTGTAAGAGTCTCATGATAAATTTATCGGAAACAAATATTCACTCATAAATTTCTTATTTCTGATTTTAAGAATTTGTATCTTCTCAATCATTTTTAGTGCCATGTGAACTTCCTGGGTAGACTGTCATGGTACAGTATTAGTTTACGAGTATGATTAACGTTGAATTGTAGATGGTCAATAGAATTTCCGTCATTTCTCCCACCTTATTTTGGCCTAGCCAGTTAGGGATACCCCCCCCCCATCCTGGTGTTGGTGTTCTTACCAAGACTTAAACTTTTACCGTTCTTATCCAACTCCACCGAGCTCACCATAAAGCTGCTTCCCTGTCAAAATTGTGATAAAGTTACATCCAGGTAACAAGTAAAGACAATGAAAAAACTCATATTCTGAACATCGTTTATCAGCAACAATTCAATTTCAATTAGTACTTTAAGTAGCAGATTTCCAAAGATAAAAAAATTAATAATTTTTATTCCGCAACGTTTAAAGTTGACAATGATACTTGAAATAACTTTTTCGTAAGTGAAGCACCTGGGGTGAAATCTAGAGTGCGTACTGTTGAGGAGTCCCATACTAGAATGAAACAGGTAACCAGTACTTCATAGTTTTCAATAGTACCCTGCCAACATCCATCTGTGACAAATTCAATCATTTAAACTACTAAAATAGTAAATATTTGCCAATAGGTTAAACATTTGAAAATAAATAGACTTATTTTTTCATTCTGAATGACTGAATCATGGTATCAATACAACTGTGTAATATGTAGTACACATTACAAGCAAAACAATATCTATACACCTTTTATTCATAAAGAAATAAAAATCGAAAGTGTCAGATGAAAATTATTAAGTACTGGATAGGTTAAAAGAATTGTAACCAGTGAATAAAGAAAGGAAGGGTTGATTAAAATCTAAATTAGTGAATACTGCTAGTCAATACTAAATTTCATCCACACATTGGTTGAGAAAATTTGACAATACTAAAAATCCATTCCCCCCCCCAAACAAAATGAGAAAGTAATGATGATATTACGACCACGAAAGGGCTTAGACATGGTACTGATTGAGATCACTGCCTATATTACAAAGATGAAGTCAGTTCTAGGCGACCAGGTGCGATTCAAGATTGACAGATGTAACAATGATTCAACCAAAAAATGAATCATAAACCTACTCGTAAAATTTATAGGGAAGTAAATGTTCAGTAGCTCTACTTACAGTGATCTAAAACCTAAAAACTCTTGTTTGTTTTATATGTACGGTTTACCAAAAATTCATAAACAGGATGTTTCAATGAGGCCTATTTCATTTACTCTATCACTAAGTTGTACGACGCTGACAGGGAAATTAGAGGCTGTTCGTCAATAATTAGCCCAAAATACGATAAAATATTCGTTCCAATTTACTGATACACACAACCATATCAACGTTGCTAGTGAGTTGATGATTTCCTCTGATGCCAATTCTTCATTCATCAAAATGCCCCTTTTTGGAACTACAGGCGTAATTGTTTTAGCAATCGAATGTTTTATATCTATCAGTAGAAGATATCAAACTGTTTCTGGTTATTCGGACAATGGATGTACGATTCAGATTTAATAGCTTCATGTGTTTTAGCAGTTGCAGGTCTGATAGGTTCTTTCCCGGTAGATATTTTCATGGCAAACTTTGAAAACGCTAAGCTTAAAGGAACATATGAAATGACATATTACTCGACTTACGTTTACGAAACATTATCGTATGTAATAGTCAGCGACACGCAGATGACCTGTTGAAGACTCTCAGTATGACCGTAAAAGTATCTATTGTTCTACTAAACATAGAAAAGATAGCCGATACTACTTTCTTGATATTGTGATACACTGAAATGGGGATGGAATGATTCAGTTTCCTTTCTACCAGAAAGATGCATGGTGTAGAGCCTTTTGAAATTTTAACACCTTATGCCCAATCAGCTACAAGTAGGTACTGGTCAAAACACCAATACGCAGAACTTCGAAGGTTTTTACTGCTGATATTTTTGAACATGAGATAATCTTAGTCAAAAATATATAAAAGACAATAGGTATCCACAAACGTTCTTTGAAAAGTATTAAAAAATTCAGCGAACAAAGAAAACAGATGAACCTATAGTTAACATTAAACCTAATTTCTTCCGAATCCTATTTAAAAGTGACGACACCACCGTGATTTTCAACAGAAGACCAGAAGTAGCACTGAGGAATACGTAACCCCGCTCCAACTAGATGATAGTTATATCCAAAGAAATAATTATTTTGTCACAATCAAAGATTGGTACATACCCTATTGATGTTTCACCCAGCTGGATCTATAAATTTGTAATGATTTGCCAAAGCAGTTACAATGGTAAAACAGAAACACGGGAGTACATTAGATTCCAAGAACACGTTACATAGAATCTTCAACTGAACTGTTCGAATATATTCAAGATATGTCACTGACATAGAACACATCTAATTAACATGAATGACATTTTAATATTCTTTAAATTAATTGATAATCAATCAAGCCTAACTCTTTTAAAGTATATTGATGCTATAACCAACAAGTGTCAGAAGAGAGGCCTTCGTATTACAAAAGAACTAATTGTTATTCCTTTCTTCCCATGGTAATATAATCACTATTCGAACAAGTTATTTAGCTGAATTTGTACTTAAAGTGTTTCACTGATTTCAAATACGTAATCTTTAAATTTCTTTGAGTTCATAATCCCAATTTTGGAATTGATTAATATCAATTCATCATCCACTCGTATCCATCCTCTTGTTACACAATCAGTTAAGATCCACATAAGTTTTGACCTTTTACTTTTATTCCAGAATTTTTGTCTATTACGTATATTTGCAACATTTACCATTCACTCATGTAAACTTTACTTACATCCTCTATTCATGATGACAGTGTTCCATATGTATTTAATTCTGAACAATTTTACTGCGGAAGCATATTAAATTCTTTTTGCGTAATTTCGATTTTTAAATACCACAAATTAAGAACTGCAGTTGATGAGAACCGAATGATACGACTTTACGTTATTCAGCTTAAATGTTTATTTATTCACTTTTCAGATGAATATTTGATAGATAATGTAATCATATACGTTGTCAAGTCTTTCGATTGTTTTACTAAAGGGTATACTCTTTCTATATTAGAAACAGTATTAATTATCACCAATCTCTTTATGTGTATTATTACGAACATTAGGCTTAATCATTTTAAATAAATTGAGCGTTGGACAGGTTGTTGTTCATTAAAACAATAAGTGATATATATATATATATATATATATATTTGTATTATTTGAAATGTCTGACATTTCACGGCATGTTGCTGGCCGCTTCTTCAGAGAATAAATAAGTAACAGAATTCATCCAACACAAGGTTAAATAACACATTGGAATAAATCAAAATCAGGATATTTAGTACAGTCAAGATACGAATCTGATCGTGTCATGTCAAGTCAAGTCATTCAGGTCAATGTATGGTAACGCAAGTGAGAGGTATTTGCGTGTGTTAGTGTAAGGTGAATGAGTTTGAAAAAATGTGCATAGAATTAAGGATAGATTGTATGTGTGTTAACATGAAGGAAATTTGATGTAGTCTGTTTACAGTCGTTTGGATAGATAATTGGTGTTGGATGAATATAAAGGACGTTTGTTTAGTTAAGTGTAGTTGAATTTGAGAACATATGAAGTGCTTCAGCAATTCATCCTTCTTTATCATTGGAAAAACCTGTTTTCATATTTTGTTTAACATGGCTTATAGTACCTACAAACGAATGTTAAAATTTTAATCAGTCACAGGTTAGTTATTGGTTTCACGTTCGTTGAGCATAGTTGTATGAAGCATATAAGTCTTGGCAAGTGATATTGTTACTCTAGACCGAGTGATGTTTACTTTTGATCTTAAAAGAACCATGGGGTACCCCACAAATCTGCTTGATGTTTGATTATTAAGCAAGGCATTTGTTTATGATTGTGACAATGAAATAGCTGTTCAAAAATGTCAAAAATCGATATATGGTATGATAATTCGTTGTAGTGATTGTTGGAATTAGAAATCTTTGGGAACAGAATCGTCTATTTGCTGTTTTGAGTTAACAAGTTGGAGATTATTGATTCCTCATGATGTACTAAATTATAGGAGTGGGTTATAACTTATGGTTAGAACTATTTTAGGCTCGACGTTAGGAGTAGGTTAGTGATAAGAAATATGTTAGGAATTATGCTTAGGGTTAGGAGTGCGTTAGACATTAGGGTTAGAAGCATGTATTGTGATACAACTGTTATGATTCCCATCTCTCTATTGGCACTTAAAACCTATTAATGTCACAACAGCATTACATATCTTATAATCTTAATAAGTTTTAATATAAACGCCAGTCACTTCCCTTTGCCCTATTATGATTGGTCAATTATTTTTAAGGTCACATTTTTACCTTCTTTCGCTGAAACTACAAGTTATATTTACTTAGAATTTTATATGAAAATAGCTTAACAGTGAGAAATTTACTTAATCACTTCGTTTATTTATACCGAAATTAACTAAAACAGAGTTATTTACCAGGTTTCTCGATGAATGCCTAGTAATTGTTACCAAACGGTAGGTGTCCAAGTGGGATTGAAGTTGCGTGTTGTTGATGAGTCAAATACTAAAACAAAACAGTTGTCCACAGTTCTGTGATTCCCAGTGAAACTCAACTGAAATTAATCATTGACGAATACAAATAACAAATAGCTTGATTATAATTTTTAGTTAGTTGAAATGATATTAATAAACTACCCCTATAAATCTTTTCAGTACTTAATGTTTTTTTCAGTTGTTATCACTATATGATAATAAAAGTTATTTCCAGTTTAGTTTATTGTCTACACATCACAAAGTTTCTTTAATTATTGTCATCATCAATTTCATCTAAATGCACTTGTATCTCAGTTTCTGAGTAGCATATAACAAATGTTTTATATGTTAATATTTCTGTTGATAAGTTACTTCATTTTGCAGTACAAATAGTCAGTCAGTATACATGGAATCCATTCATCATGATCTACAATGCTTCTACTGGATATAATTCATCATTATTTAAATTTGATTTAGACGACATTCAATGTTATTATAAAGTTTATTAAAATTCTTAGCTAAAAAAAAAACTATAATCTATCAAAATTTCTCATTAAACAAATGTTTTCGAACAGTACTAGGTTAACACTAGTAATTGTGAATTTATTGACCTATGCGCAAAAGTCGAATAATTATTTTGCCCTGAAGAAATATTAATTATATACTTCTTGTTGAATAGGATTTAAGTAGTTAATCACGCCTTAGTCAAGAATAATCAGTCAAGTCAATATATGCTATCAATTGTCGTTAAGACTTTTTTTATTACTTCATCATCGTTTTGTAGAATAGGCCTTATTGTAAGAATAAAGTTGAATTGTTAGTTGTAATAGATATGTTTTCTGTAAAGGAATCACTTCATTTCATTTTGATCGGCTTAAAGTAAATCTTTACAGAAAATTTAGATCTTATATTATGGGTATTTCCTTTTAGATTAATGACTTAGCGCTTACAATTTGAGTCAGTTCTTGATGTTAACTGGTTGCTTATTATTGCAATCTGTTATGATCATATCTTCCGACTAAATTTCTGAAAGACATATCGCAAACACTAGTAGACATAAAGCTTTTGATATTAATATATTTATCTCTTTAAGGTGGCTAGACTGACCGACTTTATCCTGACTTTATCCATAAGCAATTTGATCCCAACGAGTAACCCAAATAAGTGTACAGATTTATGCGATACACTTGCTAACTGTCACTTAAATACATGATTCATTTTACAATATTGTATACTATTTACCATCGAATGTATAAAACAACTGTCAATAGAATCCTTTGAAAATGATACTGCAAACGGTTTGTTAACACTTATGGCAATAATGAAATAAACGTTACTAAGCATTTGACTAATATTGTATAATTGAAATAGTTTTGTAGCGAAAGGTATTAAGTTTAGTTGTTTGCATTTGTTAAAGATTGATGTTAACTAGATATCAGTGAAAGCTAGGGAGCATGTAACAACTATCTCGTATTAGTATAGGACTCCTTAGAAATGCACATTCTTGAATCCGACAGGGAGATTGAATCCATAACCTTCAGGTAGCACGGAGAAAACTTAACCCTCAACACAACTGGGGCGGTATCCAGTGGTAGAATTTACGCCTCCAATTATTTGCGACATACCGTGATAACCATTTATTATCACTGATGATAACTGTTTCATTCCCTACAAGTCTTAACTCCACTAGTTACGGATTCTAACTAGAACTTCAGGAACATCCCAAAATTACTCTCTGGTGAGCTGATTATTGTAATTGGATTGAGACGGTTTGTGGATACTGGTATGAAATTCAGTTGATTAAGTTCGTTGTAGATTTATGTTGGAAGTATGTCATTGAAAACCAGAGAGCCAATGAACAGCTGTTTCGTCCTAGTGCGGTGCTCACCCTAAATTTCACCCCCCCACAGGAGCTTTAGGTTGGCAAACACTTAACTCTCTTCCCCACTGGGCTGGCATCCAATCGTAAAACTCTTACTTCCGCCAATTTGTGATGTCCATTTTCACTGCATCACTCCCGATAAATCTGAACTCCACAAGCCACAAATTCTGACTAGAACTTCAGTAACGTCCTAAGTTAGTCACTACTGAGCTGATTCCTTTAACTTAGTTGAGGTGGTGTTGTGGAGATAGGTATCAAGTTTAGTTGTTTATATTCGCCAAGGAATATTGTATGACATTACTTACCACACATGATATAATCCAAAATGTATACATTAATAGTATTCTACTGTTTATTTTAGCAGCATATCTTTTTATTCAAACAACAGGAAGCATAATTTAAGTTGGATTATGATAGGAATCGAGGACACGCGTTTCGTCCTATTTCGAACTCGTCGGCTGGATGTATCTTCATCCCAATGTTGATGTTTACACCGGGATCCTAACTCAGTTCATTTCTTACCAAACGTCACCACATTCATTGCCAAATAGAAAGAAACGCATATCCTAGATTCCACTCTCCAGTCACAATCCAATTCAAACGATCCTTGCGGTATTCTTCTCTATATTGAAGCAATCCACTCAAGATGTACATATAACAACAGAGACTGACCAACCTCAGTTCATAATAAATCAACAGGAAGATACAAATTTGTTATAATAACAGGAAGTATAATTAATGTGTATAAGAACAGTTATATCCAACAAATTGTTATGTCATTCATGTGATTAAAATAACACCCAGTGAGATTAATAAATAAAATCCAAACGAAAGCAGATACTAAATAAGTTAGAGTTATGTGTGAATTGATGTAAAGTGTATGTTTAATAAAGCATAGCATCTAATGTATAAGAGTTGTTAGTAGTATATATTTTTCGTAAGCAAAATTTTTATTGATTTACATAATGATAACAGATTACGTCACACGATTTGTATTCAGTGTATATATATTTATCCATCATTTTTTATTGTGAATTCTTATTTAGTATGTTTGTGCTTCTGATAGACTGAATAAACCGTATTCAGTATACTTCATCTGTCAGTTGAACTCTTCGAATACACGTATAGAAGTAGGTTTCATTAAATGAATTTAGAATAAGTCATATGTTTTCAAAGTTGACAATTTAAGTTTGAAAAGTTCAAGAACTTTCTCAATATCAGTAATGTATACTGAATACGATATGAGAGAAAGATTCAGTAACTGAAGTATGATTTTCTTGTGAGAAAGAAGCCTTCAAGAATTTATTTTTCCATAAGCTAAACCTATACAATCGTATTCAATAAATTACATGTAACAATTATTCTTCATCTTTTTCTAAACAAGGCGATCCACTTTTAATTGTGTATGTTCGTGACATGTTGGTCTCGGATGGGTGCCACATAAAACTAGAGAGTACTGGACAACTGTTTCGTCTGAATATGGGGTTTCTTAGCAGTACAAATTTTCGATTACGCCTGATAAACAAACTCAGGGCCTCCTTGTTTTGTTGTTCCACTTACACCACTTGCTCGATGTGCATTGGCATAATTTCCACTAATTTTGATAATGTGCAACAACTAGTCACTGTTATTGGTGATAACTCTCACCGATTGTAAGTATGAACCCCACTAGTCACGACTGATCGTCGTCGTATATCACAAGTTGATGGAAGAGGAAATTCTGCTACTGAATGCCGGCCCAGTGGTACAAATTTATAAGCACTAAGAGTGAAACCTGAAGACCCTGGGTTCAGCTCCCAAGGGGAGTCGTGGATCTATACTGATGATGAGTTCTTCAATAGGTTTAAACACCTGTCGATTCATTAATAATTTCCAATGAGCTGTCCAACCTATTTGGATTAGTGATATGAGAATAAAATCCAGTAATCACCGAGGCACCTAATTACGATTAATTTACGCTTCTTTGATCTTTCTTATTTCTCCTGAGACTACAATTTAATTCGTATTTACCACTCAAAAATTGATGGTTACTTTGTTAAATGAAGAAGAATGCCTATTTTATTGGAGATTACCATGCGTAAAAATAACTATTCTGTTATAACTACAGAAAGAAGTATCCTCTAAGAGAAATCGTTGTTCCGTTGAATCTTTTAATTATTTTATCAGCGATGAATTTGATTTGTTTCTTTCATTTAAATATTTTCTTCTGAACGTAAAGTTTTAAATTAGGAGAGTAGTATGTTTTTATTTAGTGTTACGAGACACCAAAAATTTTTCTCAATCCTCTTCATTTATCTCTCCATCCACTATTGAAACAAATTAATGCATCAGTGTGTGCATATACCTTAGGCTGACTAATGTTGAAACTAATGCTGAAGCTATCATTTTTTAAAGAATGAATTGAATACATTGCTCGACATAACTAAAATGCAAGCAGATAATTGCATCACACTTCATTGTGTCTATCATCATGCACATAGGCAGTTAAACATTCGGAAGAGTGGTCAATGTATCAAAAATAAGATTAAGTGGAGAAAAACTCAGTATAAATAAATGAAGGACATCTATTGACAAACATACTTTACCAGCAGACTATAGGCTTCATATAAGAATAGTCTTTCAATAATCTAAATTCGATGTGGATGAGAGCATTGAACTAGGAATTTAACACTTCGTGATTGCATTAAAACTATTCAGGAGACATTGATTTTAATTCATTTTTTGGTATTTGTCCAGTACTGGTATGTAATTTGTTGTTTAAAATCTCTTGAGTATCATTGAAAACCAGAGAAAAGTGGACAGATGTTTCAACCTAATATGGTACTTGTCAGCCTCACCAGGATGTTGGTGATTAAGCGATTGTTGAGAAACTTAAATATCAAGATTCGATTCCCTGGTAGGGTGAAAGCAATAAACTATCGAAGATGAAACTGTCCCGTTTTCCCCAGTTTTCAATTGTATCCAATCAAAAGCACTCTGTGACGAATACAAACAACACATGAAATTTATTTCCAAACTTGTCTTTATTTAAATATAAATGGTGTTCATTATAGCGCTATTAAGAAAACCGAATGTTTACGAAGAGTCTGTTGTTACATTTAAGTTCATTTTGGTAGTTATTAGTTCCTACACATTTCACACTACACCACCCTATAATCACACTGTTTCTTCTAGTAGTATATTTGCATTCTTTGAAACGAAGATGACATACAACTTGTAAATTTACTTTTATAATTATTTTAGATAACTAAGGTGTTATTACAATTAGGGGGTTTTGTGGAGATAGTTAATATTCAATTTCGACATCACGAATTGATGTGAATCAGACAACCTTGATCACCTGGAATCACTGGAACAAACAATATTGTTTTTATTTAGTGTTACGAGACACCAAAAATTTTTCTCAATCCTCTTCATTTATCTCTCCATCCACTATTGAAACAAATTAATGCATCAGTGTGTGCATATACCTTAGGCTGACTAATGTTGAAACTAATGCTGAAGCTATCATTTTTTAAAGAATGAATTGAATACATTGCTCGACATAACTAAAATGCAAGCAGATAATTGCATCACACTTCATTGTGTCTATCATCATGCACATAGGCAGTTAAACATTCGGAAGAGTGGTCAATGTATCAAAAATAAGATTAAGTGGAGAAAAACTCAGTATAAATAAATGAAGGACATCTATTGACAAACATACTTTACCAGCAGACTATAGGCTTCATATAAGAATAGTCTTTCAATAATCTAAATTCGATGTGGATGAGAGCATTGAACTAGGAATTTAACACTTCGTGATTGCATTAAAACTATTCAGGAGACATTGATTTTAATTCATTTTTTGGTATTTGTCCAGTACTGGTATGTAATTTGTTGTTTAAAATCTCTTGAGTATCATTGAAAACCAGAGAAAGTGGACAGATGTTTCAACCTAATATGGTACTTGTCAGCCTCACCAGGATGTTGGTGATTAAGCGATTGTTGAGAAACTTAAATATCAAGATTCGATTCCCTGGTAGGGTGAAAGCAATAAACTATCGAAGATGAAACTGTCCCGTTTTCCCCAGTTTTCAATTGTATCCAATCAAAAGCACTCTGTGACGAATACAAACAACACATGAAATTTATTTCCAAACTTGTCTTTATTTAAATATAAATGGTGTTCATTATAGCGCTATTAAGAAAACCGAATGTTTACGAAGAGTCTGTTGTTACATTTAAGTTCATTTTGGTAGTTATTAGTTCCTACACATTTCACACTACACCACCCTATAATCACACTGTTTCTTCTAGTAGTATATTTGCATTCTTTGAAACGAAGATGACATACAACTTGTAAATTTACTTTTATAATTATTTTAGATAACTAAGGTGTTATTATTGGTGTTTTATTTGAAGATTAGTTGATGTATGTTAACCTGAAAACAGCTATCTTTGTTAGTGAATAATAAAACTTTGAACAATACATATGAAACAAACAATATTGTTTTTATTTGGTTCTTCATCAGGCTTTATTCTATTATACAATGATATTTATGTGTATAAATGAATAGTGTTAAACTTATTAAAGTAATTTGTGAATCAACTGTGACAATGAGGTGTACTAGTAGTGATAATAAGAACAATAAAACAACTGGAATGAATATTTCACTGGGGGGGGGAAGAGGTAGACTAAGGTTTAAGAGAATAAACTGATTTGGATAAGCATCTTAAACTAGCAATCATCGGGAATTCAAAGTCACTTAATAAGAACTGAATAAAAGTTACAGTCGTATAGTCAATGAAGACAGTTTACTAAAGGGGTGAGAAAAAAATGATTAAAACGAAATAAACACAAAACAGAAGATGTGTCGAGTTCATAAAAATATTTGTTAAGTGATATCTGGTTAAGGAAGTGATAAGGGCATTACAAATTTCTTGTGAACACATAGACTACGGTTGTTGGTCCGAATAAGCAGGGTTTCTGCTATGCGTAACAAATAAATACGGATACAGTTAGGAAACCATGATGATATAAGATATATTACCGTAAATGAATTAAATTTCTCTTCCTCATGACATCTACCTACTAAATAGGATAAAACTGAACTACGTATGCTGTTTATTTGCCGCCTACGGAACCAAGCTGGTAGATGTTCATTCACTCTCTAAGTTGGCTGGTTGTATTCCCTATGTAGCTATGTAGCTTTCTCCAGTTAAGTGACAGTAGTGATTTATTCAATCTTCAAATTATTTTACATTAAGAATATCAGCTAGCCTTACGGGCTACTTATAACATATGTTGAAGATTAACTAATTTGTAAAACTGATACAGTTTTAAATATCCTTGGTGCTAAAACACGTCTACAGTAAGGTGAAATACCATACATCAAATGTAAGCAACTATATGCTTATCAAATGAAAATAAAGGACAAACAAACCTTTCAACTTCAAACATTTGCAACAACTTCTATCCATTTCTTCCTTTCAGTGTGCTTTATCAAGCTGCATACCATAGAAGAAAGTAATTTTGGTAGTTATTAGTTCCTACACATTTCACACTACACCACCCTATAATCACACTGTTTCTTCTAGTAGTATATTTGCATTCTTTGAAACGAAGATGACATACAACTTGTAAATTTACTTTTATAATTATTTTAGATAACTAAGGTGTTATTATTGGTGTTTTATTTGAAGATTAGTTGATGTATGTTAACCTGAAAACAGCTATCTTTGTTAGTGAATAATAAACTTTGAACAATACATATGAAACAAACAATATTGTTTTTATTTGGTTCTTCATCAGGCTTTATTCTATTATACAATGATATTTATGTGTATAAATGAATAGTGTTAAACTTATTAAAGTAATTTGTGAATCAACTGTGACAATGAGGTGTACTAGTAGTGATAATAAGAACAATAAAACAACTGGAATGAATATTTCACTGGGGGGGGGAAGAGGTAGACTAAGGTTTAAGAGAATAAACTGATTTGGATAAGCATCTTAAACTAGCAATCATCGGGAATTCAAAGTCACTTAATAAGAACTGAATAAAAGTTACAGTCGTATAGTCAATGAAGACAGTTTACTAAAGGGGTGAGAAAAAAATGATTAAAACGAAATAAACACAAAACAGAAGATGTGTCGAGTTCATAAAAATATTTGTTAAGTGATATCTGGTTAAGGAAGTGATAAGGGCATTACAAATTTCTTGTGAACACATAGACTACGGTTGTTGGTCCGAATAAGCAGGGTTTCTGCTATGCGTAACAAATAAATACGGATACAGTTAGGAAACCATGATGATATAAGATATATTACCGTAAATGAATTAAATTTCTCTTCCTCATGACATCTACCTACTAAATAGGATAAAACTGAACTACGTATGCTGTTTATTTGCCGCCTACGGAACCAAGCTGGTAGATGTTCATTCACTCTCTAAGTTGGCTGGTTGTATTCCCTATGTAGCTATGTAGCTTTCTCCAGTTAAGTGACAGTAGTGATTTATTCAATCTTCAAATTATTTTACATTAAGAATATCAGCTAGCCTTACGGGCTACTTATAACATATGTTGAAGATTAACTAATTTGTAAAACTGATACAGTTTTAAATATCCTTGGTGCTAAAACACGTCTACAGTAAGGTGAAATACCATACATCAAATGTAAGCAACTATATGCTTATCAAATGAAAATAAAGGACAAACAAACCTTTCAACTTCAAACATTTGCAACAACTTCTATCCATTTCTTCCTTTCAGTGTGCTTTATCAAGCTGCATACCATAGAAGAAAGTAGGATTTTGTCGAATGCTTCCAGTCTTTAAAATTGCAATTTTGTATCACTTAACTTACCGTTACTAACATATTCTAATTTGATAATAATAAACTTTTTCATCTTACGTAAAATTTTATTCTTTTATTATTGTTTTCGCATTCAGCGCTATCGGTGTACGAGATAAAATTACTACACTTTGTCGTTCAACTAGTTCTGTAACACCTCAACCATGTTCAGCTGATTTAGTCTCTACAAATCACAGAATATTTCTGGAAAAATTATTTCGTTCAGGTGGACCAACTAGGGAAAATGTAGAAGATTGGGCTCATTCATTTGAAGCTGTATTAAGAGACAAATGTAAGCAGAAATATAATTTTAAATATATTTAAATTTGTATTCATCACTAATTTAATTTGTTTGGGTACCACTGGAAACCAGGGTGCACTGAACAGTTGTTTCGCCCTAGTACAAGACTTTTCAGCAGCGCACACCATCGATCCTGCCAGGTAATCAATTACAGCTCCTCCAGGTTGACGAACACCTAACCCTTTGTACCGATGGGCCAGAGCTCAGTCATACAGTATTAACTGTATAACAGATATCCCAAAAAGATATTCATATTACGATAAACAATGATGATGAAAGTGATGGTTGCCAACATATAATTGATTTTAATGTATCTAAATTATTTGTTAATGTATATTGAATATTCTTCCCTTAAGCTGTAACTGGTATTGTCGTGCTATAACAAATTATTGTTACTATCGAATTATGTAATAAAAGGTGCAATGTCTAGAAATATGACACTTTGACAGGTAAATTAGGTCATCTAGAACAAAGATATTCTATAGTCTTTCTGCAGTTTATCAAGTCACCAACGTCGACAATAATTAAAAAGAATTTATGAAGAGCATTTAATGATTGTCAAGCTAAAGTACAACTACTTAAAAATAAATGTAAATCCATCGAACAAAACTGAGATACCTGTATACAGTTGACAGCAAACAATGTAATGATCAATAATTATCTATTATAGAACTTTTCTTAGAATTTATCATAATTCATAAAATTTTACCAGATTAAAGATCATAGTAATGACATTGTGATTATCAATTAGATCTGCCTTATAGAAGATAGTTGACAGTTAATTCATTCTAGTAGTGGTTTTTTAAAACAATTTTACAAATTAAGGTATATAGTGTAAAATGAATTGTTCGTCTGTACTTTTGGACATTGTAAATGCACAACTATCTATGCATTACATTACCAAGTATAAGTTGTTAAGCTCTATAACTTTATTCAATGAATGACTATGTCCCATTTTACTTACTTCATTCGTAAAAATGGGATGTTGACTAAATACAAAAATAATTGATTGTTCTTTTGCCGTGTGATAGTGCATTAAAACACAATCGATCACTTAATACATGTATGTGTTGATAGATAAATACGACTGAAGTTGTGACACATACATCCGAGAACACTGAAAGGACAGAAAAGCGGACATCTACATGAGTTCACGAGTATAATACTGAATTCCCTAGTCTCAGAGAAAGCTGTTTTCTGGACAGCTAAATTGAATGCCATTTGTAGTACATGCAACGTGGAGTCAATATAACAAATATTTTGGAATAAACGGCCAAATCCAACTCCATTAAAGCCCTTAGTGACTGTAGCAATAGCGCGATTTAAATCTAAACTCTGTGTACGAAAAGAGAATATTGCCAACCCCCCCCCCACCGTCACCACCACCAGCGACACTGTTTAATTTTCATTTTCCAATGAATCATGATTATTTTTCAGTAATTTTAATTCAATCTAATTTCACACACAACTGCTTATTATTCTATCTTGTTACGTAACATAGTCCTAAAATTATCTTGACAGAAACATTTTCAAAATTTCCACTTTTCGTTCTAGTTTGACTTTCTCTACAATTTCAGTAATCCAAGTGACAAATTATTCCTTTGATTTACTGAAACATTTTACTTTTATGTAGCTGATAAAATAGCATGAAATACAATGAAGTTCGTGACATCTTGTATGTTTCGTCATTTTTACTTTGTACAGGGCAACAAATGTATAAAATATTGTAATTAGTTCGCAAAAATATCAAGGTCTAATGCCACATTTACCATGATACAAAGATTTCTTTAAAGAAAGCTTCCTTTCTGACAATGTCATATAAAAGAGCTGTACCATCGTTTGTAAAAGACTGTAGTAAAAGAGAAATTAGTCGAATCTGTAACAACTGTATTCAGTTGTTGTATGTTAATTATGCAATAGTCAAAAAGAAACAATCTTTCTAAAAGCATATTGAAGAGTGACCAGGGAAGATAACTGTCCGCATGACGAATTTTAATAGAAATCATAAATAATTTACTAAGTTGACGAGTGAAAGGGTTACAACCAAAGTAAAATTATTAGATTGAACATATAGCCTCTGAATTCAAATATTGGGGTGGGATTGTCAGGATTTCATGATCATCGCAATACATAAATCTCTTATCTGGCAGCTAACGATATCACGTCATCTTGTTAGGTAATTAATTTTGTAAAACTCAATTTGAGTTGTCAGGTGATCGAAAATGAACAAATATTCAACAATTACTTTAATGACTGATTTACATTCATCTTAAATTAGCCATGCTGAGCAATACTAATACGTGCTTTTCAAAAGAGTCAATTGCTAATTTAGCACATTCCACAATAACATGTGGACTTTCATATATGTCTTAATTTAGCGTAAATAGCTAATTTATCGTTGACGCGTACGAGAACCATCTATACACAGAAGAAAATAATTTTCTAATCAGTTGGATTGTAAGTCATTGTCAAAGATTTCGTCAGTTTTAATGCTGAGATCTCTGAGGATATATCTAATGTGAATTCAAAATTCAAGAAGACTAACACCTCCGGTAGCGTTAATTCAGTTTCCGTTTATGATCTTTGTTTGAAATGCTTAAGTTATCTTTTTCTCCTTATATTCCACGTTAAGAAGACAATTATCTACCACGTTTTGGTGAAATTATAGTTTATAAGTAGTAAATAAATGTTTGCATTGAACCCATTTACAACACATTAATATGTCATAAAAAGTATAGTAACATCAATCCGATTATTTGATTGATGTTTAGTGTCAGCGATAGTTAACTTATTAACTAATACGAGATCTACTGAAATGTCATTGACTCGTACTGCCGTTCTACCTTAACGTCACAACACAACAGAAGAATTGTAAAGGATACTAGAACAACATGGGATTCAAGCAATCTACAAAACTACCAACAAATTCCAAGTGCATTAATTAATACATAAGACAGCCTCCATTTCACCTGAATACACAGGTTGCATTTTGTTGACTGTGGTACGTTCCTATATTAGAGAATTTTCTCGACAACTTAGGACTTGTGACATAGAACATGAAGCTACACTAATAGACCTCATAATAATCCTATTAAACTGAAAAAGTTACAAATCAAATCATTAATAATAATACATGGTATCTATTACAACCATAAAATGAATATTAAAAATATCCAAATTATTCCAAAAGACTTATCCAATGATAAAGAAGGATGAATTGCTGAAGCACTTCATATATTCTCAAATTCAACTACACTTAACTAAACAAACGTCCTTTATATTCATCCAACACCAATTATCTATCCAAACGACTGTAAACAGACTACATCAAATTTCCTTCATGTTAACACACATACAATCTATCCTTAATTCTATGCACATTTTTTCAAACTCATTCACCTTACACTAACACACGCAAATACCTCTCACTTGCGTTACCATACATTGACCTGAATGACTTGACTTGACATGACACGATCAGATTCATATCTTTACTGTACTAAATATCCTGATTTTGATTTATTCCATTTTGTTATTTAACCTTGTGTTGGGTCAATTCGATTACTTATTTATTCTCTGAAGAAGCGGCCAGCAACATGCCGTGAAATGTCAGACATTTCAAATATTAGAATATTACATATATATATATATATTACTCATTTTTGATAGCAATAGTTGCTTATTGATTATCAGATAAGAAAGTAAACGTCTTATTTTTTATGTTTTCAAGATGGTGTTCTTGTGTTCAGAGAGTTTTTACGTAAAGAGTTCAGTGATGAAAATATACGATTTTGGCTTATTTGTGAAGATTATCGTAATAAATCTAGTACAAAAAATATACAACGTAAAGCGTTAAAAATTTTTAATGAATATGTAGCTGTTCAAGCTGCAAGAGAGGTGAGTTAATATCTTCTAACTTATGTTTATTATTTTAACTATGATAATTATCAAAGAAATAAGGCGGAATATATGTATCAAAATACGATTTCGTATTCGCCCCAGACTGACCTCGGTTAGGTACAATTGAAAACTAAAGAGAACTGGACAGCTGTCCCGTCTTAGTATAAGACTTTCCAAAAGGAGATACCCTCGATTCTAACAGGGACAAAAACCTAGCCTTTAGGTTGACGAATGCCTAAACCTTTGATTGTTAAGCTGTATCATAGATTGATGGAACTGGAAATTACATCAGTTGACGCTAGTCTAGTGATATAGATATTTAAGTGTTGGTAATAAAGCCTGGAGACCACAGGTCCGAGTCCCTATCTGAATCGAGTTTGTTTACTGCTGAGAAGTTTCATGGCAGGATGAAACAGCTCTCCACTTCTCTATGGTTTTAATTGACACTCAGTGAACACCAATCTATGAAGAATACAAACAGATGAACTTCAATTTTTATTAACTACCAACTTTTAAGTGAATTCATTGATAAAAGTAGCCAGAGTTTTGAATATGACATTTAACTTACTTCTGAAGTTCTGCAATTCGCTAAATATTAACCATATTTATAGACGTAGACTGTTAAAGATATCATAATATGCTACACTTGATTGAAATTAAATTACTATACATTTTATTCAATAAATACTCATGTGTTCATACTTATAACCAAAATTTGTAAACTGGAATTGTAAAAACGAATAAAACTAAAGTGATGATCAATTGTTATTGGAGATACTAGATCCCCGGAATTCTTTCGGCAAACCTGCTAATTTTGTGATGCGTTCGTGGAAAATTGAGTTTTTCGTTTTCGCATCAGAATAAGCTCATTTCACAGTCAGTTTGAATTTCTTGCTTAGTGGGACACTAAGTCACATTGATCCGTTGTTTATTTTGCCAAGCTGTTTGTGACACTCTCAACGACATATATTTATGAGATGAGTGCTTGTTATTCGTCTGACAGGCTGCCTGTGGAATCAAACGCCTCCTACTGACGTTATACCCCTTCCTCTAGTCAGCTGGGCTAGGGTGCAGAGGAATATCTAGCTCTACCTTTTATTGTGTCGCTGGTCATACGTTTGGTAGATGGTATCGAGGTGTCATATTGATTCACAAATCTGAGCAGTTTTGTTCACGATGTGATCCAGTAATAAATTTCGTTGATAGGTTTCCGACTATCTAGTCTAAAAATAACCCATTTATTATGAAGTTTGAAGATCTAGATCATTGTCGCCTACTGATTGGAAGCACAATAAAAACTTAAAATGAAACCGTAATTGACTTTTTTCACTATGAAGAAATGTCATACTGTGCATGAAATAATTGAGGGTGTTTGAATTTTCTTATTTTTTCTGAATCTTCTGAAGACATTTTTGATGTAGATCCAGCTCTTCTGCATATAAAAGATAAAAAGGGATGCCGTTGGGAAAATGACCCTGAAGTCTTTATATCATTCGACTACATTGTTATTATAAACTGAATGTGAAAACATAGAGCTACGTATTGATTGGTTCACTTCAAAAATAAGATCGAATACAATGAGTGGCTTAGGTTCATTTGTCAATGTTTTAGTCGAAGGAATAGAAGGACTGACTTCATATCAATCAACTAATCAATTCCTGTTACCCCTCGTGGAGCATATTCAACCAACCAGTATTCTTCAACCAACTCTCTCCTGGTCTGCCCTTTTCAGTTCTTCCCAAGTACTGTTCATTCTTCTCATGTTTGCCTCCAACACTCGACGCACTATGTTCTTCGGTCTTCCTCTTTTTTCCCCTTCAGGATTCCAAATTAGTGCTTTTCTTGTGACGCAGTTTGATAATTTCTTCAATGTGTCCTATTCACCTCCAGCGTCTTTCCCCAGTTGCTTCCTCAGATGGAAGATGATTTGTTCTCTGCTACAGATTGTTGATGCCGATGGCATCGACTTCATATAGAAGAGTAAAAGTGAACAGATATAATACCTGTATAACATAAAGTCACTAGTATTTAAGTTTATGCATTGATGATGGCGATCTACAAATGTAGCAAATGGCATACCCTTCTGTTAAATAATCTATTGTTAAACTTATTTTTGTCTACCTAATATTTCACTCCACCTTTTAAGAATGACTTGGAAGCATCTTTTGTAGTCAATCTGAATAGAGATTGTTTTTTATATGCCGGAAATTAAACTGAAAAATAATTCCAAGGTACTTTGAATTTTGGTATTTCTATACATAAGTCGCGATTAAACCCAATCGTTAAGTATCTTAATGTTTTCATAGCCGATGAAATTATGTTTCATATTAGTATCCTTTTTAAGTATTTACACAGACTGAATATCATGTCATAGAATCTATTTTTATTCAAATATGACTTTTTCAGTGAATCTCATTAGTTCAGAGTACTATAATTTAGTCAGCCAAATCAAGTTGAATGCAATAAATAATATTCATCTTGGATCTCATATTCACACTGTAAACGATACTCTTTTCTGAACTGCTTTCTTCTTTACCTACCTGTTTTCAGTTTTTCATAGCAGCTTATGTTACGTTGTCATTAACAGGCATGACTATTAATTCAGTAGGATATATTCATCATTAATCATTCTCTACATGAAGCTATATTCAGTTTTAATATTTACGTAAAAACACGATTTACAATTGTGACATTCATCTTGAACTACATTATGTAATTCTTAATAAGTATATGCAGACATTTAATAATCAGTGCTTGATTCAACTTGTGAAACATGAAAATGTGCATAAGAAGTTTCCTGATAATCACAACTTTCCCGTAGTACATCTTGCTCATCCTAGTATGATAACACTAACAAAATCAATCATTGTATCAATCAATCAATCAATCAATCAATGCCTGTTACACCAAGTGGAGCATAGGCCGCCCGCCCACCAGCATTCTCTAACCAACTCTGTCCTGGACATTCCTTGCCAGCTCTTCTTAAGTGCTGTTCCTTCTCTTCATGTCTGTTTCCAATTCTCGACGCAATGTGTTTCTGGGTCTTACTCTGTTTCTTTGGCCTTTAGGATTTCAAGTTAGTGCTTATCTTGTGACACAGTTTGATGGTTTCCTCAATGTGTGTCCAATCCACCTCCAGCATCTTTTCCTAATTTCTTCATTGGCTGGAAGTTGATTAGTTGTCTGCCATACAAGGATGTTGTTGATGGTATCTGGCCAACAAATCCGAAGAATCTTGCGCAGACAGTTGTTTATAAATACTTGTATCTTCTGAAGGATACTCTTCGTAGTTCTTCACGTTTCAGCTCCATACAACAGAACCGTCTTCACATTTGTATTGAAAATTTTGACTTTAATGTTGACTGACAGTTGGTTTGAGTTTCAGATGTTTTTCAGTCGTAGAAATGCTGCCCTTGCCTTACCAATCAGTGCCTTCACATCCGAATCAGGCCCTCCTTATTTGTCTATGATGCTGCCCAAGTATTTAAAGGTTTCAACGTCTAAAATTTTTGCGTCAAGTGTAATTGGATTAGTGTTTGTTATTTTGTATCAAAGGATCGATCATTGTATATTGTATATTTTATATAACAAAACTACTTAATATCCTTTTCTTTGTTTACTAGGTGAATTTAGATTCAAAAACAAGATTACAAACTGAAAAGGAACTTGAATCAGCTAACAAAAATACATTTGATCAATGTCAACGTAGAATACAATCTTTGATGGAAAAAGATTCTTATCGTAGATTTTTACGATCAGACTTATATTTAACAACATTAGAAATGAGTAAAATGAAAGAAGAATGTAATATGGCCAATAAAATTAGTCGGCATTCTGTGATAGATTTCAGAGGAATTAAAAATGTATTTGCTACAGTTAAGCGTACTTCTGCACCGTCAAAAGTCACATTAACAACAAATAAAAACATAGACTCTTCCAGTAGTTCCATAGCAATTCTTGTCAATGAAAATGATTCAAGCAAGATTACTAATACGTAATAATCGTAATACCATGAAATTATCTATGAATTCAACGACTTTCAGCGGATTAGTGCCAATTTGAAAATTCATATATTATATGATGGTAAACTTCGTATGAAGATTCTCATGAAAACTATACATCAATTTATATTCAGAGTAATAGATTGCATTTTGCATATTTTGCAGATCAACAATAACTAACCGAAATACAGTCCGACCTTAATGAAATATATTAACTAGTGACACTATTCTAAATTATGTATGTAATTTTATAAAAATAAAGTTTATTTTTGATATTCAACCTATTCGTTCTTCATTAGTTATGTATGAATACTGAATTACTTATAAATTTTAAATGATCATATAGTTTAGATCATCACTTACATTTTAAGAAATCATATGATTCTTTGCATGAAGAATTTTATGTCAATTAGATTAGTTTATGTGATAAATGATAGTCACATTATCAAAGGAATCGAGATGTAAAAACTGTAGTCGTTGTTCGAAATCATATCGTGATTGGATGTTTGTATTAAGTTTCCTTGAGTAAGTATCGATGATAACAGAGTTATATCATATAAGGAAGATAAAAGTTATTTGAATAGCAATCAATACTTTGGAATGTTATTATGGATAACAAAAACCTATGAAAATAACTAACGGTACAAAAGGAACAGATTTAACAGCGTGTTCTACATTAGCATAATATCTTGCCTCACATACACCACTGGTGGCAAAACTTCGTTTAAATTTTAAACTTATCTACAAAGTTAAGTAATTCGAGATTACAGATGGATTATATGGCAATTCTTGAAGTTAGATTTGATGTCACGAATTGACCTGGGTTAAACAACCTTTGAAAACCAGGAAGCATTAAACAGTGTACTTTAACCATGTCGACAATAAGGCTCTAAACCACTGATGTTAACCTATGGAAATTTACTGGTTTTTAAAAATATCAACAGTTAAATGGCAGTCGTGGTATAAGAGACAAGCATTCGATCAGAAACATGAAGTCTGTAAGCTCGACGACACTCTGACTGAATTGTTGGTGCAGTTTAATGAAGTGTCCTATACTAGAACAAAATAATTATTCAGTGCTTCTTAGTTCTTAATTGTTTTCCTAACGAAGTCAATTGATGATATCAAATTCAAAGCAGGAATAATATTTTGTCACTCATGATGTAATTTAAGGGAAACAATGTACTGTTATTCATAGGTGGCAACATTCTCGACGAAAAATTCCTTCTAGAAAACAATAATTCAATAATAGACTCAACATAATTAACATGTCAATGTTTTGATGATACCAAATTGTATAAAAAACGTTCTTTTAAATAAACCCAAAAGAATGAGTGACACTTACAATACATTATAGTAAGCGTGTTCGTTGCCCGTTTTGTAGGATTAACGGCACAAATTTTGAAGAAATAAATACATACAGCTTTCAGTAGTGGTAGTATCGGTAATATGAATAGCTTTGGTGGACATGAACACTAACCTGGAACAGCATCTATGTGTTATACTGTGAAGTAAAATATAAAATTCATGCGAATCATCCATTTCCGTCATATTCATTCTAATTCGCTTACACTACGATGATAGTTCCGTAACGACAAGCAATTAAACTTATGATTGCTAAAAACGCAACCGAACTGATGCTAAACATTAGTTAAGGAATAATCATCTGAATGGATGAAAAATGGGGGCGGAAGTAGCAACAAATTTACCTCTTATTAGGAAGAGCTTGTATATTCCCGTTGATCTGTTATAGACTGAAGCTGGTCAGTCATTGTTGCTATATGTGCATCCTGAGCGGATTGCCTCGATATAGCGAATTTTTTCACAAGTATTATATAAGTTGGATTGTGACTGGCAAGTGGAATCCAGGACGCGCGTTTCGTCCTATTTGGGACTCATCGGCTGGATGTACCTGCATCCCAATGTTGATGTTCACATTGGGATTCGAACTCAGTCCGTTTCGTGTCGAACGCCACCGCGTTCACCACTAGACTACTGAGTCCAGACAGTCACAATAACTGACCAGCTTCAGTCTATAACAAATCAATGGGAATATACAAGCTCTTCCTAATACCAATGTGCCCGTTGCACAAGCGTAGCTAATCTGGACTCAGTAGTCTAGTGGTGAACGCGGTGGCGTTCGACACGAAACGGACTGAGTTCGAATCCAAATGTGAGCATCAACATTGGGATGCAGGTACATCCAGCCGATGAGTCCCAAATAGGACGAAACGCGCGTCTTGGATTCCACTTGCCAGTCACAATCCAAATTATATAAATTTACCTCTTGCATATTAGAACACCAATCTCTTCTCGTTCATTCCTTTTATGACTGAAGTAACTAGTAAGATCTACTATCATGACATAGACACTTAGATGAGAACCGAGTGCCATTTACCCATCTTTTAAATGATCACTACTTTCAGTGTGGTGTCGTTTGAACAACAAACTTATTGGTGTCATACAAATTAGTTGGGTCTATTTTATATGATTGGAAAAAGTATGTTATATTTTTATTTTAAGAAAATCTTGTAAATAAACACTTGATTTAGATTCATATTTTATTTCATTGATAGTAAAGTCTGGGTCTTATTCTATATCGAAGCGTTTTCCAAAACATTTTATTATATAAGCGTCATGTTCAAAAGTATCAAGACCTAATGCAGTCTAGTCATTACAGTACGATCAACAGTATAAGGAATAGATATGATACTACTGATGTTAAACAAGTAGTATAAAACCGACGTTCAGTCACCTACCTTCATTTACTTTATATGCATTCTTGAAACATTTTACTGTATAATTAATGTAATGACTAATGTCGTTTACACAAATTAATACGGTATTATCAGAGAAAGCTTTCCTTATGGAACACTAACATTCAAGCTTATATACACTGAAAGACATCCAGAATGGTTAATAAGGTGTACTTGTTAGGAATGACCGTTATTTCATTACATTACTTTCACACGTCGCTACGACTTACTATTTCATCTTAGTACATTATGTGACCTTACAAGTTGAGTCTTACTTGTTTGATGAGTTATTTATCGTTTTTATTCTCTCTCCAGTCCGACTATTATGAATTCGATGTACTCAAAGGCATACCTAATTTCAATAATATTAGCTTAAATTTGCTTTACAAGTTATAGCCATACTTTATCAACTTGGCTTTACTAATCCGTTTTACTTTATCTAGCGAATCCTATAATGTGTACATACAACTTTATGCATATAACATTCATGAACGTGATATTTTTTCTTCTCCATTAACTGATAAGTAAAAACAAACAATAAACCAAATGTTGTCTGCAACTGAGCTAACAAACAATATCTGTTGTTGCTTTAAAATCTATTTTTACTGGTGGGGAAGGGGGGTTGTATATATTTTAACTTCTTTATCGTTTATTTATTTACATAGACTGAGATAAGCAAATTCTCTTTTATGTAATTAGTGTCTTCATATCATTTTGTAGATAAGTTACTTTAGAAAACACTAAATAAATACATGGAGATATCATAGAATTACGTAGGCCTAGATCAAAATGAAACAACATTCATATCCTTGAAACCATAGTTTAGTTGTCATTACACCTCTTCATAATAATGGTGAATGAAGTAAATTGCTTAAAGAATGCATATTTTTTATTCTTATGAGATAAACATAGATTAGAAGATATTAAAAGACTCAGCATGACGAAGTTTCTAAATTTAACTAATCAGACAAAATGTTTACTGAGCTTTACTATTCTATCCACATAGAAGAAATATACTCTAAGAATGATATGGTTACATAATTTCTTACATAACCAATAGTACAAGATAAATTATTTATATAATTCAAGCAAACAACATGAATGATAATTTACTTCTCTTATCTATTGACAAGTATATTTATCTACTAAATTATATCTACTATTTTACTGTCACTAACCGACTGTAATACGTCATTATTGAAAGGCTTATTTCATAACATTCATGCATTAAAATAACTTCACAATAAATATTTAATAATAGTTACTCAACGGTAGTTGTATTCTTTTGTTTATGTTAATGAAAAACTTTATTTCATGTGATAAAAGTAACCGCTATGAAATTAAACAACAATTAGACATCATTGACGTCATACAGGAATATTAGATTGTGTTAGTGATTAAGGAAATAAATTTATATTCGGTAAACAACAATATGTGAAGTGATAATTTCCTTTTTTTGAAAAGAATTCTTTTCTTGTTGATTAGTTGTAATATTTCTCCCCCCCCCCGTCTAGTCTATATTCTACATATGATCTGCTCAACGAATGAATGGACAAAACTACATCAGAATTTTAAGTTGGATTGTGACTGGAAAGAGAAATCCAGGACGCTCATTTCATCCTATTCGGAGCTCATCAGTTAGATGTACCTGCATACCAATGTTGATGTTCACAGTCGGATTAGAACTTAGTCTGTTTCGTATCAAACACCATAGCATCCACCCCTAGACTACTGAGTCTAGACAGCCATACTTATGCAACGGGTATTTATTTTCGGATGATATAAATTCATCGTTTCTTCATCAGAATTTGATGAGGAAATAGAACGAATTGAACACCAAGATTATTGAAATCTTCAAGGGGTGTTTTAAACAGTTTAAACAGGGACGATTACCATTGGATTGTAGATTAATAGTGATAAGCTTGATCAACTGAAAACTTTCCAATATAGTGTTGTTTAGAACTTTAATTTTTATAGAAGACCACGTATTTTACAATTTAAATGACAAGTAGCCTTGCTAGGTTATTAAAAGACAAGGCAAAGACATAGCTTCTTTTCTAAAAGATATTATAAAAGTAGTAACTTCTAAATATAACCTAAGTTGCTTAAATTATGAAGTGCAGATATAATTTCCACCTTACAGTTAAGTTTTCAATAGATTCGGAGTAGAACTCGGGATTCCATTTTCTCAATATCATATTATAGCGATGGCTCAATGAAAAGGTCGATTTATATAATCCAACATAGAATGTGCAGTATACTAACCTTCATATTTGGGTGCCAAAAAGCAGAAAGAGAAATTTCATTCATTCTTTATCCTCATGGGTTAGATGAATATGCCTTATGCTTACAACAACCGGTGAATTGGACAATTTTTTAAAACAATTATAAATTGGTTTTACCTCCAGATTGGTTAACAAAATACTGAAGTCAAACAACGGACAAATAGCATTACTACTGTAAGAAAGAAATTCGTATTCTTAAACATCTACATCAAAGAATGCACAGCTTCAAAAGTCCATTAAAAGCCAAATCTCAATATCTCTAAAGAGTGTTTTATTCCACAGAATTCCAAGTTTCCTTTTTCAGCAGGAACCTCATACGAGAAAGTGTGAGGAATAGCACTCCACTCCGAACTAACTAACTGCATTTACCAGTTTACTAGTTCTTTTAAGGTAGGTTATATTGGTCTCACCAAGGGTGTACTTTTCAAACAAATACCCAAGCAATTTCCTTCATGGGCTTTTAACGATGCTGCAAAATGATTGACAACTCATTTCTTGTGCATTTAGCATGTCAGGATTATGTGTCACCCCAAAAATCAGTCCTCAAAACAATTAATATAGTTAGAAGAACTAATTCAAATGACAGTTAAGGTCAGAAATTTGTTTACTGTCTAGACGTCAATCAGTCTGACCATCGTGCTTAAAAGAATTATCTCCAGTCCTTGACTAAACTATAATCTTAATACCACCTATAATTTCTTATCTTCCTTTTCCTATGTTCTAATTGTTTCATAAGTCATTACCACAACTTATATATTATTTTTCCCAATATCCATCAAGTTGACAATTATCTTTAACAACTCTTCTATTATAGAATTTGGATTGTGACTGGAAAGTGGAATCTAAGACGCGCGTTTCGTCCTATTTGGGACTCATCGGCTGGATGTACCTGCATCCCAATGTTGATGTTCACATTGGGATTCGAACTCAGTCCGTTTCGTGTCGAACGCCACCGCGTTCACCACTAGACTACTGAATCCAGACAGTCACAACGACTGACCGGCTTCAGTCTATAACAAATCAACGGGAATATACAAGCTCTTCCTAACTCTTCTATTACATTATAAACACTGTTATTTTGATTTATTACACCCGATACTTGAGAAGTTTGATTGATTTTTACAAATTACTTATGCAACAACATTTTAGATTGTTACTTAAACTCTCCACTCCACACTTAATTGATTACTTGAGAATGTCATTATTCTTCAACTACTTTGGCAAATGGTGTAATGTTTTTCTGTTTTACTATTTGCTTAATTTACTAAAAATGTAAATGTATACTTGCTTAAATGTTCTCAATTTGATTTAATATTACAGTGATATTCTTTAATCAAAGTTATAAAAATTTAGTTAGTTATTATTAATGTCCATTAGAATGTTCTGTGTATTGCTTCGAATTCTGAATAATTAACTTCCAGTTAACTTCAGAAAGATATTCTTTTATCATTTTTGACTCGATATAGAGTGATGTCGGTTAAGTATTAATGAAAGCCAGGGAATACTGAACAATTGTACAGTACTGTTATGAGACTCTGTATTGGTGTATACCTGGGTTAAATCTCTGGGTTAGGTCGTAGATGAAACTTCAGTAACATGTCGTAATTGGTGTAGTTGAGACATGTCGGTAATGAAAAATTTATTATCATCGTGGATTATTACAGTTTGTTTAAAATTGGAATCATATGATTAGACTCTAACCAGCTCCGTCATACTGATGAGTTAACAGTCATGAAAGTAATGAATTCAATCTTCTAGTGGGATCACGAGTGAGTATTGCTGATGACTCCCATAGAAAGATGAAGCAAATGACCAAAGCTTCCGTCTTCAGCATTACGTAACCGAAGTTAAAGTGTAACAAATAAAAACAATAAATCAAAACCAATCTCCATGAAGTCACATCTGTTTAACGAAGATATGGTTTATAAGTTTGGACACAGTGATTTCAGATATCGCTTCATGCTACATTAAAAGCATGAATTTAAATAATAATGTTAAGTCAATGATTGCATTTGAATGTATTATGCAATACTAACACTGGCTAATAGATTTACCTGCAAAAACAAATTTGTATATTGTATGAAGCATTTAACGGTAAGACAATGACAATCCACTTCAGTCATTTATAAACAACATCTAGGCTTGGCATACATGTATGTTAGCTCACACCGCCATACCACAATTGGCCCGGTGGGATCTAATTATTAAGATGAACGCTAGAATAATGTTTAAGGAGAAGCAACGGAATAACTGTATTAAGCAGTAACAGAACTTAAAATCTTGATGTAAATAAAAAGTGAATGAACCTGTTCCACTGTAACCGATTTTCAGCACTAACAACTAGCGTATTAAACAGTCGATTCCAATGATTGCTTAGACCTCAACTAGGTAGTCTACATTCACCGATCAGATCAACAAGCAATGACTTCAAAAACTAATGCTGTTTTAGTTTAATCGCTCCTATTTACAGATTAAAATCCGTTCAAAATTTTTTTTCTGTTTGAAAGGATGGTGAAATTTGAATAGGGAAGGTGATATTTCAAGTCATGACATCTTGTAAAAATTAAGTGTGCTTCCAACATTGAAGTCTCTTGAATACATCAGTTCATTTAAATAAACAATAAAAGTTGTCATTACACAAGTTTACAGCTTACATTAGTTGATACTGCTCTTAAAAGAATCTTCGTAATGAAATAAGTACAATAATACGTTATGATGATGCAAGTTGACCAAACCACTTCTCTATTATATTAGTAGACAACGCTTTCATGGCAAAATAAAACAACTAAAACATTTATTTTGCTTGATACTGTCGCATCAATTAATGAAGTACTGAAATCGGATATGCCTGTAGAATTAGTGTGAATACACTAAACTTTAACGAAGTCTCATTGTACGAATTTGTCACTGGATGTTGAAGAACTATTCCAACCTGTCACAGTCAATATCCTTCTCGCATACAATCGATACACGAAGTGAACACTGCACAGTGTAGTATGGTCGTGCTTCGTTTGTATAACTTCCCTTCACTTTTCTTAATTGTATTTTTGTCTGGTAAGAATGTCTCACACATCATATATACTGAAAAATTATGAAAGCTATGGCAACCCACTTAGAGTGTGCCATTTTTCAGAGTCACTGGATAATATACCTCTAACGTAAGTCCATGCAAGTCAGGCAGATACATCATCCCAATCTCATAGAGTAGAGTCGAACTATTAGTCGAAGCTAGTTGAGCATCAAAAAGCCTTTTGTATGTTCTGTATATGAATGTTACTGAATAACTTCAAAATCCTTTCATCCATGATCGATCCCTTGTAGGTAAGTAACTACAAAATAATCTTATGTTGGATCTAAACGAATTTGTAGAATAATTAACACAAATCTGCTTCTTAGTAAAATACAAGCATACAAATGTATGAAATTTGAAAGTTTTCGTATTAGTTGTTCATAAGTATGGATAGCATTTGGAATCTAAATAGTGAATTTCATCCTATTTTATATTTGGCGGTTAGGTGTATTTTCTTAGCACTATTGATGTTCACTGTTGTGTTGGATGACTAGAGAAGAGTAACGAACTATCAGAACTATGCTAAGTAGACTATTAGAATTATTTTAGTTGCGAGCAATGTAAAGATTTTATTCATAACCCTTGTTACGGTCCCCTTATCCAATCCTCCCGTTTAGTACATTTACTGTTAGTGTATTATCTTTTAATTATAAACTACAGTTAATTAGTTGAATACTGATTATCCATATTTACTACGATTATCTCACTCGTTTAATATTAATGTTGCACTTCTAATTGGTTGACTTCGTGATCTGGTTTTGTGTATGTATATAAAGGAATGTCCGAAATATAATATGATCTTGTCTGGTTTTTCATCAATCTTGTGCTCTTGTATTCATGGCTTGTGAGTGATTGGACATCAGGACAGAAGTACAGGGACCAGCTAGACACTCAATGGCGTTTGCTATAGTAACTCTGCACACACATGGTCGCACAACCACATAGTCACACGTATCAGTTATAACACTCTTTTCTGAAGTCATAACATTCACATAAGGGCTTGAATTCGCTTAGAGTCAAACACCGCCTCCTTTTCCAATAAGCTACTGAGTCCAGACAACGTATCTTCAATCATAATACTTGTTTTTCTAGTTAAAATAATGCTTCGTTTTAAATTCCAACAATATATTGGTAATATGAAATTTTCCAGAATTCCCCGATCTCTTCCTTTATAATGAATTGATGCTCAAAGCTATTTTATCAAAATACTTTTATACTTCAACTGAAGAAAAGAACTTCTACTGGATCCTATTACAACACAAGTTACTTTCTTAATTTGCTAAGAATAGTAAACATAATGTAAACGTTTGGAAAACTTAGCAAAATATCAAGGTCTTATCATGTGGAATACTCGTCGAAATATATGTTTCTGAATAAATTTTTCCTCAAGGATGATCCATTTATTTTATGCAGAAATTACATTTCTAAACAATCTCAGAAAGTGAAATCTAAGGATTCCAACACTATTCATGTAACAATCTAGTTAGAGTTTCATTATGGTAAATTAATTAAGATTATCAAAGTTATGTTTAAAGTCAATCAATCTACCTATTTTATGTAAATCTATCAGATAGATCACTGTATTCAATAACAATTAAAAGTAGATAAACACAGAAACTAACACCATTACATGTCTCTATTTGATTACGGTAGGACAAAGAATGGGGACGAACCAATGAAGTGGCGGATTTTTCCTTCAAGGTCACAGCGTACAGTTTCGTTAACACTGTTGACGATTTGTCGCATATTAGCTAATTTTAACGAAAGAATAATTGTCGGCTATTTTCAGGAAAGCGTTTTGCTTCTAAAAGCATGTTTACGCAACTGTGGTGAATCTATGCACCTGGTTGGATATTTGGGGGGAGGAGCGTGATAAACTTAGTGCTACAAATTTTGGCTAAAGAAATCACTTAAATTTGATTCATTGCTTACGCATTTTAAAATATCTCTCCAGAACATAATGGTCCTGATAATGTAGTGTTTATTGGAGACACCTGAAACTGCAGCTGTAGTCATGGCAGATGCTAGTGAAGTTAGCTCTGTTCAGCGGTATCAGTACCACAGAGATATCTACTCGGATGTACTGATAAAAATGCCAATGCTTATCAGCAGTGTTTGTAAAATTGTTGAAATTGATGAAACGGTTTTCAGTGAGCACAAATATAATCGAGGATGTGGCATTCATACTGTATGGGTAGGTAATTTCAATGTTAAAACCTTAATAGATATTTGGTACTTGAAATCGATATCTTGGAAAAGTAAGATATAGAAGGATTCCTGATTGAAAGAAGTCAACCTTAATTTCAATAATTAGGAAATATGTCTTACCAGGAACAACAATTTACACAGATGATTTGAAGTCATACAACTGTCTATCACGACTTGGATACAATCATCATGTTGTCGTTCACAGCTGACATTTTGTGGACCTCACCACAGAAATTCGTATAAGTACCATAGGAGCTATGTGGCCTAGATTAAAAAAATAAACTAAACAAATATAAAGAAACCAGTGGAAAAATACTTAATGGGTACATGTATGAGTATTTATACAGAAGTTACTTTGACTTTAAATGTTTACAACCCTTAGATAACCCTAAAAGTTTTATTAATCATGTTAGACTATAGTATACGTTTGAATAATACTTCGTTTCGGTAGTTTTTTTCTTATATTAATATCATTCCTTCTTAAATCGCTTTCTCATAGGTCAATCTTCGCTCAGCTGATGTCAAAGTCAAACCAACCGCCGCTTAAACTCGTACCTATTCTTTAGTCTTGCCTTGACTACATATTTACACATACTTTAATATCAGATATGTGTCAATTTTTTACATTATACGTTTGAATTGGTTGAAAGGCCTTTTACATAACTTCGATTATCGTTAATTTAGTTTACACAAGCTCGGACGGTGGGAGAAGGGGAGAAACGTCGGAGTCATCAAATTGTAATCATAGAGATTATGTCTTCTATTTGTTCAGAGCTCAATTTCTGCCAGCATAATCGATCAAAATTTGACGAATTTCCACTTAAACCAATTATATAACTTGAAGAATTACTTATAATTTATTCAAAGAACTTTTCAATGACATCTTGTGTAGGCATTTTAACACGACTTCTTTAAACATTAAATCATCAGCAAGTGTTTACTACTAGAGATATATTGACTTAGTTCTACTATAAAATTTGTAATGAAGATGTAAAATCTTGTCTTCCCTAGTTTGATACTATTTTTGATAACACTACTTATAACATGACGCCAAATAACATACTATTCATTCTAGTGAGATTCATATTTCATATTATTTTCATTATTCTATATTTTGTTTCTGTTTAGTGTTTTATTGAAAGTATCATGATAACCAACCTTCTGTTAATGCTATATGCATTGAGTTACGTGATTAAAGTTAATTGACAAGGATATCGGAAACTAGATTAAGCACTTCCTAAGTTACATCTGCTTCTTCCCCCCCCCCCACTTGGCTGAAAATAAAGTTTTTCTATAACCTAAGTCTATGTATGTTGCAGGTTAAAATGTCTGCTCAGAGTAAAACCAGTTAATCGCTACTTTTAATTATATTTACCACTACATAAATTATACTGCTTATCTTCTAAACTCTGTATCTATAATCACCTCCGTTTAATTTCATCTTCTAGGATTCTTTTATAGCTGGCGTACAAATAAAAGATGTCTTAATTCTTGTGCAACTGTTGTATTTTAATTGACTCATATCTATCTGTCAACTTATAATTCTTTGAGTTTTACTGATGTCAAGTATGTATACTCGTTATGCTTTGTAATGATTATTCTTAATTTCAGGTTGTATGCAGCTGATGAGAAACTGTAAACTGAAAAAATGTCTTGAATTATTCTATGACAGTGGTTGTTCACACATTGCTAAAATTAGTAAGAGGAAGAAACTGCATGTAAAATCAATCTAAGATGACATATTATAGGTAATATATTCGATTCTTTGATAAAGTATCAGTATCTTTGAAGTCGGAAAAAAATGTTCCAAGGAAACATGGAAATAAATTACAAATAAATAAACGAATAACTGAGTACACAATAAGTGTTAAGATTTAGCAAACAAACGCTTGCAAGAATAGAAAGTATAAAGGAAAAACAGGAGAATTGGTTTATCAAAAATAATTTCAAATTCTAGAGAAAATTCGTGAGAGTTGCATATCAGAATTGATGGAAAAAAACAGAAATAAAAATAGCAAATAATATTGGTAAATAAAACAAAAAAAATTTACTGAAAAAAAGAACAGAGGATAAAGGAAAGAGATAAAGAGGAAAGGACAAAAAGAAGGAAAAAACAATCAAAGAACGAAGAAAAAAGGTAAAAAAACAGCAAAAAACAACAGAAAAAAGAAATACAAAAAAAAGATAAAAAGCAATTACGAATTAAGAGAGCATACGAAAAAAAAACAAAATTATATAAAAAAAAAAAAAAAAGCAAACGAAAAGACCAGACAAGGCGGGACGGTTTCGTCGTCGTCATCACAACCCACATTATCGACTCGCAATTACCAATTCACGTACAGACAAAGTCAAACAACTCTCCATCATAAATCACCATCACATTCACTAAATTATTCACCACAAACACACACCCTCACATTCAGAACTCACAATCCCTCCATCTCATTCTTCAGCACCACCATCGCTATCATCGTCACAAACACACAAATCAACATTATCATCGCTTTCTGCATCATTAACAACTTCTTCTGGTTCACCAGTTCACAACACAGCTCTACAAACTAACAAATTATCGAGAAAACGTGACCACTTAGAACTATATCACTCGTCTACATATCATCTTGTCTTCAAATATTTCCACAGACTACCACAGATCATGCATGTGTGCATGTCTGTTTGTGCGTGTTTCTCCGCATGCCACTATCACTCATTCCACACATTCAGTCACAACGAGAACTACTAATGCTACCACTACTACACCCATGATTACTACTACTACTACTACTACTACTACTACTACTACTGCGAATACGACTAAGACTACGTCTCCTTCTACTAATATCAATATCATCAACATTACTACCATCATCAATACCATATGCATGCAAGCAATTGGACGTTGTGCAGTCGTCGACTCACCAAGTGCTCGTGTCTGACATATGTGTAAACTGCATGAAACGATCGGAGAATGATTGGTGA